>OZ012741.1:381988040-382296512 GCA_963859935.3 Lathyrus sativus | reverse complement strand
TGCTTGCAAACATTCTTCACAAATTTTAGCCAGTATGTTGATCGATGGCAGCCCCTTTACCATTCCGTTCGTTTGCAAGTCTTTGAGAGCCTTAAGGTTGAGATGACCAAGATGATAGTGCTATATCTACTCTTCTTGACTTGCTAAAGTAGAAAGCCTTCAACTCAACCTTGAAGGTTCTATTGGCAGCCATAAGTTTTTAAGGACCAAATCATATAACCGGTTAACCATATCATGTAACCCGTTATTGGTCAATTTTGCCGAATTCCTTAAATTGTTGCTGCTGCTGCCATGCAGCCTGCTGCTGCTGCATTCTCTTTCTGTGATCATGATTAAAAGTGTATTCTATCCATCAAACTCTTGTATTGTAACCTTGGTTTCATCTCCTTGAGGTTCCTTCTTATTCGCATTGCAGTCTCATACAAAATGACCAAACCTTTGACACTTAAAGTACTGCTATTTGCTTTTGTCAAACCTCTTATTTTCACCCCTAAAGTTACCTTGACCACCATTTTTGTTGCAGCTGCTCTCACCCCTTTAACAATTCGAATTCTTGGACTTTTTGGGACTCTCTTCCACCAAAATTCTAAAAATTCCCTTTGCATTTCATGGACCATTTTGTAAGGACAAGATTGGTTCTGCATCTGGCCTTAAGTTATGATGATAATTGCACATGTTATCTTAGAGAACAGTTCGATGCTCTATAGTTTCTGTCTAGTGTGTAAATTTTTGTAAACAGACTATAACTCTGATAGAAAGACATGTGACGTAACCAGACTCTAATCTAAACCCTCTGGAAGAAAACATATGGCGTTCCTTATTAAAGTATAGTTTCAAGAATGCTCATAATGAAACGGTTCTGAAGAACGTTAGTACTAGAGCTTCTGATCATGACTTTGTGTGTAAATCCTCGAAGGCATTCTAAGATATATGCTTTTAAATGCTTTAAGTTCTGAAGATTCTAAAGATGAGGTTCTGCTAAATGAGTTCTGAAGAATCTAAAGACATCATTCCTATTGCAACAAAGTTCTAAAGTTTCTGAAGACAAGGTTCTGTTGAACGAAGTTCTGAAGACTCTAAAGAAAAGTATGTGCTGAACAAGTTCTGAAGAATCTAAAGAAAAGGTTTTGTGGAACAAGTTCTGAAGTTTCTGAAGACATCATTTCTATTGTAACAAAGTTTTGGAGATTCTAAAGACAAAGTTCTGTTGAACGAAGCTCTGAAGACTCTGAAGACAAGAATGTATTGAACAAGTTCTAAAGATTCTAAAAACGAGGGTCTGTTGAACAAGATCTGAGGTTTATGAAGACATCACTTCTAAAGACCGAGTGCTGAAGACTCTTAAGACAAGGTTCTGCTTAACACAAATCTGAGACTCTGAAGACTTAGATTCTGAAGTTACAAGTATTGATCTCTCTACAACACGCTTCGTCAAATATACATCTGAAGCCTCTGAAGAACTAGAAAACAAAAGATCAAGAATGGTGGGATAATATGCTGAATACAAAAGTACAAAATTGTCTGTGACTCTACCTCGATAAGGTGGCGCAATGACAACCTTTTGTATTATTATGTGACCATTACTTCAAGTGAATGTTGGGAAATTACAGTTGGAATTTGTTTCCTATTATACCCTCCAACATATCTATTCTTAAGCTCTATATATTGAAGATTTGAATGCTTGAAAAAGATGATGTGTAGTAATGAGCATTGACGAGCGATGACAAATAAAGAGAGATGATGTGCTGAGAGTTAGAAGAGCCAAGAAGAAGAATGTGAGCTCATTCAAAAGAAGAAAAGAGAGAGCTGGAGAAAACACGAGAGTATGTGTGCAAAATGGAAGCAAAATACCAAGTTGTAAGCTCAAGAAGAAGATGCTTGTAGCTCAAACAAAGATAGAGCGTTGCTCTACAATAAAATGAGAGAAACATTAAAAGAAGCTTTTAAGCAACAAAACTTATGTTGATACGCTGCAAATCTCTAGGAGGTTATTCTTAATATAGTTTTGGTAAATTAGCAAGGAACTGTTGTTCATATCTAGCTAGAAATCACTTTTGTGTTATTGTACTTCAATTTGTGTCATCAACTTGTTTAGAAGCATCTCTTGTACACACATTTGTAACACTTTTTAAAGTGGAGATTCCTCAAGTGACTAAGTTGTTAGTCTGGATATTTGAGAGGGCTAAGTTGTTTTCTAACACTTAGAGGTTGTAATCTTTCTAGATTATTTGATTAAGTCCTTGTCTAAGGTAAATTCACCTTGGTGGGTGGATTGGAGTAACTTTGTTAACCGTGAACTAGGATAAAAATAATCGTGTTCATTTATTTTTATTCTCTTGTTAGCATTGAACTTTGAATTTAGAGCAAAGATCAAATTTGGTGAAACCCAATTCAAACATCATTTTCTTGTGTTTCTCACTCATTCACATTTTCCTTTCAATCTCTTGTCCATATCGTTGAAGTGAGCTTGCAAAATGATCTCCATCTTTGTCTTATCATTATTTCTCTTCTCCATCCTTTGTTCACGAGCCTCAAAAGAGATTTGCAACTCCTCTTTACTCGTTGTCGCAAGATCTTTCAATTTCCCAATTGCCACAATTACATTATCACATCCTGGTGTTAAAGAACACAAGATTTTTGCGACAACATACTGCTCCATTATAGTTTTCCGCATGCCTTCACTTGATTCACCAACCGAGTAATTCTCATTGTTAAATCGATGATTGTCTCTTTTTCTTTCATTTGAATCAATTTGAGTTAACGCTTGTGAGTTTGTAACCTCACCACCTTTGCCTTGTCAACCTACACACAGACCTTCTCTAAGGTCTCCCATGATTGCTTTAACGATTCACAATCATTAACTTTATCAAAGTTGTCACCATCAGCACATTGATGGATAAAAAACAGTACCTTGAAATCTTTCTTCTTCTCTTCCTTATGTGTTGCTTGCTATGCAGCCGTTACACCTTCGACATGAGGATTCACCCCATTCTCGATCACTTAAGAGCATCTTGGTAGCCAAACAACATCTTCATTTGCTTGCACTATTTTTCATAATTCTTCACATCAAAGATAGGTAGGTTGGTATGGATTCTCATTGAAAATATAATTCATGTTGCACATTAGATGTTTGTGGATTAGAACTAGGCTCTTGATGGAAAATTTTGGAACATTGAACAAGATTGGTGATAATAATGGGGAGAATTGGAATGTGGAGAGTGAAAGAGAAAAATTGAGAGAGAGAGAGAGAGAGAGAGAGAGAGAGAGAGAGAGAGAGAGAGAGAGAGAGAGAGAGAGAGAGATGATTAAAGGCGAGAAGTGAATATTGCATTAACCAAAGATGATGATGCCTCCAAGGTATTTATACAAGTGTTGCAAAATAATTGGGACCTAAAGCACATCAAGAAATAAAAGAAAAAGCAAAAATTCATGGTGGTAACCGGTTAACACAGACTATTAACTAGTTGTAGTTGATAACATTAAAATATATATGTAATACCCCAAATTTTACCCTCAGATTAGTCGATTCCTGTCACATGTCATCTCATTTTTGCATCAGCTAACTATTAACAAGTTACGTAGCTTGTTTCGTTTTGCAGGAACCGCGTCCGGTACACTTTAGTTGTTAAAGGGAAAAATGGTCATTTTGAGGTTGTTTGCTGACTATTTTTGAAGATGAGCTGTCGTCGGGTTTTTTTTGAGTAATCAGAACCTCCGTCTCCGAGTTCTTTATTTTCTTTGAAGATAAACGGAAATTCACGGTAATTTTGGCATCAGGATCTTTGAGATACGGTAATCAATTCAGCGGGTTGAGACTCTGTCGTCAGTAGATTTCCGAGACAGTTATTTTGTCATGTGGGTTTGATTATGTTGAGATATTAATTTGGTTTGGTTCAAGTCAAATGCAAGGATTTGCTCTGCGGAATTTAGTTTCAACAAATATTTATTTCTTTGTTTCTTTTGCTACCTGCCATTCAACTTTTAAAAGGGAAGCAGTGAATTTATTCTGACTCAAGTCTAGAATTAATATACCTATTTAATCATGATCGGGGGCCGAGTTAGTTCAGGATATGGGATCTCGTCGTCAGAGAGACACGTTGAATTTTTCAGTACCGCGGTCAGCTCTGTTTTTCCGTAATTGAATTTCTCTGCTTTTGTTGTTTTACCTCATTCCAGGCCTGTACCAATGCTATCATCCGGAAAATATCATATGGCACTCTCGGGTTCACAAAGGGCACAACGGTCATTTGTTCACATCCGGCCGTCCAGTTGAATTATGAGCCGTAATCAAGAATTTTGGTTTTGTTTGATCTAGTTGGGAGGTTTTAATCGGAAATGGTGTCGGAAGCAAAACTAATCAGATAAATTAAAAAAAAATATTTATAAATTAATAATAAAAGGTGGAACTTCTTTCCATTTGGGTGTTTTTATATTAATTTAATTTCATTTAGTTCTATTTTTATTTTTCGTTTCAAAAAAGAAGAGAAAATCATTTTATTTTAAGTTTTATTTCACTTTGAGTTTTGTTTTCATTTCTTTTTACATAACTTCATTCTAAAAAAAAAAGATATAACTTCATTGCATTTTGCTCGCATTTTTATCTTGTATTATTAATTCCATTTTTAATATTATCATTATTTTATATTTTAGATAAAAAGCATATATTTGCATTAGTCTTCGTTCTCATTTGCATATTTAAAATTGATAAATAAAGAAAAGTCTGTTATTAGGGAAGTGATGAATAAGTAGAGAATTTTTATTAATAAATTTAGTTCTTCACAAACAAAAAAAAATAGTAACTAAATAAAATTACAAAATATATAAAAAATTTACATTTTTTCATAAAAATATAAAAGTTTCTAAATTTCTTCATGCTTCCGGTTAGCCGATTCCGAGTTTCCGATATTGTTCGTACCTGCAAAACAAGACAAAGGGACAAATTTTAATGGTTAGTTCGACACTCTCAGAACGGTGTCATCACCGAGTGCCCTTTCTCGGCCAATGGCCTATCCGGCAACGGTCTGTTCTTACCGAAGTTACCGAAAGATGAAGAAGAAAATTATTGTGAAATAAGTTGTTTTGGCCAAGAGAACTTATTCGAAAAGCTGGTTTGGGAGTGATTTTCCTAGAAGACGGTTTGCCCACAAGATGGACCTTAACTCCAATCTTCCCAGAACAATCCATTCCAACCAAAACTAGTTCAATAACAAGTTCAGAGATCCATCCAAAACAAGTTCAGAAATTCAAAGTGTAACACCCCCTTCTATACCCCAAATAAATGCATATAAAACAATTAAGCACATACAAATTATCAGAGTAAAAAGGTTTTATAATAAGGTATAAAAGAAGAATGCCACAATTTCACCAATAAAACACTTTCACATTTTTCTCCATAAGATATGTAACATTTTCAAAATTAAGCGGAAGATCAAATCATTTAATCGTTTTCAAAATATTAATCCACGTACACACAAGTTAATCCAAATTAATACATCATATCAGTTAGATTACACAATCACATCCACTGATACATCGCAATGTATCACAAAAGAATGACTATACTAGTCTAACTACCCGGTGTTACATATCAGAGCAGCAGACTCAAAAGAATGAAGAATACTTCACAAAAGGGACTCCAGCATCCTAATCTGCAATGCCTCGTAGAGCATTATAAAACAGCAGAAGGGTGAGAAATATAACCATAATAATCAAAGCATAAGATTATATATATATAGGTAATCAATACAAGTTCCACTCCGTATTTCTCACCACAATTCAATTTCTTAGTCATATATATTTGCCACACATATAATGACAACACGAATATTTGTAAAGCATTTCCACATCATGCATACTCTCACAATTTCACAATCTCATCGTTCACACATAAGCATCTCTTCATGCATATGTCATATATTAATGTGACTCAACAACTCAATGCAACTCATGCAATGCGGTACCGACTCTCGTTATCTTTTTTCGGTTTTTACATTAAACCGGGTCCACTCTTCTAGACCGATAACCGTTATCTTTTTTCGGTTTTTACATTAAACCGGGTCCACTCTTCTAGACCGATAACCACAAAGGCCCGTCCTCTAAGCCTTCAAACCCACCCTTCTAGGTTTGGGACAAGCCACTAGTTTCCACGAAACTAACAGACATTGCCTCTTGACTAAATGATGCATGTACAATCAACCACAACAAATGCACTTAAGACCGACATCTTAATCTCATGCATTTACATAATTCATCTCTTCAAGAATTACACAATGATTGCACATACAACATATATCACACAATCAAGGTATTCACATCACAATACCATTTATACAATTATAAGTCATGCACACATCTCCACAATGTTCTCATGCATACTCATCACATAATTGTATACCCATTAAGCATTCGCAAGTTCATTAGACAATACACATACATTCATCATTGTATTCACATGTATTTCTATTTATCATAATTAATACGCATCGCACATCAACTAGGATTCACGCCCGGAGGCTACCCACAGTACACATCATCACAATAGATCATATCTATATCATATCATAGAGGTATTAACCTATGTGAATCAATCAAACAATCACCACATGAGCAACACATCAAAAGAAAAATGCTGTCACATTCGCCTTCATTCGCCTGGCGAACCCTCGCAGCGAACCTTCGCCTGGCCTTCGCCTGGCGAACTCTCTCAGCGAACACTCGCTAGGCTTCGCCTGGCGAGACTTCCCAGCGAGCCCAAGTCAGTAGCTACTGACTTCATTCGCCACCATTCGCCAGCACCTTCGCTGGGCGAACCTTCGCTATCCAACTTCGCCTGGCAAACTCGCCAGCGAAGTCCACTGGAACTTAAACTTAATTATTCGCCAACATTCGCTGGGCTTCGCCTGGCGAAGCTTCGCCTTCGCTCGCCTGGCGAGAGCCAGCGAACCTGCGCAGAACAGAACCACACTCTGTCCCTCCTTCACCATTCCACCATCCACCAACTCTTGAACATCCAAATCAGTACAAATAGCATCAATACATGTTACCTGACTATTCTACGGCGTTATTACTCAGTTCCAACCGATTAAATCATCAATCTACCGATTAATCCAACATTTGCCCTAATTGGAAAGTGATGAAAACTCTACCAAAACCCCAACCCAACATACATAACATCATGCAATGATCAAATAGAAACATTTCTCACCCTTACCTCGATTAATCGGAGCTTTGATGTTGGTTCTTGATGATTTTTCCACTTCTCCTCTTCTTCTCCTCTCTTTCTCTTTTTTTTCTTCTTTCTTTCCTCTTTCTCTCCAAATGTTTTCCCTAATTTCCTTTCTCTTCTTTCTCACTTATATATCCCTTTTATTTTCTTTCCTTCCAATTTCCTTTCAATTCTCTATTAATTCCAATTAATAAAAATTAATTCCAATATTAACATAAAATCCCACTAAATCAATTAATTACTACAATTAATTATTTAATGAAATTTGGGCTGTTACAACCCTCCCCCACTTAGGAATTTTCGTCCTCGAAAATGTTACCTGATTCAAACAGTTCTGGATAAGACTCCTTCATCTGGCTCTCAAGCTCCCACGTAACATTTCCACCAGCCGATCCTCCCCAAGCGACCTTCACTAAAGCAATCTCTTTACCTCGAAGCTGTTTCAATTTCCGATCCTCAATCCGCATAGGTGATGTCTCAACAGTCAGGTTATCTCTCACCTGCACATCATCTATTTGGACTACATGAGACGGATCTGCAATGTATTTCCTCAACTGAGATACATGGAATACGTCGTGAAGATTAGCAAGCGACGGTGGTAAAGCCACACGATAGGCCACTTCTCCTATCCTTTGCAAAATCTGATAAGGACCAATGAAACGCGGCGACAACTTGCGCGACTTCAGTGCCCTACCAACACCTGTCATCGGAGTGACTCGAAGAAACACATGGTCTCCCTCTTGAAATTCAAGTGCCTTCCTCCTCTTGTCATAATAACTCTTCTGACGACTCTGAGTAATTCTAATCTTCTCTTGAATCATCTTGATCTTATCAGTAGTCTGTTGAACTAACTCGGGTCCAACAACAAAACTCTCTCCGGACTCGAACCAACACAATGGTGTCCTACACCGCCTACCATACAACGCCTCAAATGGTGTCATACCAATACTCGAATGGAAACTGTTGTTGTAGGTAAACTCAATCAAAGGTAAGTAGCTATCCCAAGCTCCTCCTTTTTCCAATACACAAGCTCTCAAAAGATCTTCAAGCGACTGAATCGTCCTCTCCGTCTGACCATCAGTCTGAGGATGATACGCTGAACTCAAACGCAACTTAGTACCCAAAACACTCTGCAGGCTCTCCCAAAATCTCGAAGTAAACCGCGGATCTCTATCCGAAACAATACTTAACGGAATACCATGAAGACACACAATCCTCTCAATATACAACTTAGCCAACTTCTCCAAAGGGTAATCCATACGCATAAGAATAAAGTGAGTAGATTTAGTCAACCTATCCACGATAACCCAAATAGCCTCAAAATTACTCGGCGTCCTCGGCAAACCCGATACAAAATCCATGGAGATACTATCCCATTTCCACTCAGGAATAAACAACGGCTTCATCAAACCCGATGGCTTCTGATGCTCAATCTTTGACTTCTGGCAAGTCAAACAAGAATATACAAATTCCGCGATATCCTTCTTCATACTAGGCCACCAAAATACTTTCCTCAAATCCTGATACATCTTAGTAGCACCCGGATGAATACTCAATCCGCTACGATGTCCTTCCTCAAGGATGCTCTTCTTAAGCTCAACCATGTTCGGAACACAAACTCGATCCCGACATCTCATAATACCATTCTCATCAATCCGAAAATCACCACCTTGGCCTTGGTTGATTAAAGTCAACCGATCAGCTAAGCTCAAATCCGATTTCTGTCCTTCTCGAATTTCATCCAAAATACCACTTGTAAGCTTTAACATACCCAACTTAAATCCAAAAGAAGTTCTCTCACATACCAAACTCAAATCTCGAAATTGCTCGACCAATTCTAACTCTTTCACCATCAACGCCGACATATGCAATGATTTCCGACTCAATGCATCCGCTACTACATTCGCTTTACCCGGATGGTAGTTCAAGCCAAAATCAAAATCCTTCAAAAGTTCAAGCCATCTTCTTTGTCTCGCATTCAATTCCTTTTGATAAAAAAGATATCTCAAACTCTTGTGGTCACTAAACACTTCAAATCTTGCGCCAAATAAATAATGCCTCCAGAGTTTCAACACGAACACAACGGCGGCCAACTCTAAGTCATGCGTCGAATAATTCTTCTCATGCACTTTGAGTTGCCTCGAAGCATAAGCTACAACTTGGTTATTCTGCATCAACACACCTCCTAAACCCATCAAAGAAGCATCACAATACACAACGAATGGTTCTTCTGGATTTGGCAGAATCAAAACAGGAGCTGTCGTCAACCTTCGCTTAAGTTCTTGAAAACTCGCTTCACACTTGGTGTCCCAAACAAAGGCTTGACCTTTCCTAGTCAATTGTGTCAACGGCAACGATAACTTAGCAAATCCTTCAATAAACTTCTGATAATAACCGGCTAAACCAAGAAAACTTCTGATCTCAAAAACTGACTTCGGAGTCTCCCATTGCGACACCACTTCAACCTTCGACGGATCGACCGCAATACCACTACTAGAAATCACATGACCAAGGAAACTAACTTCCTTCAACCAAAATTCACACTTAGAAAGCTTCGCAAACAACTGCTTCTCTCTCAACACAGATAACACAATCTTCAGATGCTCGGCATGCTCTCCTTCGCTCTTCGAATAAACCAAGATGTCGTCGATAAACACCACCACAAACTTATCCAAATAAGGATGGAAAATCCTATTCATGTACTCCATAAATACACCTGGTGCATTAGTCACACCAAATGGCATCACGGAATACTCATAGTGTCCATACCTCGTCCGAAAGGCCGTCTTCTGAATATCCTCAGCTTTCACACGGATCTGATGATACCCAGATCTCAAATCAATCTTGCTGAACACGCTTGCACCAACCAACTGATCCATCAGATCATCAATCCTTGGAAGTGGATACTTATTCTTAATAGTCACCTTGTTCAACTGTCTGTAATCCACACAGAGCCTCATAGAACCCTCTTTCTTCTTAACCAACAACACCGGTGCACCCCACGGTGACACGCTCGGACGAATAAACCTCTTTTCAAGCAAATCCTGAAGTTGACTCTTCAACTCTTTTAACTCCAAGGCCGACATACGATATGGAGCCGTCGATATCGGACTAGTTCCAGAAATCAAATCTATCGAAAACTCCACTTCTCGCTCCGGCGGTAAATCCTTTATCTCTTCAGGGAATACTTCCGGAAAATCTCTAACAATGGGCAAAGCATCAATCTCTTCACTTTCACTAGTCCTCAAAGTTGCCATAAGCATAAATACCTTAGCCCCATCTTGTACCGATTCCTTCACTTGTTTCCTCGTCATAAACAATTCCCTTTCAACATCCGAGTCGGGAAAAATAACCGTTTTGTCAAAACAGTTAATCTACACACGATTGAATTTTAACCAATTCATTCCAAGAATGACATCCAGTTGACCTAAATGAAGACACACTAAATCAATCCCAAAATCTCTACCGAAAATACTCAACGGGCAATTCAAGCAAACATACGGTGTAGTTACCGAACCCATAGCAGGAGTATCAATAACCATACTGCCACCAATCACAGACAACTCAAGATTCAACCTTCTAACACAATCCAAAGAAATAAAAGAATTCGTAGCTCCGGTATCAATTATAGCGATCAAAGGTGTACCATTAATGAAGCACGTACCTCGGATCAATCGATCGTCGCTAGCAGTCTCAGATCCAGATAGAGCGAACACTTTCCCGCTCCCTTGATTCTTCTTCGGCTTATCGCACTTGGTACTGATGTGCCCTCGCTCACCACAGTTATAGCAAGTAACACCCGCACCGCTTCTACACTCTAGAGCCTTGTGGCCTGGCTTGCCACACTTAAAACACTTCTGTTCAACACTTTTGCACTCCGGAGCACGATGCCCCGCTTCACCACAATTGTAACACCTAACCGGGGTAGAAACTCCCCCACTTGGCTTCTTGCCAAAACCAACCTTTTGTTTCCCCTTATCGGCAGGAGTTACGTAAGGTTTTCCTCTGAATTGTCCTTTTCCTTTCTTATCACTTAGGCTCTTGTAGTGGCTAGACCTAGCCCTACTGTCTTCGTCATAAATTCTGCTCTTGTTAACCAACTCAGAAAACCGTCTGATTTCCTGGTACCCAATAGCTTGTCTAATCTCGGGTCTCAAACCGTTCACAAACTTGAGGCACTTAGACCTCTCAGCATTACCAGTATTATAGTGAGGACAAAATTTGATCAACTCCTCAAATTTCGCCGCATACTCAGCAACCGTCGAATTACCTTGCTTCAACTCAAGAAATTCGATCTCTTTCTTCCCCCGCACATCCTCTGGAAAATACTTCTCCAGAAAGGTTTCTCTAAACAAATCCCACGTAATCACAATATCATCTTCCTCAAATCTTTGGCGAGTATTACCCCACCAATCTTCAGCTTCTTCTTCGAGCATATGAGTCCCAAACTGCACCTTCTGTGCATCCGAGCAATTCATAACTCGAAAAATCTTTTCCACAGCTTTCAACCAAATTTGTGCCTTGTCCGGTTCATGAGTTCCCTTGAAGACCGGAGGGTTATTCTTTTGGAATTTCCCCAAAGCACGGAATCCATCATCAGCATGATTCCTCACATTCACATTGGCCGGAGGATTCTGCCCAATTGCCCCCGCCAATCTCGTCAATGCCTCCGCAATCGCTTCGTCGTTCCTTCCTGCAACCATCTTACTAATTCCAACAACAGAACCACGTAAGAACAACCAATATTGATAATGCAACACACGCATATCAATAACACACAGGAAAAAAAAACACTCTAACAACTTGGCCGGACGGACCGACCTGCTCTGATACCACTTGTAACATCCCCTTCTATACCCCAAATAAATACATATAAAACAATTAAGCACATACAAATTATCAGAGTAAAAAGGTTTTATAATAAGGTATAAAAGAAGAATGCCACAATTTCACCAATAAAACACTTTCACATTTTTCTCCATAAGATATGTAACATTTTCAAAATTAAGCGGAAGATCAAATCATTTAATTGTTTTCAAAATATTAATCCACGTACACACAAGTTAATCCAAATTAATACATCATATCAGTTAGATTACACAATCACATCCACTGATGCATCGCAATGTATCACAAAAGAATGACTATACTAGTCTAACTACCCGGTGTTACATATCAGAGCAGCAGACTCAAAAGAATGAAGAATACTTCACAAAAGGGACTCCAGCATCCTAATCTGCAATGCCTCGTAGAGCATTATAAAACAGCAGAAGGGTGAGAAATATAACCATAATAATCAAAGCATAAGATTATATATATATAGGTAATCAATACAAGTTCCACTCCGTATTTCTCACCACAATTCAATTTCTTAGTCATATATATTTGCCACACATATAATGACAACACGAATATTTGTAAAGCATTTCCACATCATGCATACTCTCACAATTTCACAATCTCATCGTTCACACATAAGCATCTCTTCATGCATATGTCATATATTAATGTGACTCAACAACTCAATGCAACTCATGCAATGCGGTACCGACTCTCGTTATCTTTTTTCGGTTTTTACATTAAACTGGGTCCACTCTTCTACACCGATAACCCGTTATCTTTTTTTGGTTTTTACATTAAACCGGGTCCACTCTTCTAGACCGATAACCACAAAGGCCCGTCCTCTAAGCCTTCAAACCCACCCTTCTAGGTTTGGGACAAGCCACTAGTTTCCACGAAACTAACAGACATTGCCTCTTGACTAAATGATGCATGTACAATCAACCACAACAAATGCACTTAAGACCGACATCTTAATCTCATGCATTTACATAATTCATCTCTTCAAGAATTACACAATGATTGCACATACAACATATATCACACAATCAAGGTATTCACATCACAATACCATTTATACAATTATAAGTCATGCACACATCTCCACAATGTTCTCATGCATACTCATCACATAATTGTATACCCATTAAGCATTCGCAAGTTCATTAGACAATACACATACATTCATCATTGTATTCACATGTATTTCTATTTATCATAATTAATACGCATCGCACATCAACTAGGATTCACGCCCGGAGGCTACCCACAGTACACATCATCACAATAGATCATATCTATATCATATCATAGAGGTATTAACCTATGTGAATCAATCAAACAATCACCACATGAGCAACACAGCAAAAGAAAAATGCTTTCACATTCGCCTTCATTCGCCTGGCGAACCCTCGCAGCGAACCTTCGCCTGGCCTTCGCCTGGCGAACTCTCTCAGCGAACACTCGCTAGGCTTCGCCTGGCGAGACTTCCCAGCGAGCCCAAGTCAGTAGCTACTGACTTCATTCGCCACCATTCGCCAGCACCTTCGCTGGGCGAACCTTCGCTATCCAACTTCGCCTGGCGAACTCGCCAGTGAAGTCCACTGGAACTTAAACTTAATTATTCGCCAGCATTCGCTGGGCTTCGCCTGGCGAAGCTTCGCCTTCGCTCGCCTGGCGAGAGCCAGCGAACCTGCGCAGAACAGAACCACACTCTATCCCTCCTTCACCATTCCACCATCCACCAACTCTTGAACATCCAAATCAGTACAAATAGCATCAATACATGTTACCCGACTATTCTACGGCGTTATTACTCAGTTCCAACCGATTAAATCATCAATCTACCGATTAATCCAACATTTGCCCTAATTGGAAAGTGATGAAAACTCTACCAAAACCCCAACCCAACATACATAACATCATGCAATGATCAAATAGAAACATTTCTCACCCTTACCTCGATTAATCGGAGCTTTGATGTTGGTTCTTGATGATTTTTCCACTTCTCCTCTTCTTCTCCTCTCTTTCTCTTTTTTTTCTTCTTTCTTTCCTCTTTCTCTCCAAATGTTTTCCCTAATTTCCTTTCTCTTCTTTCTCACTTATATATCCCTTTTATTTTCTTTCCTTCCAATTTCCTTTCAATTCTCTATTAATTCCAATTAATAAAAATTAATTCCAATATTAACATAAAATCCCACTAAATCAATTAATTACTACAATTAATTATTTAATGAAATTTGGGCTGTTACACAAAGCCAGTTCAGAAGAACTAGTTCAAAACCAGTCCCGCAAAACAGTTCAGTAAAACCGAAATCCACACAAGTCCAAACCGGGTCTAAAAGAAAAAACAGTTCGGAAAAGAGTAAAGCCAAACCGAGATTCCCGCAACTCAACCATCAAAGCCTCCCAACATATCAGCCTAAAAAATTTCCAGAAGTTATAACAAATCCGAAAGCCCAATGAACATAAGCAATCAAAATGAATATCTTGAAAGAAAATCACGGCAAACACGGTCAAACGCAAATCCAGCGCTCATAGTTCAGGAAAATAGGCAACATTTTCGTAACCTAAACAAAGAAAAATCCAGGCCCATGAACAAAGATCATGAACATATAAATATCATAATAAGGTTTCGAAAGAAAGAACGGAAAAAAAAACAAACAAAAAAGTTCAGCACTAACCGAGAAAGGGCGCCGCGGCTCAGATTCGGAAGATCAAGGGGATCTTCGTCCATCATCATTGCCGGATTCAGAAAACCGTTACGGTTTTCATCATCATCCACAAAGAAAGAAGAGGAGGAAGTCGAACCGATATCCAACAACGACGAGCGGCCGCGTTAAACCGCTACCGCCGCATCGCCATCGAAGCCGTGACCGCAAGCTCAAGTTTCTATCAACACCTCCATTAAATTTTGTCACCGTCAATCTGCCGAGAGGTAGGGTGTTTATGAAATTTCTTGATTGTCGTTTGGTAGTTTATGTTTCAGGAAGAATATTGGGGGGGCATGCATCAGAAAATGAAGGAATCTGTAATCGTTTCCACGCCACCAGCGGCGACTACATTATCCGAAGAAGAAGAAGGTCTCGTAAGGAGAAAGGAAACCTAGAGATAACGAATTGGGCCATGTGGGAATCCGCCCATTTTCTCTCCTATTTGTTTTATTCTTTTTCTGTATTTTACTTTCACTTATTTTTCTTTTATTTTATTTTATCTTACTGATAATATGATTTGACAATGCACATTTAGCTTAGTTTAAGAACTACTTGATCAGTAGGTACCATTTTTAGCCAAAAAGACAATCAATAAAAGTCATTATGCGTTAAAGAAAATTAAAATCCACCTTTCATTATTTACATTAAAAATCCATCTTTCATTATTTGCATTAAAAATCCATCTTTCATTGTTTGCATTAAAAATAAAAAAATTTCATTATGTGCATTGAAAATGAAAGATCTCATTATTTGCATTAAAATAAAAGACTTCATTGTTTACATTAAAATTAAAAAATTTCATTGTGTGCATTAAAAATAAAATAAAAAATTTCATTATTTGCATTAAAAAAATAAAAATTCATTATTTGCATTAAAAAAAATAAAAGTTCATTATTTGCATTAAAAAAATAAAAGTTCATTATTTTGCATTAAAAATTGAACTTCACTTTGCATTAAAACTAAAGTTCATAAAAAATATAAAGAGGAGAATTAAAGTTTTAAAAACAGGAATTAGTTACTTTTAGTTATTAATTTTGTAAGGTAAGATTTTTTTTAATTTTTGCATTAAAACATTTTTCAATAAAATTAAAATCAATTTCCTTAATAAAATTAACGTAGAATATTTTCTTAAATAAAACCTCAAAATAAAAAACATTTTCTTTATTTAAATTAAAATATTTTTTTTTTATAAAAAAAAAACATCAAAGTGGCATAATTTCTCCTTCAATTAACCTTTCTTTAAAACAAAAAATGCAAAAATATGAGTTCTTGTTTTGGCCGTTTCACTTTCGTCCAACCCTCGCTAATCTGTTTGTTTCAGCTTATTATTATTTTATTGATTCGTTGTTATTCCATGGATGTAATTTACGCGAGGCCATGGTCGCGATTATTTTTATTCTTTTGCATTTTTTTGGACTTGTAATTTACGCGGGTGATCATCGCGTTGCTTTCTTTACCGCTTTCCTTATTTTTTTTGTACTTTATCTTTGTCGTATGATAGCCTGCCTGTTGCATGATTTACTATTATTTCCCATCCGAAGGAATTAGGTTTAACAGTTTGACCGCCGATTCAATAACCCTAGTTTCAACCATCTTAAAACCCTAATAGCCTAGGTGTCTCACCGTGGATGAAAACGCCCTTTACCCTAGATTTTAGATCAAAGAGCCGTCGTGCTCTGTTTAGGGTTTCCCGCCGTGGAATCCCTAATTTAACCCTAATTTAATTAACAAATTCAACGTAGAAATAGGAGTTTAAGACTCCACGTAAGCATGTCCTTAAGATATGTTTATTCCCCATTGAAACCTTGACCAGAGTCAAGAAGTTTCTAACCTCCCTTTCGAGGGGAACTACAATTACTTTGATTCCATTCCCATCAGGATATGTAGGCACAAGATGCGACGTCTTGCCGAGTAAACTTAGGACTAACCCTTAGGTCTCTTTAGGTCACTCTATCCCTTAGCTCTGTATATATTTCAAACAGATAATAAAAATAAAATAGCATACAATAAACAAAAGGTTCCTGTAGAGTACTACAGAAGTTTAGGATGCTAGTACCTTCCCTAAGCTTAACCAACCCCTTACCTAGGTCTCTCCCTGCATTGTGTTTACGATGCAAAAATAGGTTTTTCCTCTTTTGACCTTTTCCTTCAGATAAATCAAAGAGCGGTTGTGAATTAAGAATTGTGATTTAAACTAATTAATAGTTTGATATCCTATTTCCACCGCAACAGAAAATGGCGACTTCACTGGGAACCCTCCTAATTTCTAAGGGTTGCCCCTATTTTGTTTTATTATATGATTATTTTCTTTTATTAATTATCTGTATATATTATTGTATATTGTGGGGATATCTTTCTATCGTGAGATAAGTCCTAACCCGGACTTGAGTGACATTATTATAGGATGGAGAGATATTCGACGAGGCTTGCCGGGAGTGAGTCCCGACCAAGTTGACTCGAGAATCACCGCTCAGTTGAGACCCTGTCGAAAATGGTTCGGTTGATCGAGTTAGTCGTGAAAACTTTTACTATTTTTGATCGGAGTCTGTGATATTGAGGACCGTAGTTACCTTAACACCACTTTGGCCTTATATAGGATGTAGTGCGGGAACTATGTGTGAGTAGTCCTACAATGGTTGCTACGCGATACTACACTCAAAAGAGGTTCTCTTGAGAATATTATCGACCTCCGAGTTAGTTGGAAAGTTGACAATATCCGAAGGATGGACTGATGATTTTGGGCACTTCTTTAGAACCCTTGTTCTGCAGGTACAACTAACCGTAGTACATACCTTATGGGGATGGGTAGACCCTAACTCCTTGCACATACCTTTAACCTAGGACTTGCGAATATATGTGCATTGCATCCATTAAAGCATCACATTGCATTACACTTCATGGAATTCAAATCTTATTTATGAATATCGCAGGATTATGGATTACAATAGAAGAAAAACTTTGAAATATACTTTTAAAAGTCCTAAGCTAGACGACTTAAGGAATCTAGGATCTTTAGTCCAAGATCGAGAAGGATTCTGTAACCGGTATGGAAGTTTGTTATCTCTATTGGAATATAAAGTAAACGAGGAACTTCTTTCAGTTTTGCTACAGTTCTATGATCCTGACTACCACTGCTTCACATTCCCCGATTATCAGCTACTACCTACTTTAGAAGAATATTCTCAGCTTGTAGGGTTACCTATTCTGGATAAGTCTCCTTTCCCTTTCTTGGAGAAGGACCCTAAAGAACAGGATATTGCTAAAGCCACATGTTTGAAGGTATCTGACATTAAGGAGATATGAATCATAAAGGTGAAATCTTTGGGTTACCTACGAAGTTCCTAATCAAGAAGGCCCAATATTATGCCGATTACTTGAGCATGCCTACCTTTGAGATGATCCTTGCCTTGCTTATCTATGGGGTGCTGCTTTTCCCTAATTTTGAAGGATTTGTGGACCTTAATGCCATCAAGATCTTCATGTAAAGGAACCCAGTACCGGCCTTATTAGGTAATACGTATCACTCAGTCCATCTCTGAAACCTCTATGGTGGAGGGGTGATTACTTGTTGCGTGTCGTTACTGTACAAGTGGTTTATTTCGCACTTGCCTAAGTCTGGTCCTTTTTGGAGTCCCACTCAAGGACGTTGGTCACAAAAGGTTATGGCTTTAACTCACTCTGATATTGATTGGTACAATCGCAGGTACGATGGAATACTAGTCATTGATGGTTGTAGAGACTTCGCTAACATGCCTTTACTCGGTTTTAATGGAGGAATTAGCTACAATCCAGTCCTAGCTCGCCGACAGTTAGGATATCCCTTAAAAGAACCGCCTAAAAGTATCTACGTAGAGAAGATCTTCTTTGAACTCAACAAAGAGCTTCAGGATCAAATTATATCTTCTTGGGGACACTTGCATAGGAAAGGTCGAGAAAGTTTGGGTAGGCCAAATTGCATTTCCATGGAGCCCTATCTTCAGTGGGTCCGAGAAAGAGCTATCAAATTGAAGATGCCATATCCTCGCCAAGATCCTTTGCCTCCGAGAGAGGAACCGGTCCAGTATTTCATCTCTGAGGCTGAAACATTGAAGATCGATTTGAAAAAAGCTCAACACGAAGCAGAAACATGGAAGGAGAAATACCAGGTGATGGTCAGCGAGTACGACGAACTTCAGAAACAGCTTCAGTCCAGGAATGAAGAGTTACTCTCCTACAAGAAAAGAAGACTCTACGAGGATTTATTTTCCTCCGATTCTCCGCCTAATCGCCAAAATCATGAATAGTGCTTCCTTAGGGTTCTAGAATTTTAGTTGGTTATTTTCATTGAGACTTTTCTTTTAAGAATATCATTTGTAATCCTTTTTTCAATCAATAAATTTTTTCGTTATCCCGCAATGCTCGTAAATACTTGAATTCCATGAAGTCATGTCATTCGCATTTCGCATCATATCTTTGCATTACATGTGTCTCTCGATTTCTCATACTCGGTTCTCTCGCCTTCCAGTTTTGTCACCCTGAATCGATACAACACTAGAGCTCAAGCTCGAAAAAGGATGGAAGAACACGCTCAAGAGATGGATCGCGTTAACAACGAGCTATCAGACCTTCGAGGGAGTGTAGAAACAATTATGGAATTACTCCACGTCATGAATGCAAAGATGGATACTCAGCCTACCGTGGTTTCTGAGATTAACGCTACTGCTGCTGTAGATCCTCCGGTTGTTTCTGCGCCAAACCCATTTCCTTATGGCCTCTCACAAGATTTTTTGCATCCTCCTGTTGTTACATCAGCTCACCAGGCTGTTCCTATTACTATGGCAGTTCAACAAGCTGTTCCTGTTATACAGAATGTACAACAAACTATGCCTTTGGTTTCTGAGCCTCACAAGGTGGTCCCTACTTTCACACAAGCTAACGTCCGCACTCACGTGCAACCTTATCTTAATGAGCCTGTTTATGAAATTCTGGATGATGATGATGATGGACGATACAAACCACGTGATAAGCTTCGCGAGGAAGTTGTTACTATTGATAAAAGATTGAGAAAAATGGAAGGAGACCAGATCTTTGGTGCTGCTGCTAGAGATATCTGTTTGGTTTCCGGTCTGGTTATTCCGCCAAAATTCAAAACTCCAAACTTTGACTTTTATGAAGGGACTACTTGTCCAAAAAGCCATTTGATAATGTACTACCGCAAGATGGCTGCTCATGTGGGAAATGACAAGTTGATGATTCACTGTTTTCAAGACAGTCTGAAAGGTGCTTCGTTAAAGTGGTATTTAACATTAGACCAGTCTCGCATCAAGTCTTTCAGGATTTGTATGATGCTTTCATTAAGCATTTTAAGTATAACATGGACTTGGCTCCTGACAGGAGACAACTTTTGAGTATGACACAGAAGAGTTCTGAGACCTTTAAGGAGTATACCCAATGATGGAGAGAAATTACATCTCAAGTCGAGCCTCCATTGACCAACAAGGAGCTAGCTGATTGGTTTGTCGATACTGTTCGTCCTGAGTTTTACGAGAGGATGGTGGGTAGTGTAACCACGAATTTTCCCGATATTGTTGCTGTTGGAGTAAAAGTTGAACTAGCTATGAAAAGTGGAAAGATGTCTGGTGGTTCTAGTCGTACGAGTTCAAAGGACCAAGCTAAAAAACCCTCTTTCAATTCTCAGAAAAAGAAGGAAGGAGAGGCTTATGCTGTATCCTCCGATAGAAGGGGAAAACACCAATATCCATATCCGCCGCCGTACGCTCAACCTCATGGTTACCCGGTTCAGTATGCTCCGCCTCCCTATGTGGCTGCTGTCACACCATCTTTTAGTCAGCAGGCTCCACAGGCTCCTGCTTATCAGCCTATGCAGCAGGCTCCTGCTTACCCGCCTTCCGCTTATCATCATCCTCCACCTAGCTACTAGCAAGCGCCCAACACTCTTGCTAATCAACAACAGAGGAATCCGACACCTCGCCCAAGTGCTCCGAGGAGACAATACAAGCCGTGTCCTCCGATTCCAATGACGTTCACTGAGTTGTACCCTTACCTAGTACAACGGGGTTTAATCACCACCCGAGCTTTGGGACCGCCTCCGAATCCTTTGCCAACCAACTACAACGCTGCCGCTCATTGTTTATTTCATGAGGGTGCACCGGGCCATGATTCGGAGAACTGTTATGCTTTGAAGAACATTGTGAGGGATCTAATGGAAAAGAAGATCTTGTCGTTTGATGATCCATCTCCCAATGTTAAAACCAATCCTCTGCCTACACATGGGAATGTCAATGCTGTTGATGATTCATCTTACGAGAGTTTTATTCGTGATGTATCCCAGATTAAGACTCCTCTCAAGGCGTTCCATGCAAAACTATTTGAAGTAGGTCTGGTGTCTATTTCCCATATTGACTGTATAAGTTGTGAAAGAAGTGATAAAGGGTGCGCTATGGTTCAGAAAGATGTTCAGAGATTGATGAATGATGGTTTCCTACAAGTAGTTAACAAGGCGAAGGAAGTTGCTGCAATTGAGCCTACTTTCAACTTGCCCGAACCAAGGGGAAGGATGCCAGTGTTTAATCTGCCAACGCCAAAGTCTGTCATGCCAATATTCAGCATACCCACTCCTGTTACTCCAACAGTGGACCAACCTAAGCCCTTGATTATCCAGAAGCCGAGTCCGTTTCCATTCAGTGATCCCAAAGCTGTACCTTGGAAGTATGATGTAACCGCGATTGATAAGGAATCTGGGAAGGTCATTCCAAGAGAAGAAGTGAAAGTTGATAGTGAAAATGTGACCAACATAGCTGGGGGAAGCAGGATGACTCGCAGTGGTCGTGTCTACACACCCCGTTTTGATGAGGCTCCGTCCAAGGAAACAACTACCAATAATGTTGTGTCGGCTGGAGATAAAGGTAAAAGGGATGTTACTAATAAGGAAGACGCTGCATTCTTGAGGATAATCAGGAAGAGTGATTATAAAGTTATCGATCAGCTTCACCAGACTCCTTCGAAGATTTCCGTCTTATCCCTGTTATTAAATTCACCCGCGCATAGGGCCGCTTTGCAGAAGGTCTTGACTCAAGCTCATGTGGCTCAAGACATCACTACCGGCCAGTTTAATAGTGTGATTGCTAATATTACCGCCTGTAATACTCTCTGCTTCAGTAATGAAGAGCTGCCAAAAGAGGGTCTGAATCATAACCGTGCTTTGCATATATCAGTAAAGTGTCAGGAAGATAATCTAGCAAGAGTTCTTATGGATACTGGTTCTTCGTTGAACGTTCTACCTATGAGGGTTCTCAGAAAGATGGCTTACAAGGATACTGTGGTGAAGCCTACTTCTTTAATTGTCAAGGCTTTTGATGGTTCACGTAGAGCGGTGGTTGGAGAAGTTGACCTTTCGATTCTGATCGGTCCACACGTGTTCCAGATCACTTTCCAAGTTATGGACATTAATCCTAATTACAGTTGTCTACTAGGAAGACCTTGGATCCATGCCGCTGGGGCAGTAACTTCTACCTTGCACCAAAAGATGAAGTTTGTGGTTGATGACAAGCTGGTGATCATACATGGTGAAGAGGATTTAATGGTTAGTAATTTATCATTGTTCAGGTATATTGAGGCTAATGAAGACGCTTTGGAGACTTCTTTCCAAGCACTTGAAATCGCCAATGTTGTTCTAGTGGAAGTCGAAGAAACGACGGAAGTCCAGAGTAATCCATCTTTTGCATCTTTAAAGAGTACCAGATCAACGATCGACATGGGAATTCCTGAAGGTTGGGGAGAAGTAATCAATATCAAGACGAAGACTGACCGCTACGGGTTGGGTTACAAACCGACTCATGAGAAAGTTTCCTCATCTATCAAAGGGCGTCCGAAGGTTTTCCAAGAGGTGTTCGTCAGTGGAGGTTATCAGGTCAATGCCATCGGTGACTATGACGAAGATGAAGATTTGAGCAACTTGGTGTTTCAGAGTAATGTAGCATTGAGCAACTGGGAGGCCATAGAGATTCCATTTATTTTTCCATTGTCAAAGTAATTTTTCATTTTTCACTTTGTGTTTTCAAATCGATAGCTCTGCCCAAGGCTATTGGATCACTTTGTAGGGCCACCTTTTCATTTCAAACAATTATTAATAAATGCATTTTGTTTCCGTTCCATTTTGTTTCACTAAGCGTCTTTTCGTTTTCACCTTTTTAAAATGAAATTGGCAATTTTTTCAAAAACTACAAACTAAAAACATTTTCATTTTCTCTCGCATTTTCATTGAACATTTAATAAAAATAAGCCTTTCAACATGCAGTGACATTACAACCCTTGTTGAATCCGATGACTCTATTGTCTATCCTAATTGGGATTCACCCATTTACCAAGCTGAAGATGAGGGTGAAGAAGATTTTGAAGTACCCGCAGAACTGACTAGATTGGTTGAGTATGAGTACACGGAGCTTCAACCACACAAGGAGCAGGTAGATTTGATTAATCTTGGCACAAATGAAGACAAGAAAGAGGTCAAGATTGACACAGTACTTGGGGCAGAGGTCAAGCAGAGATTGGTCGAATTATTGAAGGATTATGTTGATGTGTTTGCATGGTCGTATCAAGATATGCCTGGGTTAGACACAATTATTGTAGTTCACAAGCTACCGCTTAAGCCAGAATGTCCGCCTGTCAAGCAGAAACTTCAAAGAACGAGACCTGACATGACTTTGAAGATTCGAGATGAGGTTAAGAAACAGTTGGATGCGGGTTTTCTTCCGGTTGCGAAGTATCCTGATTGGGTTGCCAACATTGTTCCCGTGCCCAAAAAGGATGGTAAGGTCAGAATGTGTGTGGATTACAGGGATCTGAACAAGGCTAGTCCAAAAGACGATTTCCCTTTGCCGCATATCGACACACTTTCGACAATACAACTAGTTTTGCAATTTTCTCATTCATGGATGATTTCTCCGGTTATAATCAGATCAAGATGGATCCCGCCGACAGAGAAAAGACTACATTCATCACTCCTTGGAGGACCTTCTGTTACAAAGTTATGCCTTTCGGTCTGAAGAACGCAGGGGCAACCTATCAGCGTGCTATGACGACTCTCTTTCATGACATGATGCACAAAGAAATTGAAGTGTATGTGGATGATATGATTGCCAAATCTCATGACGAGGAGGAACATTTGATTCTTCTGTTGAAACTGTTCGAACGACTCCGAAAATATCAGTTGAAACTAAATCCTGCTAAGTGTACTTTTGACGTCAGATCGGGAAAGCTACTTGGTTTCGTCGTCAGCCGACGAGGAATCGAGGTAGACCCTGATAAAGTCCAAGCCATTCAAGACATGCCGGCTCCGCAGACCGAAACCCAAGTCAGAGGCTTTCTGGGATGCTTGAACTACATCTCCAGGTTTATATATAACCTGACTGCTACTTGTGAGCCGATATTCAAGATGCTTTGCAAAGGTCAGACTGTTGATTGGAATCCAGATTGTCAGCGTGCATTTGAAAAGATCAAGGACTACTTACAAAAGCCTCCTATCTTGATGCCTCCTATTCATGGAAGACCATTATTTATGTACCTCATTGTCCTTGAGAAGTCTATGGGTTGTGTACTTGGGCAACACGATGAGACCGAACGAAAGGAACACGCTATATACTATCTGAGCAAGAAGTTTACTGATTGTGAGAACCGATATTCACTGTTGGAGAAGACTTGTTGTGCGCTAGCATGGGCTGCTAGGTGTCTCAGGCAATATATGATGGGTCATACTACCTCGTTGATTTCGAAGATGGACCCAATAAAGTACATTTTCGAAAAGCCTTCTGTTGCACCCTAAAATTTGACCAACTGATTCTCCTATCTGACTCATGGTTTAATTTCATATTCGCAGCTCAGATGTATGATTTTTGTGCACAAGCAGGGGATATCAGAGTTTACAGCTTGATTTTTGTCTATCAGATATGGCAGACCCAGTCCAGATCACCAGGGTTTTATTTTCGGGAAATTGTGCGCTCCTCGGTGATTTTTTAGCTTGCACAGTGATTTTGAGGATATTCTGATGCCCGGGGATCTCTGTTCGATTCGATCTGGTCTCGTGCGCTCTTTTATGGGGGTCATGTGCATTCATCTGCATTTTTAGGGTTTAATAGACTTTTGTGAATTTTAACAGGCTTTATAGATTTTTCTGGAATTTAAATAGGGTTTTTGAATATTTTAATAGCTTAATCTCTTTTTTAGAATTTTATGGATTTTTTTAAAATAGGTTTTTTAGAATATAAATAAGATTTTAAATAGTTTTTTAGAATAATAAAAAGGATAATATAGTTTTTCTTTTATCACTAATAGATAATAATAGTTTAGATTTTTATAGATTTTAAAATAGGTTTAATTGTTTTTAGATAATATAGAAAATAATATAGTTTTTTCTTTTATTAATGATAGATTGTAATAGATATTAAAGAATATTAGAATTTTAATAGAGAATTAGTGGATTGATTTAGAGTTAATTAGGTTCTTAATCATTTTAGATTTAATTAGGATAATATGAGTTTTAATCATTTTTTAGAGTTGATTAGGAAATTGTTAATTAGGTTAATTGATATTTTAGATATAATTAGTTCAATTAGGTGTTAACTGATTCAATTAGGTATTATTTGATTTTAATAGTTAGGATTAATTGTTTTTATTAAAATTCAGTTTTTTTACAGTTTTTTATTCATTTTCGAAATGGGCCCAGGGGATGTTTTTGGTGAGGCCCAATTCTCATCAATTCTCATTGTTTCAATTCAGCAAGTCCAAAAAATAGTCCAAGCAGTTGTCCAATTCGTTCCAGCATAATCCAGTTCCTGCTAGAACCTTCCAGAAGCTGCCAGCAAATTTTCAGCATTTAAAAAGCACGCCACGTGTAGCAAACGGGGGGTCCCACGCGTTTCTCAGAATCCACGCCACGCGTTCACTCTCATTCTCTCTCCGAGGACACGCGGCGTGCATGCAATCACGCCACCACTCCCAGACTCACACACGTGTTACACACCTGTCCTCCCCTCACTTCCTCACCGGAAACCCCTCGCCGGGCATGCAAATCCGGCGATAACCGACTCCGGCCACCGCCAACAGACTCCGGCCACCGCTAACTCACCGGAATCTGCAAACATCCAAAATTTCCAGAAATCATCCTATCTTCTTCGTTCTCCCCTTCCTCCTCCGTCAGCCTCATAATCCCTTCGCCGGAAACCTCATCGTCGCCGGAATCATCAACCTCCTCCACTTTTCCAGAAATCATCCTAAACATTCATCCACCTTCAACCAAAATTTCCAGAATCCACTCAAACCTTCAACAAGCTTCATCAAATTCTCCAGAAACGCTCATACATTCATCGTTCGAAACTTTCCAGAAATCATTCAAAGATCTTCGTCGTTATTCAGGTTTTCCAGATCGTGAACGTCTCCAAAGCGCCTCAAGAATACTCATCCACTCAAGATTCTTAGAATCTCGTCAAACTCTTCAGCAAGCGACGGATCCACCATCAGAAATCGTCTCCGCTCGAAGATCTTCAGCAAACGATCCACCTCTTCAAAGAGTATCAACTAACGTTCGTCGTTCCAGGTTTCTATAGCCTTCTTCCTTAAACTCCTCTATTTGCATGCACGTGTTAGATTCTGTAGACTTAGGATCTTGAGGGCATGTAGCGCAAGAATTTCAATCTGACAATACTTGTGAAGCTAGGCCATGTTTAGTTGAGAGATTGAGGTGTTTGGGGTTTGTGTGGAGTTGTTTCGTTTAGGGTTTATTGGATTGATTGAGGATTCTGAGATGAGTTGCAGAGAGAGTGAATAGAGGAAGAAGATGGTGAAACGGCTAGGGTTGATAGTGAGTGAACAGTAGTTAGGGTTTGGAGGAGAATCAGGTTTTGTTCAGCTGAGTTTTGGATTAGGGTTTGGACGTTGGGCTTAGGCCCAAGCGTGGTCTGCTAACCACTACACCACGTTTGCTTCCCCACCCCCCTGGCATATGAGAGACTGAGTGATTGAGTTGGGCCTTAGGCCCTAAATTGCTAACAGCACCCCCTGGGCGTAAGCCCAGTAATGATAATAGCTAAAGAAATTGCTAGCGCTGCACCCCCCTGCGCTCAGTTTTTTTTTCTTGTTTTTTTTCTGGATAATCAGCTTGGGCCCTGCGCCCTAAGTGCTGTTGGCACCCCACCTTCAAGGCCCATCCAGGAATAGCCTAGAATTCTTTGCTGATAGTACCTCCCCCAGCTTTGTTTCAATTTTATTTCTTTAATTTCTTTTATATTTGCATATTGAATAAATCATAAATAAATGTAAATAATTGTTTTTTCTAATAATTCTCTTTTCTACCATTTCATGAAAATGTTAAGAAAATTAAATGAAAATAAAAATGACATTTTATTTTTGGTTTGCTATTTTTTTTGCATATTTTCCAATTAATTGATGTTTTTTTAATATTTTCAATGCATGCATATCATTAGAAAATTCATAAAAATGGTAGATTTAGTCAAATAATCCCGTTCTTTTTTCTGTAGACTCGTAATTCAGTGTAGAATTTTATAGTATAAAAACATTAGCTTAATCATGCATTTTCACTTTAATTGCATTTTTCCACTGTTATTGATGTTTGAATAATTGGTCTGTGGATATGTCTGTGTTGCTGATTTTAGTTCTTTCATCTGATATTGAATTTTGTTCTGATTTTTCAGTATGTTATCCTAGAGCCATGTAGGTTTCCCTTAGATTTTTGATAGATTTTTGTAGGGTGTCCTGATAGGATTTGTCTGAGCCTGAAGATAGGAGGAGTCTTGATGACTTCTGACTGTGAAGTTCAACTGTGGTTGAACTTCAGAGATAGTCTCTTGTGGTTTCTTGGCCTGTGGGTTCTTCTTGAAGGTGGGAGCTGATTGAAGTCCTGTTGGAGCTTGCAGAGAGGCAGTGGATTGAGGCTTAGTCTAGGAGCTTGTTGTCTGTTTGTGAGGTTCGAGATCCTGAAGTTTGAAGGGAGTTTATGGTACTTTCCTGAGGAAGGCACTATGAATGACTTTCATTCTTTCTTCTCACCTCTTTCGTAAGTATCCAATGATGTCGGAGCCGACTTGTGAGTTTAATTTCTCCCGAGGAGGAATGTAAACTGATCACATGCTGTTGAGCCACATGGGATACGATTCCTAAGTGGAAGCCTCCTAGTACTTTCCTGAGGAAGGTCCTATGGGTCTATTCACTTAGTTCCATTAGTTTATCTAGGTTTTCTCAAGTATCCAGTGATGTTGGAGCCAACTTGTGAGTTTAATTTCTCCTGAGGAGGAATGTAAACTGATCACAGTTGTTGAGCCACGTAGGATACGATTCCTAAGTGTCAGCCTCCTAGTACTTTCCTGAGGAAGGTCCCATGAGTCTGTTCACTTAGTTCCCTTAGTGCATATAGGTTTTTCTCAAATATCCCGTGATGCCGGAGCCTTCATGTGAGTTTAATTTCTCCTGAGGAGGAATGTAAACTGATCACAGTTGTCGAGCCGCATAGGATATGACTCCTGAGTAGTAACCTTCTGGTACTTTCCTGAGGAAGGCACCATGAGCTTGTCTGCTTAGCTTCCTTTCTCTGGTGAGCTTGTTCTGAAGCTTGGAGACTGGGATTGATTCCTTTTGCTTAGGTTTTCTGATTAGAGTTTTTGCTTAGATCTTTTGCTTAGGGTGCTGTATAGAGTTTTGTTTAGAGATAGATCAGGAGCTTGTTTCAGGTTTGTTGGAGGCCCTGCTCAGGGTTAGTCTCTTAGTATTGTTTGACTTGTATGATGTTGCATTAGACTTAGGTGTTCATCTAGATAGTTCTGAATAGGTGCATCTTAGAAGTAGACTTTGTGTGCATGAGAAGTTGAGGTGGTCCTCCTTCTGCTTGTTTGTTATTGAGTGGCTTTGCTTGTTGGTATTTGGTAGAGCTGAGCTCCCTTGCCTCTGTGGTTTGCGGCCTTTGCGCCTTGTTTGTTTAGTTGTTGCATTCATGCATATTTCCAGTATTCCTTTACGTTGCAGTTTCTTGTTTGTGGTTTAAGCCTGTTGCCATGATCCCTTAGGAGCTCTGACTTCTCCGCTGCGGAGTTGTTATGATAGACATTAGGATGGTCAACCAGGTGTGATAACAGTAGGTAGATTCCCCTGTTTCTCAGCTATAGTTCTAGGGTTTCCCTTTCCTTTCTGTAGGAGCTTTTGAGTAGCTTGACCCGTAGTTAGCTGAACTACAGCTGCTCTGATTCTTCGTTCCAGACGAAGATATGTAGGCATAGGATGCGATATCCTAGCGAGCACACTAACGACTAACTTTAGTTCTCTCGCGGCTGTGCGATCGAGACTTTCCCGCTAACGACTAACTGTTATCCCTTTCTCTTGCCCGAGCGCATTTGAGACCAGATTGTATTTGTAGGTTCCCGAGCCTTTAGGACCAGTTTGTTTTCTCACTGCTGTGTGAGAGCTCCCTGTTTACCCGTAGTTAGCTGAACTACGTTTGCTCTGATCTTTCATTCCAGATGAAAGTACGTAGGCACAGGACGCGATGTCCTGGCGAGCAACCTTTCCCCTGTTTAGACGTAAGAAGTCGAACTACGTTGACTCTGACTTTCCCATTGCACGAGGGAATACGTAGGCCCAGAACACCGTATGTTCTGTCGAGTCCTGTCCTTTTATTTTCTTTCAGACCAGCCAGTAGCGTAGATAGATAACACACCCTTTTACCTATAAACACCAAGCGTGGATCCCATCGAGTACGATGGACGTGAGGGGTGCTAATACCTTCCCCTTGCGTAACCGACTCCCGAATCCAGGTTTTGGTTGCGATGACCATACCTTTTCCCGTCTTTGCGAGGTTTACTTCGAGCGTTTCCTTTCCCGCTCTGAGGGATAAATAACGCACGGTGGCGACTCTCCTGTCAAGCCGGCGCCGATTTTCGCAGTAGCGACAGCTGGCGACTCTGCTGGGGACCTATAGCATCTAGGGACTTTTTCCATCCCTTATGCTGGGACCGTTTCCCCTCCCCTACGCGAGTCAATCCTAGCGCTTGGGTGTTTATTTGTTGGGTGTTGTGCATATGTGTTTTACCTTTTCTGCACTTTACTTTTCTGTACCTTTACCTTGCCGCATTTATTTTCCAGCATTATGTTATTATGATTATTGCTGTGGGCAAAGGGATGTTACTGTGAGTGAAAAGCCGGACCTGGGCTTGAGTACACACCTATACATAGTTGTGGAGAAGTAGTAGACGAACCTGTCTGCTGAGCAGGCACAGTTCCCTACGAAAATCTGCGCTCAGACGAGATTCTTGCAGAGGTGCTCCTTTCCGGTCCTGAGGATCTGAGGGGAGTCCAGACGTGAGGGTTGTCGACTCTGGGGACCGATCATTTGGAAGTCAGCTAAGTGAGGCCTCTTCATGACTTGATGATGCCACTCCTTCTGGGAATCGTATCGTCACTCATGAAAGTCTGTGACGCTGATGACCGCATAGGATGCCGTACCTTTGTCCGTGGATTAGGTCTATCCTACCTGTGAGAGGGACTGGGTTATTGCAGGAAAACTGGCCTTCAGAAACCATGATTCAGTAGTTATCAGATGGTGTTCTTGATTCATCTCCAGGTGTGTTGTCTGGGTCAGATGGGTTTCTTATCTGAGGTTGAGGCTATTATCAGATGGTATTCTCGTCAGATACAGAGGTTCAGATGGTTTTCTTACCAGGGGATTGGTATTTTGAGCATCAGATGATAATTAGTGGCATGAGATTCTGGTGACCGTGTTGGTTTTCTGTTCTTGATCACAGAGATATTCCTCTTCAAGCTACAGCATAGCCCCTGTGTTCGCAGATTGCATTATTTATCATATTGCATCATTGCATTACCATCTGCATTCAACTAACGTGTGTGTATTGCAGGTACATACTTTCCCTTCCAGTTCTGGTGTTTGTTCCTAGCAAGACATGGAAAACCTGAAGAGAGTATTGCCCTATAAGTTTCCGTCGCCGAATATCAGTCTATTGTTAGAATTGATTGCTATTGCTAAGAAGAGGGGAATGGGTGACTTCAGAAAGAGATATGGGAGGATTCTGACCTACGTTTATCAGCCATCTGCCTACGAGACCAGCGGCATCTATACTCTGTTACAGTTCTACGACGCGGAGCTCAGGTGTTTTGTATTTCCCGACTTTGTTTTGGCTCCTACCCTGGAGGAGTACTCTGCACTTCTGGATATACCGATCCGTGAGCAGATGCCTTTTTATCGTACGGACGCTGAGCCTAAGTTGGCTGAGCTTTCTGCCATCCTGTGCTTGAAAGAGTCTGAGCTGTCTGGGAAGATGATCAGAAGAGGAGATGTATGGGGATTCCCGTTGGATGTCTTAGTGGAGAAGGCTCGAGAGTATGCCCAGAAGGGTAACTGGGGTGTTTTTGACGTCATTCTTGCTGTATGTGTTTATGGCATCGTGTTGTTCCCGAACATTCCTGATTTTGTTGATTCAGATGCCTTCTATATTTTGGCTGCGGGAAACCCAGTTCCTACTTTGCTGGGAGATATCCACCATTCAACTCATTACCAGAATGAAAAGCGACGAGGAAGGAATGTGTCTTGCTGTGTACCTCTCCTATGCAGGTGGTTCACCAGTCATATGCCTAAGTCAGGCCCGTTTGTCACATCTATCAATTCTCTAGGATGGCCCGAGCGCTTAATGGGATTAACTGTTGAGAACGTGGTATGGGTCAATAAAGAGGTATTTGGAGCTGAAGTCATACTCAAAGGCGAAGGATTCCCGAATGTTCCGTTAATAGGAAGGAAAGGTTGTGTCAACTATAACCCTTCCTTATTGATCAAGCAATTTGGGTACATACCTCAAGGAGCGCCAAAGCCCGAGGAGATACAGGAATCTCTGTATCTCACTGGGGCAATAGGGAAAGAGATGCTGACCAAACTTGAGAAAGCCTGGAAAAACTTGCACAAGAGAGGGAAGCTTTCAGGTAGCAGAGGGGATACTCGAGGTCCTAGCCCATATATAGAATGGATTCGTGAGCGAGCTGTGAAGTTCCTTATGCCGTATCCAGCGGTTCAGCCATTGCATCCTCCTCCGGTAGAGGAGCCTACCACTGTGGACATTCAGGTTTACAAGCAGCTGATGGCAGAGAAAGAAGAGCTAGCAAGGGCTAAAGAGGCTTTAGAGCAGGAGAATGCCCAGCTTCGGCATGAAAAGATTGAAACAGGATACGTTTCTAAGCAACAGGCTGAAACTCTGAAACATCTGAAGACTACGCTATTGGAATTGACTGAAACCAAGAAGCGTCTAGAGTTAGATGTCGACTCAGTTAGTAGTGTGTTGGCCACCAAGAAGCAAGAGCTGGAAAGGGCCTACACAAAGCTAGCCAAGTTCAGAGAACACTGGGATCTCACTATGACCAAGCGCAAGGAGCGAGAAGAAGAGCTGAAGACACAGATTGCTCAGTTAGAAGAACAGGTCAAGGTGAAGAATGAAGAGCTTGAAGAAGAAGCCTGTCGCCGATACGAAGCCGAGCGCAAGTTGACAGATGCCATGAAGAATTTGGAAGATTTCCAGCATAGAGCAGATGCCAAGAGACCCAAACCTGGGGATGGTGCTAATGATAAGGCTTGGGAAGACTTTGTCAGAGACATCCAGGGGACGGTCAGGAAGAGGGATCGACTGATAGAAGGTTTGATTTATCAACCAGATCATGCAGAGACAAAGAAGATGGTCGAAGACTTCCGCAACCGTACCCGTATTTGATTTCTCTCTTGTATTCTGTATGTTGAGATCACCACCAGGCATGTTGGCTGGGATCCTCCTTATCATATCAGCTGTATGGAGCATAGTTATGTAACTTCTTGACAAGACAGTTATTCTAATCAATACATGAGGGTTTTTCCAAATGTTGTCTTTATGGTTTATCTCGTCTTGCTACCGCTGACACTGGAATTGGAGGGAAAATATCTCCAATGCACACATGCACGTTAGCATTTTTGTATTTCTGTTTGCATAAATCAGACTGCATAGCATTTCTCTGGCAGGTCAGAGCACTTATCCAACCTTTGTTTTCACCAGAAAGTGATTCTCGGGGAATTGTTTGAAGCAAGAGTAGAGTGGAGACGACCAAAGGGTTGAAGCAGATTTGAGCAGAATCAAGCAGCGTAGTCAGTTACAGGTAATTGGTAGCTATGTCTGAAGGCGATTTCCAGGCTCCTAACACCTTGGCAAGGTTTACTGTGGCGTCCAACCATCAGTATGATTCTATGGAAGGCTTCCCGCAAGCAAACAATCTTACTGCAGACCAAGTTGTACAGCCAACTGTTGAGAACCGAGATCGGCATGAGCAGTTTCTTGCCCGAAATGAACGCTATCCTCCTGTTAACAATCAATGTGTTGCTTTCCCTGTGATGAATTACCGGAGAGACAATCCAATGACCGGGTTAGTAGATCCAAGAGCTCTTGACGAGGGTAGAAGAGTCCGAGTGTTGGAAGAGCAAATGAAAGCCTTGGAAGCGAAAGATGCCGTTAACCTGGATGCTGTAGCCATGTGCTTGGTCCCTGACCTGGTGTTGCCGTACAAGTTCAAAATGCCGGAATTTGAAAAATACACAGGAGATAGCTGTCCGAAGTTGCATTTGATGATGTTCTGTCGAAGGATGACTTCGTTTGTGCGAAATGACAAATTGATGATCCATTGCTTCCAGTATAGCCTGACTGGGGCATCCCTGAGATGGTATGTGCAATTAGAGAGTAATCAGATTCGATCATGGGTGGACTTAGCCAGAACTTTCATGAAGCAATACGATTACAACTTGGATTTGACTCCTAGTCTCGTAGATCTGCAAGAATTATCTCAGGCAGAGAATGAATCATTCAGAGCGTATTTGCGAAGATGGAAGGAATTGGCTGCTAGTGTTCGACCACCGCTTCCAGAAAGAGAACTAGTTGACATCTTCTTGGGTACTCTGAAAGGCCACTATTTTGACAAATTGTTCAGTTGCACAAGCTTTGTGGGCCTGATGAGGCTGGGAGAGATTGTTGAGCGAGGACTCAGGAGTGGAAAGTTTCGAGGTGTTCCTTACGTCCCAGTTAATAAGATTGAGCCAGTTGTCAGTTCTCAAGAAGAGTGGGAAGGAGATGACGCCACCTTAGAATCTCTAACATCTCAGGATCAGTTTTCAGATACTTCAAGTCAACGGTCATACTATCGCCGATCGCGTCAGCATGCTCCACGAAGACCAAGGAAGCCTGAAAGGCAGTTTACTCAGCTACCGGTATCATACAGTCAGTTGTTGCCAGATCTGGTCAGAAGCGGATTGATAATGCCGAAAGAGACTAAGTCGGTGATTCCACCATATCCTCTAGGTTTTGATGCCAGCGCCCGCTGTGAGTACCATGTTGGGGCACAGGGGCATTCAACGAATGATTGTAAGGTGCTTAGAAGTCAGATTCAAGATCTGTTAGACTCTAGCCGTATTTGCATCACTTCTCAGGGTTTTGTTCAGATTAATGATTTTCCATCTTCCAGTTGTGGGGGTTCGTCAGTTAATGTCATGGAAGACTCCACAGGAAGTGTGTGCTCTGAAGATTGTCAATCGGAGAGTTCAGTTGAATATGGGGGAAGTTTCTAGAGGTTTCTATGCCGAGTGTCGCATCTGTTTTCTCTGCTTAATCCGCTTAGCTTTTGTGCATCAGTATTTGCCGACCACCACCAGGATTGTTGGCTGGGGTCATTATATTCATACTCGTTTGTGCTTACCTGCTGATTTTGTTGGTTGTACATGTGTGGGAGATGTTTGTCTGTGTGCTTATAGCTTGAGTTTCTCTTTGTCTCGTTATGAATATGTGTTTGCTTGCTACGCTGCATTATCATTTAGTAGATATATCAGAACCGTGGGCCTTATTTCCTCATCATCCAGTTTATTGCAGGAATTCCTTTAGAGATATGGAACAGAATCAGTTTGAATTGATCGAAGTCCAAAGCCAGCTGGGGCAGATGACGAGAGACATGCAAGAGATGCGTCTGGAGCAGAAGATTCTCAAAGAGGAAAATAGTCAGCTGAAGACCCAAATGAGCTTGATCATGGAGGTAGTCAAGAATGTGCTTAGAAAAGAGGACGATCAGCTATTTGAAGCCGCAATGAAGAAGCTCGCGCCACCTGTGCATGTGGAACCTGAGCAGCAGCAACAGAAGATGCATCTGGCTCAACGGAAGATCCAGGAAGGAAAGCCAAGGAGAATATTTGAGGCACCACCTATGACATATGCTGAGCTCTTGCAGATCTTATTGAGGTTTAATCTGGTTGAGAAGAGAACGTTGTCGCCACCAACGAGAGTGTTTCCTCAAGGGTACGATGCCAGTAAGCAATGTGAATTTCATTCTGGGGCATTCGGACATGACATCGAGGGTTGTCATGCTTTTAAGCACAATGTTCAAGACCTGATTGACTCGCACGATATTGAATTCACGCCGGGCGGCGTAGCTGTGCATATTGCTCCTGTCTCAGTCGATGCTAAAATAACAGACGTTTCTAAAGCTGCAGTGGGTCAGAAGCGTATCCTGGACTCCATGGTGTCAGAATCTCCAGGCCCACAACTGTTGCCTATTCCTGGGGCAGATCTAAGAAAGAAAATGGTTAAGCATAAGGAGAGTGCTAATCAGCACATTGAAGGTCAAGAAACTGATGTTGCATTTGATACAAAGGGTGTTCAAGGGTCAACCCGATACCAGCAACAGCAGCCTCAGCAGGGGGCACAGCAGGCTCAACGAAGATTCCAGGGTAGTAAACCGAGAAGAGTGTTTGAGAAGCCTCCCTCAACATATGCCGAGTTGTTGCAGACATTGTTGGGATTGAATCTGGTAGAGACAAGAACTCTGGCACCAATAACGGGAACTCCCCCGTTTGGTTATGATGCAAGCAAGCACTGTGAGTTTCATTCAGGAGCCCCGGGTCACGATATAGAAAGTTGCCATGCTTTTAAGCACCAAGTGCAGGATTTGCTTGATAGTGCAGCAATCAGCTTCGGGCCAAGAGGTCCTAGAATCGTCTGAATGAAGGAGAAAGGGCTCTATAATTTGGTTAAGTCGTTGAAAGCAGATCAGGACAGCATCGAATTGCCTCTAATAAAGATAGCTGGTTCAGCAGCAGGGCAGATGCAAAAGCCTGGTTCTCAGAAGCTAGCATATTTTCTTTGTTTTAGCTTGTCATTTCTTTACATTTGTAGTTGCTTTCCTGTTTGAATTTGTAAGCTTGTTGGTAAAACTTGTTGTTTTCATTCAAATTGATGATAATGAAATAAATATGCGTGTTTTGATTGAATCCAGTCGTGTTCACTAACTGTTTTTTGCAAATGTCCAACGTTTGGTTAAGAAGAATTTGGGGAGGATGACGAAAATGACCGACATGCAACTACCGATAATGTATGCTTTTGAAATAAACCTGCTGATGATGTACAGGCATTGCTTCAAATCCCTAAACACCGGAGATATAAGGAAGATAATCCCTTGCCAACCCCTTTGAGCCTTGTAGTAGGAGTTCTTTCTGAAAACGAAAAACCCTAAAATCATAACCTGGGGCAGGGTAGGTGTTAGCTAATTTGACCGAGCGTCCAAATTGCAAACGGAGTGTCCGTTCGAGGATCAATCACACCCCTAGAGGTCGTGCCTAAAGGACCACAATGGTTCAATCAAGAGTGGGACAGCCACATCACCTCCCAAAGAGTCAAACAACCGGTGTCACACGACTTGTTCGAAAGAAAAAATGAAAAAAGAATCAAAAGCCCGCTAAGTCAAGAAAACTTCAAAACAAATGACTTAAGCAAAAATGAGGGCATCCCGCTGGACTAAAAAGAATCAATCAAAAGAAACTCAAAAGGAGTCAGTCCAGGCAAAAGTTAGGGATATGAAAAGAGAAAGATGAAAAGGATCAAAAGAAAAAGCTTCGAATGAAATACGAGTCGTGTGACCTCAAGTGTCAAAGGCGAAAGAGTGAGTGGCTGTCACTCCAAAATCCAAAAGTTTCTCGAACTATCACTCCTATCTTTCAACCCCCGAGAGGTGAGCGCTAAGGTCAAATTAGCTGAACGTAGGATGGGAGAACATCAAGGAGAACGGGTGGGTTAAAGCAAACTTTGAGCCTTTATCCTTTCCTTCAAAACCATGAACCTGACCACGTTACAACCTTCAAAAGTCCTAATTGAAGCAGGTTGTTTCGAAAGCATACTCCGGTAAAGGTCGCGTCGATTCTGACTCCTAAAAAGGTTCCTCTTACCATGTTGGTACGGATGTTGATAAATGTTTTGTGCATTATGCTATAAACTGTTTTTTCCTTTTCCCAGTGAACAGATTGGATGTCAAAGCTGTCATATGTGTTGCATTAATACATCTTTTATGCAGAACAACTTGTTTTACTTGCGAGTAAGCGCTTGACAGCAGAAAAGCTTCCTACAATGGAAAGTATGGTCAAGATAGAATGCAGAATGCCCGAATGTTCCGAGAGCAGGGGCAATCAGGTTGAGATTCGGTGAATGCGTCGTAGTCAGGAGGTACTACTCTGAATCAGATAGTCGGGGCAAGGTCATGGCAGTCAGGGGCAGACCATCTTAAGCACGCAGAAGTTACTCGAGAAGCATTCAAGGTGAAGTATCTCTCAGGAGTTCAGAACGCTGAGGCATGTTACATCAAACCATCAGGGCTCAGATTTGCAGATTTCCTTTCAGGGACTATCCCCACAGATGTCCTGTAAGCTGGGGCATATCAGAAGCAAAAGGATTGTTGTTCTCCGTACCTACAGGGTCATTCAGAGTTATTCGAGCGGACGCAGTCGATTTTCGAGAGCGAGATGAATGCGGGAAGTTGTGTCACTATCCCTTGACTCTTCACTAAAAGGTTGTGTATTCAGGAAGAATGTTTTCCAGCGGCAGTTGTATCTGACCCAGCAAGATAAGCTTAAGAGTTCAAATCCATGTTTGCGATTACTGTGAAACCCATCCGTGTTGGCGCGTCAATTTCCAGATCCAAGCTTCATCAGCATGTGGAAGACTCCCTCCATTTTGCCAGCAAAGACCAATTTGTCATTGGTATGGGTGAGCTATCCCTAGAGGAGTATAATCATATTCAGCACGTCTGCTATTTCACAGCGGAGTTACATTCCCCAACAGGGTATTACTTCGTTGAGGCGTTCGGTTAAGTTCCCAATATCCCCAGCGGGGTTGATTTCACTCTCCCAGCATTTATTTTGCTAGGACGATTCAGTGATATCCGGGTTATCCCCAGCAGAGTTGGCCTCGCCTTCAGCATTTATTTTGCTGAAGTAGTTTTCTGTACCCGGCCTTCTCCGGCAGCTCGAGCCTGCTAGCATATTGCATGCATCGTCATATTTGCATCATACCTGCATGACATTTTCAAAATGCGTAGCATTTCTATCCAGAATGGAGCATTACGCTGTAGAAAGATTAAAGCATTTGCATATGCATACGAAGCATAAGTCAGGTTTGCTATCAGCCTCATATGGCGCGTGAATTACTCTGTGATCAGTTCAGGGGCATTTATCCAGCAACCGTATTCAGACAGTTCAGCAGATTATTTGTATCAGATCTTACGATAGTTGTGCTTTGATCAAGCAGTCATCTGATATCGACAGACTTTTCTTCCCGTCAATTCATATTGGCGATGTGTTCCTCCAATAAGTGGATTTCTCCGTCTACCATTAGACGTCTTGAGTACGAATGTGGTTTTCTTTCCGTCTATCCATAGACGATGTGAAGTTGCGGGTGGTCGCAGTAAGGTTTCCAGAAGGGGTTTCCCCCAGGATATGCTTTTCTTCCCGTCTATCAGTAGACGATGTGAAGTTTTGGTTGATTTTCAATAAAGTTCAAGACAGAGCTTCTCTAATAAGTAGCTTTCCTTTCCGTCTGTCAGCAGACGATGTGAAGTTTCGAGTTACTGTCCAGCGGGTTTCTTATTGCCAGATCATACACATGATGAGGTGTTTCCCCAGCGAGCCTCCTCCGGCTATCCTTGGTTGTTGAGGGGTTTCAAAATGATTTTGGATATTGGTTCTCTTTCTGGTTATTGGATGAGATGACGTTTCAAGGGGGTACTTTTCTGACCATCAATCCCTATTGATGTCGAGGCTCTTCGAAGAATGTTCAGTTTTCGTGATCGTTGATTCTTATCGACGACATGGTTCTTTAAAAGGTGGTTTTCTTCCCGTCAGTCCCTACTGACGATGTGGCCCCTTCAAGGATATTGACTTTTCCATCAATTCCCGTAGACAGAAGGATTCTGAAATTCAAAGGATGATGTTGAATTGCGTTATGGTGACTTCCCGTCTATCCTTAGACGACGTGAGTACGAAGAATTTCTTCCCGTCTATCTTTAGACGATGTGAACATGGAGATTAATGGTGTCTTCCCGTCTATCCTTAGACGACGTGAGTACGAAGAATTTCTTCCCGTCTATCTTTAGACGATGTGAACATGGAGATTAATGGTGACTTTCCGTCTATCCTTAGACGATGTGAATATGGAGATTATGGTGTCTTGCCGTCTACCCTTAGACGATGTGTGTATGGAGATCAAGGCTTTCTTCCCGTCTACTCTTAGACGATGAGAATATTGATTTGTTTCATCAGTCAGGATGATCCCGTCTACTCTTAGACGATGAGAATATTAAGTTGTTTCATCAATCAGGATGATACCGTCTACCCTTAGACGATGCAAGTACGGAGAATTACTTCTTCCCGTCTATCATTAGACGATGTGTGTATGGAGATTAAGAATTTGATCCCGTCTATCCTTAGACGATGTAAATATGGAGATTACGGTGTCTTGCCGTCTATCCTTAGACGATGTGAGTACTGATTTGTTTCATCAATCAGGATGATGCCGTCTACCCTTAGACGATGTGAATATGGAGATTATGGTGTCTTTCCGTCTATCCTTAGACGATGTGAATATGGAGATTTATGTTGTCTTTCCGTCTATCATTAGACGAGGTGAGTATTCAATCAGGGTGTCTTCCCGTCCATCTTTGGGCGATGTGAGTATATTTCTCTTCCTGCCCATCAGGAGGCAATATGAAAGAATCAAGTATTTTGTTGCAGCCCTAGGGTTTGTTATATGGGGTATCACAAGCAACGGGTATTCAAATCAGGAGTTCTTCATCAGATGATTAATCAGTTTGGTGCCGCAATAACTGGACTCGGTTTTCTGGACTTTATTCCCCAAGCAGTTTACAGTATATGCTCGCGATTGGCAAATTTTCGGGTTATATTTGTATTCAACCGTCTCGTACCTCTGAATGTTTGAAGGCTGAGCGCTCTTCAAACCCTTCAGGTCCAAGTCGCTTGAATAGGGGCAGCTGTTGCACCCTAAAATTTGACCAACTGATTCTCCTATCTGACTCATGGTTTAATTTCATATTCGCAGCTCAGATGTATGATTTTTGTGCACAAGCAGGGGATATCAGAGTTTACAGCTTGATTTTTGTCTATCAGATATGGCAGACCCAGTCCAGATCACCAGGGTTTTATTTTCGGGAAATTGTGCGCTCCTCGGTGATTTTTTAGCTTGCACAGTGATTTTGAGGATATTCTGATGCCCGGGGATCTCTGTTCGATTCGATCTGGTCTCGTGCGCTCTTTTACGGGGGTCATGTGCATTCATCTGCATTTTTAGGGTTTAATAGACTTTTGTGAATTTTAACAGGCTTTATAGATTTTTCTGGAATTTAAATAGGGTTTTTGAATATTTTAATAGCTTAATCTCTTTTTTAGAATTTTATGGATTTTTTTAAAATAGTTTTTTTAGAATATAAATAAGATTTTAAATAGTTTTTTAGAATAATAAAAAGGATAATATAGTTTTTCTTTTATCACTAATAGATAATAATAGTTTAGATTTTTATAGATTTTAAAATAGGTTTAATTGTTTTTAGATAATATAGAAAATAATATAGTTTTTTCTTTTATTAATGATAGATTGTAATAGATATTAAAGAATATTAGAATTTTAATAGAGAATTAGTGGATTGATTTAGAGTTAATTAGGTTCTTAATCATTTTAGATTTAATTAGGATAATATGAGTTTTAATCATTTTTTAGAGTTGATTAGGAAATTGTTAATTAGGTTAATTGATATTTTAGATATAATTAGTTCAATTAGGTGTTAACTGATTCAATTAGGTATTATTTGATTTTAATAGTTAGGATTAATTGTTTTTATTAAAATTCAGTTTTTTTACAGTTTTTTATTCATTTTCGAAATGGGCCCAGGGGATGTTTTTGGTGAGGCCCAATTCTCATCAATTCTCATTGTTTCAATTCAGCAAGTCCAAAAAATAGTCCAAGCAGTTGTCCAATTCGTTCCAGCATAATCCAGTTCCTGCTAGAACCTTCCAGAAGCTGCCAGCAAATTTTCAGCATTTAAAAAGCACGCCACGTGTAGCAAACGGGGGGTCCCACGCGTTTCTCAGAATCCACGCCACGCGTTCACTCTCATTCTCTCTCCGAGGACACGCGGCGTGCATGCAATCACGCCACCACTCCCAGACTCACACACGTGTTACACACCTGTCCTCCCCTCACTTCCTCACCGGAAACCCCTCGTCGGGCATGCAAATCCGGCGATAACCGACTCCGGCCACCGCCAACAGACTCCGGCCACCGCTAACTCACCGGAATCTGCAAACATCCAAAATTTCCAGAAATCATCCTATCTTCTTCGTTCTCCCCTTCCTCCTCCGTCAGCCTCATAATCCCTTCGCCGGAAACCTCATCGTCGCCGGAATCATCAACCTCCTCCACTTTTCCAGAAATCATCCTAAACATTCATCCACCTTCAACCAAAATTTCCAGAATCCACTCAAACCTTCAACAAGCTTCATCAAATTCTCCAGAAACGCTCATACATTCATCGTTCGAAACTTTCCAGAAATCATTCAAAGATCTTCGTCGTTATTCAGGTTTTCCAGATCGTGAACGTCTCCAAAGTGCCTCAAGAATACTCATCCACTCAAGATTCTTAGAATCTCGTCAAACTCTTCAGCAAGCGACGGATCCACCATCAGAAATCGTCTCCGCTCGAAGATCTTCAGCAAACGATCCACCTCTTCAAAGAGTATCAACTAACGTTCGTCGTTCCAGGTTTCTATAGCCTTCTTCCTTAAACTCCTCTATTTGCATGCACGTGTTAGATTCTGTAGACTTAGGATCTTGAGGGCATGTAGCGCAAGAATTTCAATCTGACAATACTTGTGAAGCTAGGCCATGTTTAGTTGAGAGATTGAGGTGTTTGGGGTTTGTGTGGAGTTGTTTCGTTTAGGGTTTATTGGATTGATTGAGGATTCTGAGATGAGTTGCAGAGAGAGTGAATAGAGGAAGAAGATGGTGAAACGGCTAGGGTTGATAGTGAGTGAACAGTAGTTAGGGTTTGGAGGAGAATCAGGTTTTGTTCAGCTGAGTTTTGGATTAGGGTTTGGACGTTGGGCTTAGGCCCAAGCGTGGTCTGCTAACCACTACACCACATTTGCTTCCCCACCCCCCTGGCATATGAGAGACTGAGTGATTGAGTTGGGCCTTAGGCCCTAAATTGCTAACAGCACCCCCTGGGCGTAAGCCCAGTAATGATAATAGCTAAAGAAATTGCTAGCGCTGCACCCCCCTGCGCTCAGTTTTTTTTTCTTGTTTTTTTTCTGGATAATCAGCTTGGGCCCTGCGCCCTAAGTGCTGTTGGCACCCCACCTTCAAGGCCCATCCAGGAATAGCCTAGAATTCTTTGCTGATAGTACCTCCCCCAGCTTTGTTTCAATTTTATTTCTTTAATTTCTTTTATATTTGCATATTGAATAAATCATAAATAAATGTAAATAATTGTTTTTTCTAATAATTCTCTTTTCTACCATTTCATGAAAATGTTAAGAAAATTAAATGAAAATAAAAATGACATTTTATTTTTGGTTTGCTATTTTTTTGCATATTTTCCAATTAATTGATGTTTTTTTAATATTTTCAATACATGCATATCATTAGAAAATTCATAAAAATGGTAGATTTAGTCAAATAATCCCGTTCTTTTTTCTGTAGACTCGTAATTCAGTGTAGAATTTTATAGTATAAAAACATTAGCTTAATCATGCATTTTCACTTTAATTGCATTTTTCCACTGTTATTGATGTTTGAATAATTGGTCTGTGGATATGTCTGTGTTGCTGATTTTAGTTCTTTCATCTGATATTGAATTTTGTTCTGATTTTTCAGTATGTTATCCTAGAGCCATGTAGGTTTCCCTTAGATTTTTGATAGATTTTTGTAGGGTGTCCTGATAGGATTTGTCTGAGCCTGAAGATAGGAGGAGTCTTGATGACTTCTGACTGTGAAGTTCAACTGTGGTTGAACTTCAGAGATAGTCTCTTGTGGTTTCTTGGCCTGTGGGTTCTTCTTGAAGGTGGGAGCTGATTGAAGTCCTGTTGGAGCTTGCAGAGAGGCAGTGGATTGAGGCTTAGTCTAGGAGCTTGTTGTCTGTTTGTGAGGTTCGAGATCCTGAAGTTTGAAGGGAGTTTATGGTACTTTCCTGAGGAAGGCACTATGAATGACTTTCATTCTTTCTTCTCACCTCTTTCGTAAGTATCCAATGATGTCGGAGCCGACTTGTGAGTTTAATTTCTCCCGAGGAGGAATGTAAACTGATCACATGCTGTTGAGCCACATGGGATACGATTCCTAAGTGGAAGCCTCCTAGTACTTTCCTGAGGAAGGTCCTATGGGTCTATTCACTTAGTTCCATTAGTTTATCTAGGTTTTCTCAAGTATCCAGTGATGTTGGAGCCAACTTGTGAGTTTAATTTCTCCTGAGGAGGAATGTAAACTGATCACAGTTGTTGAGCCACGTAGGATACGATTCCTAAGTGTCAGCCTCCTAGTACTTTCCTGAGGAAGGTCCCATGAGTCTGTTCACTTAGTTCCCTTAGTGCATATAGGTTTTTCTCAAATATCCCGTGATGCCGGAGCCTTCATGTGAGTTTAATTTCTCCTGAGGAGGAATGTAAACTGATCACAGTTGTCGAGCCGCATAGGATATGACTCCTGAGTAGTAACCTTCTGGTACTTTCCTGAGGAAGGCACCATGAGCTTGTCTGCTTAGCTTCCTTTCTCTGGTGAGCTTGTTCTGAAGCTTGGAGACTGGGATTGATTCCTTTTGCTTAGGTTTTCTGATTAGAGTTTTTGCTTAGATCTTTTGCTTAGGGTGCTGTATAGAGTTTTGTTTAGAGATAGATCAGGAGCTTGTTTCAGGTTTGTTGGAGGCCCTGCTCAGGGTTAGTCTCTTAGTATTGTTTGACTTGTATGATGTTGCATTAGACTTAGGTGTTCATCTAGATAGTTCTGAATAGGTGCATCTTAGAAGTAGACTTTGTGTGCATGAGAAGTTGAGGTGGTCCTCCTTCTGCTTGTTTGTTATTGAGTGGCTTTGCTTGTTGGTATTTGGTAGAGCTGAGCTCCCTTGCCTCTGTGGTTTGCGGCCTTTGCGCCTTGTTTGTTTAGTTGTTGCATTCATGCATATTTCCAGTATTCCTTTACGTTGCAGTTTCTTGTTTGTGGTTTAAGCCTGTTGCCATGATCCCTTAGGAGCTCTAACTTCTCCGCTGCGGAGTTGTTATGATAGACATTAGGATGGTCAACCAGGTGTGATAGCAGTAGGTAGATTCCCCTGTTTCTCAGCTATAGTTCTAGGGTTTCCCTTTCCTTTCTGTAGGAGCTTTTGAGTAGCTTGACCCGTAGTTAGCTGAACTACAGCTGCTCTGATTCTTCGTTCCAGACGAAGATATGTAGGCATAGGATGCGATATCCTAGCGAGCACACTAACGACTAACTTTAGTTCTCTCGCGGCTGTGCGATCGAGACTTTCCCGCTAACGACTAACTGTTATCCCTTTCTCTTGCCCGAGCGCATTTGAGACCAGATTGTATTTGTAGGTTCCCGAGCCTTTAGGACCAGTTTGTTTTCTCACTGCTGTGTGAGAGCTCCCTGTTTACCCGTAGTTAGCCGAACTACGTTTGCTCTGATCTTTCATTCCAGATGAAAGTACGTAGGCACAGGACGCGATGTCCTGGCGAGCAACCTTTCCCCTGTTTAGACGTAAGAAGTCGAACTACGTTGACTCTGACTTTCCCATTGCACGAGGGAATACGTAGGCCCAGAACACCGTATGTTCTGTCGAGTCCTGTCCTTTTATTTTCTTTCAGACCAGCCAGTAGCGTAGATAGATAACACACCCTTTTACCTATAAACACCAAGCGTGGATCCCATCGAGTACGATGGACGTGAGGGGTGCTAATACCTTCCCCTTGCGTAACCGACTCCCGAATCCAGGTTTTGGTTGCGATGACCATACCTTTTCCCGTCTTTGCGAGGTTTACTTCGAGCGTTTCCTTTCCCGCTCTGAGGGATAAATAACGCACGGTGGCGACTCTCCTGTCAAGCCGGCGCCGATTTTCGCAGTAGCGACACCTTCTCAGACAGGGAGGCTTGCTCGTTGGCATATGTTGTTATCGGAATATGACATCCAATACGTACCTCAAAAAGCTATCAAAGGAAGTATATTGTCAGATTATCTTGCAGACCAACCAGTCGGAGATTATGAGCCTCTTAAGTTTGACTTTCCAGACGAAGACATTATGTGGGTAAATAATTTCGACGAGCCAGGGCCAGAGCCCGAGGATGGTCCCGAACCGGGTCTCTGGTGGAAGATGATGTTTGATGGTTCCTCCAATTACAGTGGGCATGGCATAGGCGCCGTTTTGATGAATCCAAAAGGTGGCTATACCCCATTTACATCAAGGTTAGAGTTTGAGTGCACAAACAATGTCGCCGAATATGAAGCATGCATCCTTGGCCTTGAAGCAGCTATTGATCTCCGGATCAAACTTCTTGAAGTAAGTGGAGATTCAGCGTTGGTTATCTATCAAGTGAAAGGTGAATGGGAAACCAAGAATGAGAAGCTGGTCCCTTACAAAGACTACATTGTGGAGTTAATTAAGTACTTCGATGAGATCAAGTTCGAACATATTCCGAGGACTGAAAATCATATTGCTGACGCCTTAGCCATGCTAGCATCCATGTGGAAGGTCAAGTTTGTCAATGAAGCGCCACTCATTCGAATCAAGCGTAGAAGGGAACCCGCCCACTGTTTGTTGATTGAAGAAGATGAAATTGATGAAAAGCCTTGGTTTCATGATATCAAGAATTATTTGCTCACACAAGAGTATCCAGCAGATGCTTCTTATCTTGATAAAAGGACATTGAGAAGACTAGCATCTAAGTTCTTCATCAGCAACGACGTATTATACAAACGAAACCACGACATGGTTCTGCTTAGGTGTGTGGATAGACGTGAAGCAGACATGTTACTCCAGGAGATTCATGAAGGGACGTTCGGAACTTATGCCAACGGTTATGCCATGTCCAAGAAACTCTTGGGGGCCGGACATTACTGGTTAGCTATGGAATCCGACTGCATCCGATACGCTAGGAAGTGTCACAAGTGCCAAATCTATGCTGACAAAATCCATGTTCCTCCTTCACCGTTGAATGTTCTGACTTCGCCGTGGCCTTTCTCTATGTGGGGCATTGACATGATTGGGGCAATTGAGCCGAAAGCTTCCAATGGTCATCGTTTCATTCTTGTCGCTATTGACTACTTCACCAAGTGGGTGGAAGCTGCTCCTTACGCCAATGTGACCAAACAAGTAGTTGCTCGATTCATCAGGAAAGAGATTATTTGCCGTTATGGGGTTCCGAGTCGGATCATCACTAACAATGGTACCAATCTGAATAACAAGACTATGAAGGAGTTATGTGATACTTTCAAGATTGCGCATCACAATTCTTCTCCGTATCGTCCTAAGATGAATGGAGTTGTGGAAGCTGCGAATAAGAATATCAAGAAGATCCTGCAAAAAATGGTTAAGACTTACAAGGATTGGCATGAAATGTTACCGTTTGCTTTGCATGGATACCGAACTACAGTACGAACTTCAACAGGGGCAACCCCTTTCTCATTAGTGTATGGAATGGACGCCGTACTCCCCATTGAAGTTGAGCTACCTTCCTTAAGGGTATTGAGGGAAGTCAATCTAGATGAAGCCGAGTGGGTTCAAGATAGGTTGGACCAGCTGAATCTCATCGACGAGAAGCGCTTGGCAGCTATGTGTCATGGTTAGCTATACCAGAAACGGATGAAGAGAGCATTCGACAAGAAAGTCCGAATTCATGAGTTTCAACCGGGAGAACTGGTACTCAAGAAGACCTTGCCAGTTCACAAAGACATGCGTGGGAAATGGATGCCCAACTATGACGGCCCATTTGTTGTTAAGACAGTCTTCTCCGGAGGATCGCTAATTCTTACTACAATGGACGGTGAAGAGCTTGCCCATCCTATGAACTCCGATGCAGTCCAAAAATATTATACCTAAAAGAAACAAAAGGATAAAAAATGCAGCTCGCTAAGTTGAAAACCCGAAAGGGCGGCTTACGCAAAAATGAGCGTCCCGATGGATTGAAAACCCGAAAGGGCGGTCCAGGAAAAAGTTAGGGACAAAGGCATTTCACTGCATTGGACAACACCGAGCATTGCAGACACTTTTACAGAAATCCATTTCAAATCCAATCACTCTCTTCAGAAGCAAGGTTGTGGGTAGTCTTAGTCGTCAGGGTCAGTAGGTCGTTGGATTCAATGTAACCTTTCCCATATTGCCAATTTCAAATTTGTAATTTCCCATGGAGCTATGCCTTTAGCAAGCTACCATTCTTCAATAAAATTTACCTTTTGCTTTTCAACACCTTTGTGCACATTATCTCTATTTTATTTTTGTTATGCAATTTGCTGTTGTTAATAAGTTGTGAACATGAAAAGTGTTTTTCAAAACTAAAATATATTTTCTCGAAAATACAGTTGGAAATGAAAGTTACCTTGACTTATGGAAATTTGTGAAGGATCTCTTCGTCCCCAGTAAATCTCATTGTTGCATAAACATTTGTTCGTTACCAGCACCTTCCTAGTGATAGTCCCCAGCGAGACTTTAAGCTGACAACAATTTTGGGAGCCATCCGATAAATCCCCAGTGACTCTCAAGACTACAGGGACATCTCCGGTATCCTCCAAGTGATATACAGTCTTGAAGACCCATTCTCGGTAGGATCATCTGTTCCTCAATGGAATTGCCTTACTTTCCTCAAGAATATTCCCCAAGAGTGCCAGGTTTTCCCCAAGAAGTCAAGATACTGTCCTCACGAATGTTTGTTGATTTCTCCCCAGTAAGTCAGATGAACTCTCCAGGGAAGTTTGATATACTTTATCCCCAGTCGGACGTACCTTTTCCCCGGGAAGCCGAAGTATTATTCCCAGGAAGTTGCTACGCTATCTCCATGAAGTTTCCCAATTCTACATCTTCCCCATGAAGCGGATATTTATTTTATCCCCGAAAACCTCTGATCCCAAGAGTTCTTTGGCTGATTACGGTTCATGATAGCAATCCCTCCCGTGAAGTCATGACATCATATCCTCGTGCAGAGGTCCTGGATCCCCAGTTGAAGTCGTGACATCGTACTCTCCAGTGAAGACATATCCCCATGTGGAAGTCCTGAGATTTTCTCCCCAGGGAAGTTATAACTTTGAAGCAAGATTCAGTTCTACCATCAACTCTTCCTATCCTCTAATAGATGTACTGTTGCAGAGGTCACCGGGTGTTCCTGTCGAGATGTTTATTTCATCTCATGTCTCCTCTCTCATCTGTTTTGTCAGCATAAGCATAAGCATGAGCATTACATACTCATTTTCATTTCATTGTCATACACATGAACATACACATTCATATACACTTTGGCATACGCATTAACATCTACATTGATTTGCTATCCGTGTCATCCCTTGTCGTTACCCCCGAGTAACTGGGTTTGTCCGCTCTCTCCAAGTAGATCGTCAGCCCTAAGCATAAAATACCTACTTGTTTCCAGTTTCCCCACAGAGTTCAACCCTCGTGGACGATGGTTATTTCCGTTACCTTTCCACGTTAGGATAAGGTAGTCCCTATTCGAGTTCGTTTCCTCAATGGAGTCTTATTTGACAGTTCTTTCTATCCCAATTCTAGATCGAACTTCGGTTCCGTCGGTCACCGAACATACCTTGATGTGCATTTATTTTGAACTATCTCTCAAGAAAAGCATTTACAATCCTTTGCAGATATGCGACAGTTCTCGTCTGAGAAGCTTATCGCTACATTGCACAATAGACAAGCAACAGTTCCCAGCCGAGGAGCTTATCACCTACCTTACATTTTACAATACACGCTACAATTGATCTTCTCATACAAGGAGCTCATTATTACATTACAGTGATCTAGATGTTTGCCATCATCACGACCTTCTTTACAATTTATGTTACCTGCTATCACTCAGTGATCTAGATGTTTGCCATCATCACGACCTTCTTTACAATTTATGTTACCTGCTATCACTCAGTGATCTAGATGTTTGTCATCATCACGACCTTCTTTACAATTTATGTTACCTGCTATCACTCAGTGATCTAGATGTTTGCCATCATCACGACTTTCTTTACAATTTGCATTACCTGTTACCACCTCTACAAACAGTTCTCACCCGAGAAGCTTATTATTGCCACTCTTGCAAATAAGCGGCATTTCTCGCCCGAGAAGCTTATCCTATCTTCGTTATGACTTGCAGAAAATGGCCATCTCCAGCGAGCAGTTTGGTTTCCATTTCCCGTATCATTTTGAAGAAAGGGGAGGTTTGAGTAGAATCATATTCAGGAAAGTGTGAATCTTGAAGTATGAGGAAGTTCAGTTTACCCTTTAGTAAAAGAAGGAGCAGAATCATATTCAGGAGAGTGTGAATCTTGAAGTATGAGGAAGTTCAGTTTACCCTTTAGTAAAAGAAGGAGCAGAATCATATTCAAGAGAGTGTGAATCTTGAAGTATGAGGAAATTCAGTTTACCCTTTTCAGGAGAGTGTGAATCTTGAAGTATGAGGAAGTTCAGTTTACCCTTTAGTAAAAGAAGAATCTGAATCATATGTCCAAGGCGTCGACCTTAGATATGAGTGTTGCACCCTAAAATTTGCTCAACTTATTTCACTTGGTTTATGTTTCAATTGCATTAGCATTTGCATATAGAGTCATGTACATAGTCTAAGCATCTGCATAGCATAGCATAGCAAGTCATCCAAAAGGGGACCAAGTACTATTCTCATCTCTATGGGCCTATCAAGAGGTTATTATTCTAATTCAATCTCATTCAAGTCACCAGAAAGAATTGGAAAGCTAAAGAAGTCAGTGGATCAAGCAGTGAATCTATCTCCTATCTGAGGGTATCTGGAGATCATCAAAGAAGTTGTGAGCTGTGAATTGAGCATGGAGAGTATGTGGACATCATGGAAGACTTAGAAAGTCATTTGGAGAAGGAGGCAAGTCCTTGATATGATCACAAGAGCTGCAGTTGAAGACAATCAACTAGGGTTTCCTCTGGGTCAACCCTAGGTCAACCCCAGGTCAATTGATTGATTGAAAGACATTAAGGTCTATTGGAGAGATGTGGGGTTCATCATTTGACATGTAGAGAAGGATATGGTGATGTGCCAAGAAGAAATCAAGAGAAATCAAGAAGAAGAGGAGTTTCTAAATTAGGGTTTCTGTGTAAAATCCTCTGATTTAGGTCAAACTTCCAGGCAAGATAAGTCAAAATGAAAGCTTCAAATGGATCCTTGGCCAACATGAAACTTGTAGAGGATCTCAAGACCTTTAATTTGAGTGGTGGAAGACCTCAAGGAGATTTATAGAACTCAAGTTATGGTCCTTGCAAGTTACAGGTCATCTGAGGTATCTAAAATTTTGTCTGTGAAAGTTACTTGTCTTCCAAGCAACTTTTACCCCTCAAGGAGATTTCAAATGAACTTCTGGTCAACATAAGAGTTGTTCCTTATTGTCTTATATTTCTAGAAAGGTATGGTATGCCTTCATATGATTTGTGGAACTCTACTTATGGTCTTGGCAAGCAAAGGGTATTTTGGTCATCTGAGAATTACAGGTCATTTCAAGCCTATGCCCAAAACTCATACAAGGAAGCTTCAAATGAAAAACTTCACAACATCAAACTTGCTCCAAATGACATTTTGAGTCTAGAAAAGTGATCATGAAATATTGGAAAGGCTCATAGCTCAAGGTTTCAAAATTGGTGAATTTAATGAATAAAAAATGACCTAAAATTGAGATTTTTCATAAATTGGCCAAATGGGATGAAATTATAGGTCATTTTGATTGGAAAAAATGTTTTAAGAACATTGGAAAAAGTAGATTTTTGAGTTTGGTTCAAGATTTGAAAGATATGCTTGGTTACTTACAAAAGAAGTTACATAATCCAAAATTCAAGGAAAGTGTGCATGGGAAGTTTCTCCAAAGTTCTAGAGGTTTCTAAGTTCATCTATATATTGAATTGAGTAACTTCATGCCATGGTTGGTAATTCATTTTGTGCATGATACCAAGTTTCACATCATTCTTCCACTTTGCAAAAGCACTTCAAACTCCATCAAATCTTCACCAATTTCCAAATTTCTTGATCTCATCATCATCTAGATCATTCAAGGATCAGAATTCACATCAAGGTTTGTTTGAATTGAAGAGGAATCGTGCTATCCAATTCCATCATCCAAGGAGCAAGAACATTGTGATTGCAAGATTCAAGAGGCTTGAACAAGAACTTTTGCATACAGAACTCATAATCAAGTTCACTGATCCAATCCAGATCATTACAAGCATTGGATTTGAAGAATTCAGCACCTGTTTTCATCATTTACACCAGGTTGGTTTTCTCATTCGAATTGCTTGATTTAGTTAGAATCATAGAGATTTGTTAGGTTAGAATTGTTAGGTTAGGTTAGATGATTAATCCTGGTGAGTTTGAGAAGGTTTCATGAAGGTTATCAATGGTGCACCAAATCTGTTAGGGTTTATAACATCTAGGACATTGCACTATAATCTTGGATGGATAGCTCAGTTTGATCAGCATGAAGTGTGGATTGTGTTAGGGTAAGATTTAGAAGAAATTGGCATGGTTGATAGCAGGTGAAAATGGTGGAACCGAGTTGTTCTACCTATCGGGTTTGATTGTTAGTTGAGTTTTAGGGGAAACTATGGCCATGGTTGTGTAGAGGGAAGAGAATGGATCAACTTTGCTCTTTGCATCGTGAGCTTTCATGGAGAGACGAGGGAGAACAGAATGATGGAAGGTTCGTGCATGGTGAGAAGATTTTCTGAAACCTAGGGTTTCCAAGGTTGAAGATGAAGGAGAGCCACACGATGGAGTGTTTGACTTGGACTTGGGATATGATCTGATGGTCACGATTTAAAATGAAATTTGGAGGGAGATTACTCAGCCAAACGCACCGTTTCATTAAAACCTTTCTGACTGGGCTTTGCAATTGTTACTAATCCCACCCCCAAACGCAGGCCCAAACCAATTTGAACTGAATTTCTTGCTATTGGCACCGTTTGTTTCTTTTTTTATTTTTTGTTATGTTTTCTGTGCACTGGGCCCAGATGCGCATTGCTAGGCGCGCCCCCCAGTCTGGGCCCATCCTTGCATTTTAACTGATTTTATTACTAGATGCACCCATATCCAATTTAATCCATTAATTTCATTCACTTTTTTTTTAATTCTTCAAAAATTCACAACAAATAGAAGATTGCTTGTTTTTAATTGGTTGTTTTTGCATCCTTTTCATATTTTGTTAAGAAAATTATCATACAAAAAAATTGGTATTTCATTTCATTTTTATATTTTTAGTATATTTTTCTTTTAAATAGCTTTTTAGGAAGTTTAATTTGATACATGATATTGTTAATTTTGGTTTGATTAGATGCTTTAATATTTTTGACCCATTCTTTTTAGGTTGATTAGCTTAGACCTTTATCTTGTATATAAAATTTAGTTCATAATTTTAGAACTTAATTTTTAGGTGATTTGTTTAGGTGTGATTAGTGTGATCAAAACTAGGGTTTAGGAGATGACATAGGAGTAGTAAATCAATTCATTTAGGAGTTGTAGTTTGAATCTTTGGGGTATGGGAATATAGGGGTTATGGGTAGATAATAGATCCCTTAGAAATTACTAGGTTTCCCCTATTCTACTATTACTATTAGTATACAGCTTGTATTTGATTGACTGTGTGGTGTGCCCTCTCTAGGGTTATTTCATTTGACTGTGTGGGGTATTGGGTTTATTTGGGGATTGTTTGAGCTGAAGACTGTGATGATGAAGGCCATTGGAGATCAAAGAGAATGAAGTCCAACTTCCATAGTTGATGAAGAGATTCTTGCTGGCAGCTGTTGAAGGTTATAAGGTTTAGGAGCTAGGCAGAGCTCTAGAGTAGAAAACTTGGTTCACAAACATGGAAGGTCTTGTTTGCCTCCATTATTTCTCTATGATTCAAAGTCTCTTTCAAATATCCACCTCCTTCCTTTGGAAGGATTAGTGAATGTATTTGAAAGATAGAACTTTTGAGAGACAATTGTCTGTATAATGTTAACAGTTAATGAGCCACCCTTGGTAGGCAATTGACTGTTTAACATTCATTCCATCTTGTTGACTGATATTCCTCTTGGAGATTGAGACTTGAAGAAAATCCATTGCAGATTGAAGACTGATGACAAAGACCTTGCTTGAAGGCTATGAAGGTAAAGACTGAGGCTTGCTTAAAGCTTATAGCAGTTGGAGATGACTTGAAGACAAATGTTGATGCAGAGCTGCTGTGGTTGTTTATTTTTAGCTGTTTAATTTCTGATGTATTGATTGGTTTTCCCTGACTGTATTGCTTGCTAATTGACCTGTTAGGTTGAAAGTGAATGCTGTTCACTTTTGCCTGTTGTTTTCTAGGTTCGAGGTTGAGTGGGACTCCCTTGCCTCGCTTGTATTGCTGCATCCATGCATTTTACCGCTTTATTATATATCTGCTATTGTTTCTGTTTCCGTCTGTTCCTTTAGGATCTCTGTTTCTCTCTGCGCAAGAGAGGAGCATGATAGACATTAGGTCTTAACCCATGCATGATAACACTAGGTTAGTTTGATTCCCTTTTCAACCGTAGGTTAGAGTTCTGTCTCTCCTTTCTCATAAACAAACAGAAAAACACAATAAGATTTCAAACACAATAAAAGACACTTCTTCCGTAAAAGAATGTGAACTCATCAAAACGTCATTTTTGTCCGCTTGGACCAGTAATCGGAAAAACCCTTTTTCAGAAGGTATAAAAACAATCAAAGCAGCTTGTGTCGTACGTGGCCCGAACTACGTTTGCTCTGATCTTTCATGCTGTATGAAAGTACGTAGGCATAGGATGCGATATCCTAGCGAGCAACCTTCCCCTCCTTTTCCGTAGGTAGGCGAACTACGTTGACTCTGATTTCTCGTTCCAGACGGGAATACGTAGGCATAAAGTGCGATACTTTGCCGAGTCCTTTTATTTTCTTTTTAACCCTTAACCCTTAGTTTAGATAGAATAACAATCCATACCCGAAAACAAGCGTGGATCCCGTCGAGTACGACGGACGTGAGGGGTGCTAATACCTTCCCCTTGCGTAACCGACTCCCGAATCCAGGTTTTGGTTGCGATGACCATACCTTTCCCGTCTTTGCGGTAGGTTTACTCTGAGCGTTTCCTTTCCCCTCTTTGGGATAAATAACGCACGGTGGCGACTCTTCTGTTCAGCCGGCGCCGATTTTCGCAGTAGCGACAGTTGGCGACTCTGCTGGGGATCCAACGTCCCCTGGCTGCTAAGGACTGCGATAGTTCCTTATGCATTTGGGATCCAACGTCCCTTAAGCGAGTCAATCCTAGCGCTTGTTTTCCCGTCGAGGATTTTGTATGGATTTATTTTTCTGTATTTTACTTTCAGCATTATATTATTGATTATTATTGCTGTGTTGGGGTGTGACGGGTGTTCTATAATTGAGAGATAAGCCGGACCTGGGCTTGAGTGCACCTAGAATTAGAGTAGAAAGTAGTGGGCGCGTGTCGGCTTTGCTTGCATTAGTGTCTCACGAAATCTACACTCGGACGAGGTTCTTCTGGTTGACTTCTTTTTCTACCCTTTGGGTCGAAGGGGTTGTTGGTTAGCTGAATTGTCGACTCCGGGAACCGATCACTTGGAAGTTGGCTAAGTGAGGCCTCTTCAGGATTTGATGATGCCACTCCTTCTGAGAATCGTATCATCAACCCTGAAAGTCTATGACGCCAACGACCGCATAGGATGCCATACCATTGTCAGTTGCTAGGACACCTACCTGTGAGAGGGTTCGGGGTTATGCAGGTAACTAGACCTTCAGACTGCCGGTTTGTTTCTTGATCTGAGATCCTGGGTATTTATGGAAAGTTGTGTGGTCTATCAGAGACCAGTCAGAGTTATGATTGAGGTCTGTCAGAGACCAGTTGGAGTTATGATATGGGGTCTGTCAGAGACCAGTCAGAGTTATGTTATGAGGGTCCATCAGAGACCAGTGTTGGAGCTTTGTTTCAGGTCTATCTGAGACCAGGGTTTAAGGAATTCTGGAGGGTCTATCTGAGACTTTTGATATGGTTCAGGCTTCTCAGCCACGACATTTGGTCCCTGTTGCATGTTACTCGCATTGCATTGCTTGCATACCCATTATCATTGCATCCCATTAACGTGTGTCTGTGCTGCAGGTGCATTTGTATATTCCCTGGTTCTAGTGCCCGGACTTCTGCTTATTGATCATGGCTGGTTTGAGGAAGACAGTTGCGTACAAGCTGCCTACCCCTGACATTACTCCCTTACTTGGTCTGATGTCTCTTGCTGATGAGGAGGTTAGGAGAAGTTTCAGGATGAGTCATGGAAGATTGTTGAGATTAGTCTGCAAGCCCACTGCTGCTGAGATGAATGGGCTGTACACCTTGATGCAGTTCTATGACCCTGCATTGAGATGTTTCACGTTTGCTGACTTTATTTTGGGGCCTACCATTGAAGAGTATGTGGAGTTTACTGAGCTACCAGTACAGAATAAGGTTCCCTTTATTCACTCTGCTGCTGAGCCCAAGTTGGAGGACTTAGCTAAGGCCTTGCACATGAACGCTGCTGAACTATTAGTGACTTCTTGGCTTGGGGTTCCAGGTTTCTCCCTTGATTTTCTGGTTGGCAAAGCTCAAGAGTATGCCAAGAACGGGTGTTGGATAGTCTTTAATGCTATCTTGGCTTTATGCATTTACGGAATAGTGTTGTTTCCCAACTTGCCCAATTTTGTGGACTTGGACGCTTTCCATCTGTTTGCTGCTGGCAACCCGGTGCCCACTTTGATCGGAGATCTCTATCATTCATTGCACTACAAAAATGAAAATAGAAGAGGAAAGACCGTTTACTGCTGTGCGCCGCTGTTGAACATGTGGTTTAAGAGCCATCTTCCCCTGAAGGGACCTTTTGTGGATAGTGCAACTACAGCTAACTGGCCCGAGCGCCTGATGAGGCTATCTTCCGAAGACATTGAGTGGTTTGACCGAGACTTGCTGGGGTATGAGCTTATTTTCAGTTGTTCTGGGTATCCTAATGTTCCGTTGATAGGAAGAAAAGGGTGTATCAATTACAACCCATCGCTGTTCGTTCGCCAGTTTGGATACGCGTTGAAGAACCCACCTCAGGAGGAAGAAGTACAGGAATCTCTGTACTTCACCGGGGATTTGAAAGGAGAGTTACTAGCTAAGCTTCAGCATGCCTGGACGCGTATTAACAGAAGAGGGAAGCCACTGTTAGGGAAGAATGATTGTCAGGCTTATGCATCCTATAGGGTTTGGATCCAAGAGAGAGCAAGACAGTTGCTGATGCCATTTCCGGCTGCACCAGTCCCTGTTCATATTCCGGTGGAAGAACCAACTACTGTTACTAGGGAGGCCTACGAGCAAGTGGTGAAAGAAAAAGAAGCCTTGATGAAGATCAATGAAGGGTTAGAACAAGAGCTAGCTCAGATACGTAGTGAGAAAAACAAGGTTGTGCATGCTTTCCAACAACAGATCGAACTAGTAAACAGGCTTGGTGCTGAATTGACTGAGGAGAAAAAGAAGCGCGAACGTCTGAGTCAAGAGTTCAGAAGCTCCCATGACATGTTGGAATCCAAAAAGAAAGCACTCGATGCCGCTCACCGAGAAATCTCTTCTTGTAATAAGACCTGGAATGCTACGCTAACCAACAATAAAAAGAGGGAAGATAAATTGAAACAACAAATTTCTGACCTCGAGGAGCAGTTGAAGGCTAGCATTAGGAAGTACGAAGAAGAGGTGATGACCAGGTATAGTCTCCAGAATGCATTGAACAAGGCCATCGAAGGCAGGAACGAAGCTGTGTCTCAGAAGCGGAAGCTAGAGGATCGCTTCGGAGAAGGGGCATGGGAGGAAACCGCTGGTGACGTGCGACGTGTTCTCAAGAGAAGAAATCAGCTTGTCGAGGGGCTGCTTACCCGACCAAGCCATCCAGAGACCAAGAAGTTACTAGAAGAGTATCAGGCTTATGAGTGTATTTGACCATTTCATGTATTGATGCTTTATTTGCATAGTGCTGACCATCACCAGGATTGTTGGTTGAGGTCATGCCTTCTTATTGTACTCAGTGATTTTGTATTCTTGGCTTATTGGATTTCTCTGCAATATATGGCGTTTTCTATGATTCAGCTCCTATCTCCGTATTGCTAGCTGATAACGAGAAAACGCATCGATTATATCGCTAGATTTCATTGACGTTTTATCGCATATTCACCGTTTTAACACTCGATTTCCCGAGTTTTTCTTACCATTTTGCAGGTACATCATCATATGGAGCTAAATCATGAATTAAGAGAAAAAGGAACAAAAGAGACACAAGGAGATGAAGAAATGTAGAAGCCTGCATAATTTGTTGCAGCCACGATCGTTACAAGGGTGTCACGACCGTGACACCCCAATTTGGGCCATCACGACCGTAAGAGAGTGGTCACGACCGTGACACTTAAAAACCTCAAATTACGAACGTGAAGACCTTGCCACGCCCGTGACAAGGATAAAACTTGGTTTTGACTCAGACTACGTCAAGGCACTACTTGAAGACCACTTCTCCTCTTATTTCTCCTCAAGGCATTACGTGAAGACCACTTCTCCCATTTTTGTTGCCACGTTCCAGCATTTCTTCAACAACTTCAGCAAGGCCCATGCAACAAAGGACCAAGAATCCAGCCCATTAAGGACTCTATAAATAGTACAAGCTCTGTGAACTCAAGGACAGATTTTCATTATTCAAAATTCCTGCGGAAGCTCTGCCAAACTGCCTTACGAACCAGCATTTCCATTCCAGCATTAATTTTTACTTTCTGTTTCGTTTTTATTTGTATCCAAACCAACCATATAGCAATTTCCAACATCAGGAAATTGTTATACATTTATTTGTTTCTAAACCTTCAGCATTCGTTTATTTTTAATTTCCGCCTACTCCAAGCTTTCCGGTCTGTGGAAGAAGGAGTCTGCTCAAATATTTGTTAACCAGGTTTCTTTATTATATTGCAATTTAATTTAGTTATAATGCCTATTTATTTTTCTGCCATGAGTACGTTGTTATTAAATTCTCTGTCTCTGCCTGGTCCAACATCGATGAGTAGCTAAACACCTTAGGGTGGTATGTAGTTATAACAAACTTAACCGGTAAAATATAACCATAGGCTAAAAATAATTAATCACTTAACATTCTGGCTGATACTTTTTAATTGAAATAGACCTTTTCGTTACGAGAGTAAGGAAAGAGTATTAGGTTAGGTCAAGACCACGAGAGTGTGAGATTTTAACCAGATAGCTAAAGTTAGGCATTTAAATTAAACACAGCGAGAGCGCTTTAAGATAAATTAGAATTATTTAGTTTCCAAAAATTACCTCTAAACACTTATGGGCTAGCGAGAGCAGGCATAGGGCTTTAGGGATAAGATCTGATATAAGACCACGAGAGTGTGAGTTGAGGGTATTTAAACTGGTAATCTCTACCGAATAGATTAAGTGAACACCTTTATAAGCCTAGGTTAGACTGACCCACCTAAGTTAGTATAATTACATACCGACCGCCTTAGTATTACTTTATTACAAACTTAAATTTAATTCCGCCTTTAATAGTCTTAAAAACCAACAACAATCGTGACAACCATTCGCCTTAGCTAAACTAGAAGTTCATCTAGCACTAAGTAACCATAGAATCCCTGTGGATCGATAATCTTAAATATTACTTCGATAGGCTGTGCACTTGCAGTAAGATACCGCTAGACGCATAAGTAGACACGTCTTTAGCCCATCAAGTTTTTGGCGCCGTTGCCGGGGATTCCTTAATTTAGTTACTAGTGCATTTAGGTAGCATTGTCTAGACTAAGGTATCAACTATTTAATTTAACCTAATCTCCGAGTGTATGCCAAGTACTCGTTCTAAAAGCGAAGACTTGCAACCTATAATCCCTGAATCGGAGCGCTTCTTACACGTAAGAAGACGTATATTCGATTTCGAAAATAATTCCAATATTCCAGATCTTCAATTAGATCCGCCTAAACCAGTCATAAAATCAGAAGACGCAGGGATGGCTGAAGAACAAACTCATCCACTCAAGTATTACGCTAATCCTTCGCAAGGTGAACCGCATTCAAGCATCGCAGCGCCGGCCATCAACCGAAATGATTTCGAACTAAAACCTTCGTTGATATCGGCCGTGCAACAAAATCAATTCGCCGGAAATCCTACCGAGGATCCGAATCTTCATCTTTCGATCTTTGTGCAATATGCAGATACCGTAAAAGCCAATGGAGTTACCCAAGAAGCTATTAGACTACGTTTATTTCCTTTTTCGCTTCGAGACAGAGCAAGAGCTTGGCTTCAATCTCTGCCTTCGAACTCAGTAACTACGTGGGCAGAACTTAAGAAAGTTTTCTTGAATAGGTATTTTCCACCTAGCAAGACAGCTATGCTGAGAGCTCAGATCAACGGATTTAAGCAAAGAGAAAGTGAATCATTATTCGAAGCTTGGGAACGCTATAAGGATCTACTTAGACTTTGTCCACATCATGGATTAATAGACTGGATGGTCATCCATACCTTCTATAATGGACTCTTGTACAATACAAGAATGACAATTGACGCTGCCGCGGGTGGTGCATTGATGGACAAAGAATATAGAGATGCCTATGCACTTATCGAAAGTATGGCTCAAAATCATTACCTTTGGGGAAGCGAGAGAGTCGCAACTGAGAAACCAACAAAGGGAGGTATGTACGAAGTAAGTAGTATGGACCAAGTCAATGCGAAGTTTGACCAACTAAGCCAAAAGATCGATAACTTGGCCATGACACCTGCAGCCATCGTGGCTGCAGTAACACCTAACTGTGAGTTATGTGGAGTCCCAGGACACGAAGTTTCTGATTGTCAACTATTGGTAGGAACTCCCACTGATCAAGTGAATTATGCTCAAGGAAACCCTTACTCAAACACATACAACCCAGGTTGGAAGAATCATCCGAACTTCTCCTATAAGAATAACAATGCTTATTACGCACCAGGTCAAGCACCAGCTACATCACCAGGATATCAAAAGACTGCTCCTAATATCCCTAGAAAATCGAACCTTGAATTGATGATGGAGAACTTTATAGCTAACCAATCTCAAACAAACAAGGACTTCTTAAACCAAAACATTCACACTAGTGAGCAGATTAAATAATTAGTGAGCAAAGTAGATGCATTAGCTACACATAACAAAATGCTTGAAACTCAGATTTCGCAAGTAGCTCAACAACAAGCACCTACTGCTGCACCAGCTGGAGTATTCCCTGGACAACCTCAACCTAACCCGAAAGGACATGCTAACGCTGTAATATTAAGAAGTGGCAAGGAACTTGACGGACCTACCGATCCAAGACTTGACAATCCAGCCATGTACCAAAAACTGAATAAACCGACTGAAGTGGTGAATGATCCAGAAGAAAAGGAAGATGAAAGTCGAGAGGTAGTGGAGAAAGAACAACCTTATGTGCCTCCACCACCCTATAAACCACCAATTCCGTACCCTCAAAGATTAATAAGTTCCAAGACGACGGGTCAATTTAAGAAATTTGTCGAACTTCTGAAACAGTTGAATATTACCATTCCGTTTACAGAAGCAATTACCCAAATACCCTCGTATGCTAAGTTTTTAAAAGAGATCTTATCCAATAAGAAAAAGATAGAGGATAACGGAACAGTTACACTTACTGCCGAGTGTAGCACCATAATTCAAAATAACATGCCTCCTAAGCTAAAAGATCCAAGAAGTTTCTCTATACCCTGTGTAATAGGAAAATTCGTCATTGACAAAGCTCTATGCGATTTAGGAGCCAGTATCAGTGTTATGCCCTTAACGATTTGCAAAAGGCTAGACATGGGAGACCTAAGACCAACTAAAATGTCTGTTCAACTAGCCGATCGCTCTGTTAAATATCCTGTAGGCATACTAGAAAACGTCCCAGTACGTATAGGACAATTCTACATTCCTACTGATTTTATAATCATGGACATCTCTGAAGACTCCACTACACCTATCATACTAGGAAGACCATTCTTAGCTACCTCCGGAGCTATAATAGACGTGAAAAGAGGAAAGCTAACCTTTGAAGTAGGTGAAGAGAAAGTTGAATTTGTTTTAACACAATTCTTACAATCACCAGCTATAGAGGATACATGCTATCTAATGGACGTAATTGACGAATGTGTAAGAGAAATGGAACTGAAAGAGACCACTTATTCTGAAATAATGAAAATTCAAATCCCTCCGATTTCCGAAGATGATAATTGGCGAAAACCATATCAGGATGATAGTCTAAGAGAAAGTTTAGCACTTACACCGGATCCCATGCCAAGTAAAGATAAACCTACATTAGGATTAAAAACTTTACCTCATAACCTAAGGTACGAATTCTTAGACGTTGAATGTAAAAGACCAGTTATAGTAAATTCCAGTTTAGGAGCTATAGAAACAAAGAAACTTTTAGATGTCTTGAAGAAATATCCAACTGCATTAGGATATAACATATCTGATTTCAAAGGAATATGTCCTTCAGTTTGTATGCATCGTATTCTGCTAGAAGAAGATTGCAGAACCTCCAGAGAATCTCAAAGAAGAATTAACCCAACCCTTAGCACTGTAGTAAAAGAAGAAGTTAAGAAATTATTAGATGCCGGGATAATATATCCAATCTCTGATAGTGAATGGGTTAGTCCAATACATGTAGTGCCAAAGAAAGGAGGTATCACTGTTGTGAAAAACGCTCAAGGCGAATCGATATTGCAAAGAGTAGTGACAGGATATAGAGTGTGCATAGATTATCGTAAACTAAACAAAGCCACTCGAAAAGATCATTTCCCACTACCTTTCATAGATCAAATGTTAGAACGATTAGCCAAGCATTCTTACTTCTGTTATCTTGATGGTTACTCGGGATTTTTCCAAATCCCTATCCATCCTGACGATCAAGAGAAGACTACATTCACATGTCCTTATGGAACGTTCGCTTATAGGCGAATGCCCTTTGGATTATGCAACGCTCCTGCAACCTTTCAAAGATGTATGATGTCAATCTTCGCAGATTTTATAGACAACATCATGGAAGTGTTCATGGACGACTTCTCTGTATGCGGGCAAAGTTTTGAAGGATGCTTATCGAACTTAGAAATGGTGTTAGAAAGATGTGTAAAAGTAAATCTCGTGCTTAACTGGGAGAAATGTCATTTTATGGTCAACGAAGGAATAGTATTAGGTCATGTAATATCCGACAAGGGAATTGAAGTTGATAAAGCTAAGATTGAAGTAATAAAAGATCTTCAACCCCCTAAAACCGTTCGAGAAATACGAAGCTTTTTAGGACACGCCGGTTTTTACCGACGATTCATCAAAGATTTCTCGAAAATCACTAAACCTCTTACTGGTTTATTAATGAAAGACGCTGAGTTCATATTCAATGAAGATTGTCTTAAGGCATTCGAAACTCTAAAAACAACCCTCATCACCGCACCAATCATGCAACCCCCTGACTGGAGATTACCTTTTGAAATCATGTGCGATGCGAGTGATTATGCTGTAGGCGCAGTTCTAGGGCAGAGAAAGGAAAGGAAACTTCATGCGATTTACTATGCCAGTAGAACCTTAGATTCTGCCCAGATGAACTACGCTACTACAGAAAAAGAATTGTTAGCAGTTGTCTTTGCGCTTGACAAATTCCGTTCTTACCTAGTTGGAGCGAAAATAATCATTTACATAGACCATGCTGCTATCCGATATCTATTAACTAAGAAAGATGCTAAACCAAGACTCTTAAGATGGATTTTACTCCTACAAGAGTTTGATCTAGAAATAAAAGACAAAAAAGGTACTGAAAACGTCGTAGCGGACCATTTATCTAGAATAGAAGGTATTAAACCCGAACAAGTGCCGATTAACGATGATTTTCCGTATGAACAGCTGATAGCACAAATAGGAAGCGACCTAGCTCAGTTAGATATAAATGAACCAGAACCCGTGGAAACATTACAGACAACTGTAGGACTGCCATGGTACGCTGACATTGTCAACTACCTAGCCGCAGGAGCTCTTCCACCCGATCTAACCTATCAGCAGAAAAAGAAATTCTTTCATAACCTGAAACATTACTATTGGGATGAACCATTATTGTTCAAAAGAGGACCAGATGGAATCTTTCGCCGATGTATTCCCGAAGAAGAAATAGAAGATGTCATTGCTCAATGCCATTCATCTCCTTATGGTGGACATGCAAGCACTTCCAAGACTTGTGCAAAAATCTTGCAAGTCGGCCTATTCTGGCCTAATCTATGGAAGGATGTCCACATCGCTGTTATAAATTGCGATCGGTGTCAACACACTGGCAATATTTCAAGAAGAGATGAGATGCCCCAAAAGGGAATTTTAGAAGTAGAAATCTTCGACGTCTGGGGAATAGATTTCATGGGACCATTCCCATCATCTTTCGGTAATAATTACATACTCGTAGCTGTTGACTATGTCTCGAAATGGATTGAAGCCATAGCTTCTCCTACAAACGATACACGAGTAGTAATAAAGCTTTTCAAAAATATAATCTTTCCCAGATTTGGTGTGCCTCGACTCGTCATAAGTGACGGTGGCTCGCACTTCATTTCAAAAATCTTTGACAAATTACTATCTAAATATGGAGTAAGACACCGTGTGGCTACACCATATCACCCACAAACAAGTGGACAAGTCGAAGTCTCAAACAGAGAGATTAAACAAATCTTAGAAAAGACTGTCGCTATATCTCGGAAAGATTGGTCATCTAAACTTAATGAAGCTCTATGGGCTTATAGGACCGCTTACAAGACACCCATAGGTACTACACCTTTTAAACTAGTTTATGGAAAATCTTGTCACCTCCCAGTAGAACTAGAACACAAGGCTTATTGGGCGATCAGAACTCTCAATCTAAACTATAATGCTGCAGGAGAAAAGCGAATCCTAGACATTAACGAATTAGAAGAATTGAGGTTAGATGCATATGAAAATGCTAAGATATATAAAGAAAGAACCAAGCGATGGCATGATAAACGCCTATCTAGGAAAGAATTTAGTGTGGGAGATGTTGTACTCCTCTTTAATTCCAGACTTAGGCTTTTCCCTGGAAAATTAAAGTCTAGATGGTCAGGACCCTTTGATATAACTAAAGTATTCCCGAGTGGAGCAATAGAAATTAAGGGTAGGAATAGTGAACCATTCATAGTAAACGGACAACGCCTAAAACATTATCATAAAGTTGACAATAGAGATTATGCGAATAATCTAAAGCTTTTAGAATTGTCCACTAATTCCCCTGATTAATCTAAACCTAAGCATTACGTCAGGCTTTTGACAATAAAAACAGCGCTTAGTGGGAGGCAACCCATTTACTTATTTACTTATTTTAACTATTCTTTTCTTTTAGCACATTGTTATTTATCGTTTTTACTATTTGTTTAAATTGTTTTGTCAGTTTTACTTTACACTACTATTATCGCCATTACATTATGCATTTCATTTTCTTATTTTTATCTTAAATCACTTTTTACAGATTTTCTAAAGTCTTTTCCACTAATTTGTTTACCCCATATTTGCACTGACCATGGCCAACCAACCAATTAACTATATGGAAACCAAATTTAGAGGTAGGAACCAAAGAATGAAGTTTGAAGAGTTATCACAGAGGCAAATGGATTTGACCCTGTACCCAGATGATAAGACTATGGAAACCCTAGGTATACATGATAGTGTCATGTACTTGTTCAACCGACTCGGATGGGAGAATGCATTGATCCAACATAAGTTTGCGACTTACCGCGAGCTTACCCTTGAGTTCCTTAGCTCCTTCCTTTACCTACCTGAGCGTGGTTTTGGATTTAGGAAAGGATTTATTAGTTTCCGCCTATTTGGAATAGAATACGACTTTAACCATAAAGAACTAGCTGACTTGTTAGGATTCCCTAGTGGACCATTCGCTTTCACTACCACACAGGTAGAATTGATGGATGTGGAGCTAGACTTCTTTTGGGGAACTCTAACCGGAAACTACCACCCTGAACCAAATAACATGAATAATGATGAGATCCATAATCCTGCCCTCTGTTACTTCCATAAATTCCTTGCCCACACCTTCTTTGGAAAAGAAGAAAACATTACCGGAGTTTCTAAAGATGAATTATTTATTATGTCATGTTTCACTAATGGACAGTCTGTTAATGGTGTACCTTTCATGATGCAAACTTTCACCCGCATCCAAGAAGAACCTGAATTACCTATATTAGTAGGAGGTCTTGTAACCATGATTGCTGATGCCATAGGACTTAGGTACCAACTGGACAGGTGCAACCGTCTAGGAACCATCCGCCCAATGAATCTTAAATTCTGCTTCAATAGACATATCATAAGGAATTTAGGACATCCACCTTTTGAGTACCTAATCCGGAACGAAGTAGTAACCCTGTTCACATTTCCTAATCATGCTAAAGTAAGTGTTCACAATAAGGATAACTGGCTTTATGAGTTAAACCCACCTGATTATCCATCTACTCCTGAAACACCTCGGCCTTACAGGATAAACGATGATATAATGACCGCTGTTGAAACTGATCCTGAGACACCTCCTGGTTACCATGACATTGACCCAACTGACGAAGTACATGAAACCCCTGAAGTGAATCAAGGAGATTATGCTAACAACTTACAAATCATCATGAACACTCTCAATGCTTACCAAACTGACATTAATCTACTTAAAGAAGACATTAAGAGCATGCGATTGGACATTATAGGATTGACTGACATGGCCTGCGAACAATTCTATCACTTGGACTCTGCCATCGAAGACCTGAAGAAACGCTTTTGAAAATGCTATAAGTGATTTAGTTTTTTTTTTTTTCTCATTGTTTTCGTTTCTTGTTAGATTTATCTTTCGCAACAATTTCATACCGTAATTTCCATTTTTGTAACTTCATTTTTTAATTACTTTATGCAATGCACCTTTAATTCCAAATATTTCTCCATTTTTAGCAACTTATATATTTTCTATATACTGTTATGCCTGCATTGTTTCATATATACAATCTCTCATGCAAATTCATATAATACTGTGTTGCAAATTATATACAATATGGTGTTTATTTCATGTAAGTGTTAGTGAAGAAAATAAAATATTCTTAATTTATAAAATATTCTTAATTCATGGGCATGCCCTCACGGTCGTCACGCCCATCTTACGATCGTGACGTGCTTAATTAGCGTGTCACGACCGTCACGCCCCTGTCACGATCGTGACTATCCCTATTACAGGAATCGTGAGAAACAGAACTGTTTCTCATCGTGCCCCTTCTTCTTCTTCCTCCATAACCTCCCCAAAAACTACCCATTCCTCCCATAACCCCCGTAACCTCCCCATTACCCTCATTAACCCCCCATTATCATAACCCATCTCATTAACACTCTCCTGTATTTAACCCGAACCTCTATCTCCTTCATTCTACAATTTTTCACAAAACCTCACAAAACCTTCTTCCCTCACTCTTCACTCTTGCATGCTATGGATTCCATCACTTTTAGAGAAGGTGAAGCTGGAGTAACCCAGAGAGACCGTTTCATCCGCTTCCAAAACCGCGGTGTGCAACCTACCCGCTACATTGCCACTGACTGTTTGAGGGAACTCGGAATGCTTGCCAGCGTTCAAAGCCTACTGCAAAAGGTCGGTCTGTGGGATCTCTGCCGTCAACCTCAGCCCACATTCGAACTTCTGACGCTGGAGTTCTTAAGCTCTTTCAGCTACATCATCCCTCCCGGTTCTCAGAGTCAGCTTACCGGCATCGCAACATTCAGATTGCAGGGCCAAGAGTTCAACCTTTCGCAAACCAGGATAACCGAGTTGTTAGGCTTCGATCACGGCACTGAAGCCCACCGTCGCGTGCCCGATAATTTTAGTGAACAAGCTTTCACTCTATGGCACGACTTAACCAACACCCGTGCATCCACCTTCCAAAGCCTCAACGCCACACACATCCACAACCCGGCAATCCGCTATTTTCACCGGGTCATCTGCAACACAATCTTCGCTAGAGAAAGCAACCATAAGCTCAACTCCAAGGAGCTTCTGTTCTTACACTGCGCGCTTAATGACGAGCCGATCAACGCTGCCCCTTTCATGCTTCATCATATCCAGGCCATTGCACACAGAGGCTCCTCCCCGTTCTTCATAGGCGGCATTGTCACCGCCCTCGCCATTCAGTTGGGGCTTGGTGACGCGCTCGTTAATCAGCCTCACCTAGCCGCCGAATTCCTCACCAAGAGCTATTGCAGGTCCGCCCACCTGATCGCGCAGCGAGAGGATGACAGGTATAACCCTGTTGTCAATGGCACCATTTTCCACCACATCATTCTACCGTCCCGCAGCCGCATCGATCCATCCAACCGAGCCAACTGGCTCTTTGTTTTACCTGCTGCTGCCGATCACGTCCCGGTTCATGATGATCAGGCAGACCCTCCAGCGGACGAGATACAGGACGCTATGGATGCAGCTGAGCCTGTCCAGGATATATCAGAGACATCTACCCGACAGCCCCCTGCTCCCGCAGTCACACTTGAGGAAGTCCTCCTTGCGATTCATCAGCAGAACCAGATGAACGCCGCACTGGAGCGAAGGCAGAAGGCGCAGTATGATGCTTTACTCGGCACTATCGCTGCAAACCAGGAAGCCACTAATGAGCGGTTTGGAGAAATTTTCAGCGAGCTAGAAGCGCTCCGCATTAGCATTACTGCTACCTCCGGCACCGGTTCTGATCCTGACGCGACTCCCTCCAGACGCCGCTCTCACACCAGAGGCCGAGCCCGCGGTCCTCAGCAGCCATAGTTTACTTTTATGTTTGTTTTTCGTTTTAGTCTTGTACTGTATTTGTACCGCATTTATATCACAACATTGGGGACAATGTCTGATATAGTGTGGGAGAGGTACCTTTCATTTCCGCACTTTTTCATTTCATTGTACTTTCAATTCCGTTGTATTTCTTTTAGCAAATTAATGAAATGAGCAAATCTGTGCGCTATTTTCTTTAATCTCGAACTTTCCCCGATTATTTAGCTGTACCGGAAAAATAAAATCTCTAATTATTCACATTACCCGACTTACCTACGGAATCGTAACTAGGAAGCCAAGAACGATTAAACAAGATCAATACAATCTTGACATCTTTGACTCCCTACTTAAGCAATTCCATCCCGATTACCATTACGAGTACACTTTTAGTTTCAGTTCAAAAGTAACCCCTAGTAGTTTATACTAGCAGTCAGCACCGTCTGAACACAAACCACGTGGGGAGCCGATGAATATAAGCGTTTGATGCCTAATCAATAATGATCCTTCATATCTCGATGCATAATGAAAAGAAATTGCACCAAAGTACACGGTCGCATATAAGAAACGAGAAATATGAGAAGGAGTCCGATGCAAGTTGGTTCAGAGGTACTGGTTCTGAACTCGGTAGGGCGTGCTATGGCTCGATCCCGCACAACCTCCAAATCAGATAAAATATGTAGGGTTACCACACTCGTGTACCAGACCCCGTTCTCAAAAAGGATCAAAATCGCTAACCGGCTACTCCACTACGTGCGTGCTAAGGCAAAGGGCTTAATGTGACTGCGCTAGAACGAAACCGGGCGAAATAAGATCGAAAAACTCTAGGTGAAATCGTAATGTGATTGCCGATTGTTTCGTTTGACGGGAAGTCGACGACATAGCTTGTTGCTTGTGTCATTAGTGTATCGGTAGTGTTCTATCAAAGTACCGGATTATCCGACAAAACGATCCACCGTACGGTTTGTTATGAGTATGCGTGAATAAATTCGTGTCCGCCGATTTTCAACCGACTATTTGCTTGAGGACAAGCAAAGGTTTAAGTTTGGGGAAGTTTGATAACGAGAAAACGCATCGATTATATCGCTAGATTTCATTGACGTTTTATCGCATATTCACCGTTTTAACACTCGATTTCCCGAGTTTTTCTTACCATTTTGCAGGTACATCATCATATGGAGCTAAATCATGAATTAAGAGAAAAAGGAACAAAAGAGACACAAGGAGATGAAGAAATGTAGAAGCCTGCATAATTTGTTGCAGCCACGATCGTTACAAGGGTGTCACGACCGTGACACCCCAATTTGGGCCATCACGACCGTAAGAGAGTGGTCACGACCGTGACACTTAAAAACCTCAAATTACGAACGTGAAGACCTTGTCACGCCCGTGACAAGGATAAAACTTGGTTTTGACTCAGACTACGTCAAGGCACTACTTGAAGACCACTTCTCCTCTTATTTCTCCTCAAGGCATTACGTGAAGACCACTTCTCCCATTTTTGTTGCCACGTTCCAGCATTTCTTCAACAACTTCAGCAAGGCCCATGCAACAAAGGACCAAGAATCCAGCCCATTAAGGACTCTATAAATAGTACAAGCTCTGTGAACTCAAGGACAGATTTTCATTATTCAAAATTCCTGCGGAAGCTCTGCCAAACTGCCTTACGAACCAGCATTTCCATTCCATCATTAATTTTTACTTTCTGTTTCGTTTTTATTTGTATCCAAACCAACCATATAGCAATTTCCAACATCAGGAAATTGTTATACATTTATTTGTTTCTAAACCTTCAGCATTCTTTTATTTTTAATTTCCGCCTACTCCAAGCTTTCCGGTCTGTGGAAGAAGGAGTCTGCTCAAATATTTGTTAACCAGGTTTCTTTATTATATTGCAATTTAATTTAGTTATAATGCCTATTTATTTTTCTGCCATGAGTACGTTGTTATTAAATTCTCTGTCTCTGCCTGGTCCAACATCGATGAGTAGCTAAACACCTTAGGGTGGTATGTAGTTATAACAAACTTAACCGGTAAAATATAACCATAGGCTAAAAATAATTAATCACTTAACATTCTGGCTGATACTTTTTAATTGAAATAGACCTTTTCGTTACGAGAGTAAGGAAAGAGTATTAGGTTAGGTCAAGACCACGAGAGTGTGAGATTTTAACCAGATAGCTAAAGTTAGGCATTTAAATTAAACACAGCGAGAGCGCTTTAAGATAAATTAGAATTATTTAGTTTCCAAAAATTACCTCTAAACACTTATGGGCTAGCGAGAGCAGGCATAGGGCTTTAGGGATAAGATCTGATATAAGACCACGAGAGTGTGAGTTGAGGGTATTTAAACTGGTAATCTCTACCGAATAGATTAAGTGAACACCTTTATAAGCCTAGGTTAGACTGACCCACCTAAGTTAGTATAATTACATACCGACCGCCTTAGTATTACTTTATTACAAACTTAAATTTAATTTCGCCTTTAATAGTCTTAAAAACCAACAACAATCGTGACAACCATTCGCCTTAGCTAAACTAGAAGTTCATCTAGCACTAAGTAACCATAGAATCCCTGTGGATCGATAATCTTAAATATTACTTCGATAGGCTGTGCACTTGCAGTAAGATACCGCTAGACGCATAAGTAGACACGTCTTTAGCCCATCACTAGCACTGTCACTGCACTGGCACCTTCACACTAGAATCGGGGAATGATATTCCCTAATGCACAGACACATATTGCATTACATTCATATTCATATTGCATTACAGGTGATTATTGGACGGTATCTCATTGCTTGCACTGTACCAGGTCTTTTCAGGATTGAAGATCAGCGCCCGCACCGCTACTCCACTCGCACCAACTGCCGAAGAATCATGGATCAAATGCAGAATGAGATGCAAGATATGCGTGAGAAGTTGGCGCTCTTCATGCAGACAATGGAGACTATTGCAAAAGGGCAGGAGAATTTGCAAGCTATGGTTCAGCCTCTGTTGGCAAGGAATGCGGGGCATGGAAATGAGGATCATCAGTCTGTGCGAGTCGATACTGTTCATGGGGATGGTACTCCCACACCAGTGGCTCCACCTGTAGTCAACATACCTGCTGTTAACGTCAACAACGGTACTGCTACCGGGAACGGTAACGTTGGAATGGGGAACGAGACTATCGTTAACAATGCTGGACTTGGAGATGTTAACCTGGGTGATAATATGGGAGGCAATGGCTTCGGTAATGCTGGATTCGGGTTCAATGACCAGGGATTCGATAATACTGGGAAATATGGTTTCAATACTCAAGGCTTCGGGCAGGACGGATATGGCGTGACTAATCAGGGTTATGGAGGATTCGGAAATGGAAATGGCGCTGGGTTAATGGCTTTTGGACCTGCGGGAGTTGCTCCGGGATACGGCAACAGAGGGCGAGGCCCGATAATGAATCAGATTAGAGCTGGCCGCAACAATGGATACGATGGGTATGGAGCTGGGAATGGTATGTGGCAAGAAGACCAGCAAGAGGACGCTTTCTCCGGTGGAGGTTTCGAAGGGCCGATGGATGACTCCCAGAGGATCAGAATGCTAGAGGAGCAGATGAGGGGGGTCGTGAATCAAAGTGCTGTCGGCTTAGACATGCCAACAATGGGTTTAGTGCCTGGATTGAGGGTGCCAATCAAATTCAAAGCTACTACGTTCGACAAGTATAAAGGGGACACCTGCCCGAAAGTGCACGTGCGGTCATATTACAGAAGGATGTCTGCGTATTCTAATGATGAGAGGATGCTAATGCATTTCTTTCAAGATAGCTTGTCAGGTCCTTCCCTCGAGTGGTATATGGGATTGGAACCAACTCATATAAAGACATGGAAGCAGCTGGCAGAAGCATTTGTAGCTCACTATAAGTATAACAGCGACTTGGCACCCAACCGGGTCCAATTGCAAGGGCTGTCCCAGAAGAAGGGAGAGAGCTTCAAAGAGTATGCGCAAAGATGGCGCGACATGGCTGCTAGGGTCCATCCTCCTCTAGAGGACAAGGAAATGAATGACATGTTCATAGGAACATTCACCGACGTGTTTTATGACAAGTTGTTTCACACATCTTTGGGCAGTTTCTCAGACTTAATTCTGATGGGAGAAAAGATTGAAAGTAACATTAAACAGGGAAGATTCCAAGCTGAGGAATCTACTGCATCTGGAAGTAACAGAAAGGCTTATGGTGGGCACCGTCAGGGCGATGCAAGCGCAGTGTTTGGGGGCCGAGGCCGAGGCCGGGGCAGAGGTCGAAACCAGTATAATCAGCCGCAGCAGGTGGCGAGTGTTACTATTCCGTTTCAGCAACAACCATTTCAATAACAGCAACAGCAGCAACAGCCACAGCAGGGGGCACAACCTGCCCAGCGCAGATTCCAGGGGGGTAAACCAAGGAGAGTGTTTGAAAAGCCTCCTTCAACGTATGCAGATTTGCTACAGACATTATTGGGTTTGAACTTGGTAGAGAAGAGAACTCTGGCACCAATAACAGGCACTCCTCCGTATGGTTATGATGCAAGCAGGCGCTGTGAATTCCACTCTGGGGCTCCGGGACACGATGTAGAGGGTTGCCATGCGTTCAAGCACGTAGTGCAGGATCTATTGGATAGTAAGGCTATCAATTTTGGAACGGCGGGTCCGAATATAGTGCAAAAGCCCATGCCTAATCATGGGGCAAACGCCATTTTAACTGAGGAGGGTTTGAATTTGATTATGAATGTCGACGATCTAAAGACACCGTTGTGCGAGATAAAGAGCAGATTATTGCAGGGAGGTGTCTATCCTGGATGTGACGAGTACTGCTTAGAGTGCTAGACCCTAGCAGGGGGGTGTGATGACTTAAAGAAAGGTATTCAGGCTTTAATAGATGGCGGCACATTGCAATTTGACCGAGCAGCAATTGAAGAACCTGCAGGGGTATTGGTAGACAAGCAAAGTGATGTGGCCACTGTGACGATTCCTCAAAAGACAATCACTATAACGGCACCGGTCCAGCGACCGCCAATCACCATAACTAAAGCAGGACCAATCCCATATGAGAGCAAAAAGGCAGTCCCATGGTCCTATGGGTTGGAAGTGTATTGTGATGGAGTAAAAATTGATGTTAATAAGCAGCCAGCTGAGACCGTAGACAATGTTGTTGGTACGGGAGGTATGACAAGGAGTGGAAGAATCTTCATATCGCCTGAGGTAGAGGCTGAGCGACTGGCGAAGGGAAAGGGAAAGATGAATGAGAATGTCCCTGTGCAGGCAAATGGAAAAGAAGCGGCATCGAAGGATGTAGAAGAGTTCATGCGCTTGATTCGTAAAAGTGATTATAAGATTGTGGAGCATCTGCAGCAGACACCGTCAAAGATCTCTATACTGTCGTTGCTATTGTGTTCTGAAGCTCACAGAAATGCTTTGTTGAATGTCCTGGATACTTCCTTCGTACCCCAAGATGTTTCCGTGAACCAGCTGGAGGGGGTGTTAGCACATGTGAATGCAGGCCATAGCTTGGGCTTTACCGACTTTGATTTGACCCCGAAGGGGAGAGAGCATAATATGGCGCTGCACGTCTCTGTGGAGTGTAGAAGATCGGTCATGTCTCACGTACTGGTCGATACCGGATCATCTTTGAATGTGCTGCCCAAGAAAGCGATGATGAAGCTGGATGTCAGAAGAATCCTGTGTACGCCCAGCGACTTGGTGGTCAGGGCATTCGATGGTACGCGAAGAACAGTTTTTGGATCGATAACATTACCTCTACAGGTGGGGTTGGAGGTTTTCGCGACTGAGTTTTATATCATGGACATCCAGCCTGCGTACAGCTGCCTTCTCGGACGACCCTGGATCCATGGGGCTGGGGCAGTCACGTCTACCTTGCATCAAAAGTTGAAATATATGGTAGGAGACAGCGTGGTCACTGTATGCGGAGAAGAAGACATCCTGGTCAGCCATCTGTCGTCATTTAAGTATGTGGAGGTCGACGGAGAGATTCACGAAACACCCTGCCAGGCATTTGAAGGGTTGCGCATCAAAGACAAAGGTCCCGGGCCGAGTAAAGCGTCAGAGGTAGCCGTCTCGTCATATAAAGAAGCTCAAGCTCTAGTGGAGACAGGTGAGACAAAGGGCTGGGGCAAAGTGCTAGATATTCCTGTGAAGATGGACCGGTTTGGGCTGGGGTATCAACCGTCATCGTCAACACCTGTTGTGGGGGCATCCCGTTTCAGAGGACCAATAACCATCACTGCTAGTGGAGTATGTCACGAGACCATCAATGCTGCTTCAGAGTATGACGAAGGAGACAGCGATTGCGATATGGACGCCTGGATTCAGCCGAGCGTGCCAGGACAGGGATTGTGCAACTGGTCTATTCAGGAGATTGTTCCTGTGACTCTTAAACAGTAATGCTTTGTTTTTTCAATTGTTGAACAATCTGGTGTCTTACCCGGGGCATCATGATTTGCTTAGGGCTGTGCTATTATGAACATTGCGTGTTAATCATTAAATAAAAGACGTTTTTTCATGTGCAAATATTGCGATCTCTGTTTTTCTTGTTTTGTATTTTTCAATAAAATGGCAACGTGGTTATTCGCTTTATACGCATTTTGAAGCATTTAACCATTCCTTTTGCAGGATAACATTTTTAGATGACATCCTTGAACCACCTATGACTCGTCCCGACTTTGAGCACCCGGTATTTCAGACCGAAGAAGAGATTGTTGAAGATGGTGACGTTCCCGAAGAATTGTCTTGGTTGGTGAAGCAAGAAGAGCGTGTCATTCTGCCTCATGAGGAGGTCATCGAGATTATTAACCTGGGGTCGGAAGGGGTTGAAAAGAACATTCGTATAGGAGCCGCGCTGCAGAGCGACGTTAAGCGAAGACTGGTTGAAATGCTCAGAGAGTATAGTGATGTGTTCGCTTGGTCGTATGAGGATATGCCAGGGCTCGATACAGATATGGTTGTGCACCGTCTGCCGTTAAAAGAGGAATGCCCGCCCGTCAAACAGAAGCTTCACAGAACTAGACCCGATATGGCAGTGAAGATTAAAGAGGAGGTTCAAAAACAGTGGGATGCTGGTTTCCTGGCTGTGACAAAATATCCCTCATGGGTCGCTAACATTGTACCAGTGCCAAAGAAAGACGGTAAAGTGAGAATGTGCGTAGATTACCGTGATTTGAACAAAGCGAGCCCAAAAGACGATTTTCCACTTACTCATATCGATGTGCTAGTTGACAAGACCGCTCAATTCTCCGTATTCTCCTTCATGGATGGCTTCTCGGGCTATAATCAGATTAAAATGGCGCCAGAGGACATGGAGAAGACTACTTTCATTACGCCTTGGGGAACATTTTGTTATAAAGTGATGCCCTTCGGATTGAAGAATGCTGGGGCAACGTATCAGCGTGCAATGACGACTCTTTTTCATGATATGATGCATAAGGAGATCGAAGTTTATGTTGACGATATGATTGCCAAATCCCAGACGGAGGAAGAGCATTTAGTGAATCTGCTGAAGTTATTCAAAAGGCTTAGGAAGTTCAGGCTGAGACTGAACCCTAACAAATGCACTTTCGGGGTGAGATCGGGTAAACTCCTGGGGTTTATCGTAAGTGAAAAAGGAATAGAGGTCGACCCTGCAAAAATAAAAGCAATACAAGAGATGCCGACGCCTAAAACAGAAAAAGAGGTGCGCGGGTTTCTAGGGAGGTTGAACTACATCGCTCGGTTCATATCTCACCTAACTGCTACGTGTGAACCATTATTCAAGCTGTTGAAATAAGATCAAGCTGTAACGTGGAATGAAAATTGTCAAAAGGCGTTCGATAAAATAAAGCAGTATTTGCAGGAGCCTCCTATTTTGATACCTCTAGTGGCAGGGAGACCCTTGATTATGTATTTGACAGTTCTTGAGGGAAGTATGGGTTGTGTTCTCGGTCAACACGACGAGACAGGGAGAAAAGAGCATGCGATTTATTACTTGAGTAAGAAATTTACAGAATGTGAATCTCGATATTCAATGCTTGAGAAAACTTGTTGCGCGCTAGCCTGGGCCGCCAAGCGTTTGAGGCAATACATGCTGAATCATACAACCATGCTCATCTCGAAGATGGATCCTATCAAATATGTATTCGAAAAGCAGGCATTATCAGGGAGAATTGCCCGGTGGCAGATGGTCTTGACTGAATATGGCATCCAGTATGTCTCGCAGAAAGCTATAAAGGGGAGTGTGTTGTCTGAGTACTTGGCGGAGCAACCTATTGAAGATTACCAATCGATGAGGTTTGATTTTCCTGACGAGGATATCATGTACCTAAAAATGAAAGATTGTGAAGAGCTGTTGCCAGACGAAGGACCAGAATTGGGTTCCAAGTGGAAGTTGATCTTTGACGGAGCTGTAAACGCTTACGGTAGCGGAATAGGGGCAATCATCACTACTCCACACGGGTCGCACATCCCGTTTACTGCTCGATTGACCTTTTCAGTTACCAATAATGAAGCCGAATACGAAGCTTGTATCATGGGGCTTGAAGAAGCCATTGATTTGCGAATCAAAAATCTAGATGTATACGGAGACTCATCTCTGGTGGTGAATCAAATCAAAGGAGAATGGGAGACACGTCAGCCTAATTTGATACCGTACATGAATTATGCGAGGAGATTGTTGCCTTTCTTTGACAAGGTTGAATTGCATCATGTACCGCGAGCGGAGAATCAGATGGCTGACGCCCTGGCCACTTTGTCTTCCATGTACAAAGTCAACTTCTGGAACGAGGCTCCCAGCATTGTTATCTCTCGACTTGACAGACCAGCCTTCGTGTTTGCCATTGACGAAGCATCCGACGATAAACCGTGGTATTTTGATATCCTTAATTTCCTGAAGAATAAAGAGTATCCGGCTGGGGCATCCAGTCAAGATCAGAAGACTCTCAGGAGATTAGCGGGTAATTTCTATTTGAATCCGGATGGTGTCTTATACAGAAGAAACCACGATTTGGTGCTACTACGTTGTGTAGATGAAAAAGAGGCGAAGCTGCTCATGGAGGAAATACATGAAGGTACCTTTGGTACGCATGCTGGTGGGCATGCTATGACGAGGAAGTTGTTGCGGGCAGGTTATTTTTGGCTGACTATGGAAACTGATTGTTTCAAGTTTGCGAAGAAGTGCCACAAGTGCCAAATCTATGCTGATAAGATCCATGTGCCTCTGAGTCCTCTAAATGTGATGTCATCGCCATGGCCATTCTCGATGTGGGGAATTGATATGATTGGAAAGATCGAGCCGACAGCTTCTAACGGGCACCGGTTCATTCTAGTAGCAATCGATTATTTCACCAAGTGGGTGGAAGCGGCGTCTTACGCAAATGTGACTAAGCAAGTGGTAGCCAGATTCATCAAGAGAGATATCATTTGCAGATATGGGATCCCCGAGCGGATAATCACTGACAACGGTTCAAACCTGAATAACAAAATGATGAAGGAGCTCTATCAGAATTTCAAGATCGATCATCACAACTCCTCCCCTTACCGACCCAAGATGAATGGCGTTGTTGAAGCGGCCAATAAGAATATAAATAAGATCATTCAAAAGATGGTGGTGACCTATAAGGACTGGCATGAGATGCTACCTTTCGCTTTGCACGGTTATCGTACGACGGTACGCACATCAACCGGAGCAACCCCGTTCTCGTTAGTATATGGGATGGAAGCAGTGCTACTACTGGAAGTCGAGATTCCTTCTCTGAGAGTGCTACGAGACGTCCAACTAGATGAGGCAGAATGGGTGAAAGACAGGTTGAACCAGCTGAGTTTAATGGATGAGAAGAGGCTAGCTTCTCTAGCATACGGTCGTTTATACCAGAGCCGAATGAAGAAAGCATATGATAAGAAAATACATCCTCAGAGCTTTCAGACGGGCGACCTTGTGCTGAAAAGGATTCTCCCGCCGCAGGCAGATCACAGGGGCAAGTGGACCCCCAACTACGAGGGGCCATACGTTGTCAGAAAAGTCTTTTCAGGAGGAGCGTTGTTGTTGTCCACCATGGACGGTGAAGACTTTACGTCTCCTGTGAATTCAGACGCAGTTAAAAAATACTTTGCTTGAAATTGACCTGCTGGACAGAAAAAGAGAGTCCAGGCAAAAATGGGGCATCCTGGCGAACCAAAAACAGAATGAAAGGTTCGGGCAAAAATTAGGGATAAAATTGAAAAAAATGTACACCCGCGAAGTTGAAAACCTACACTGGGCGGCTTCGGCAAAAAAGGGTATCCCAGTGAACTGAAAACCCGTAAAGGGCGGTTCACGCAAAAGTTAGGGATTTGAAAAGCAAATGACTGCGGTCCGAATTTGATATTGCGTTGAGCATTGGTGCGGGAGAATATACTCGAGGGGTCGAATATCAGATACAATCTCTTCGGAAGTATGAATACCAGGAAAGCATTAGAGTCGGGCGAGTCATAGGAGGATCAGTTCGTGATGTTCGTCTGCATCCCGTTGCCGACATGTGTACAAATTTGATTTGTCATTATATTTATGCTTCTTGTGCATACTCGTATATTTGTTGTGCGTAGCTTCCTCTTTTCAGGAGTTACATCCCGTGTACAAAACTCTGCCCATTCAGGGGCCCAATCAATAAAACATGTTATTTAGTATTTGATGCTGGTTCTTTACTGTTTTGTGCATGATAAACGCCTAGGTTTGATGAAACTAGCATGTGCATAACGTCACTGGCCCTTGCCAATAATTGCTAAAACTTTGAATTAACTGAAAATGATGTCACTAACACTAACCTGAATAGATTTGGTTGCGTAGACTTGTATTGTCTTGCTTGTCTTGTTGCAGGGTTCATAGCCGTGAAATGGACGATCAAAGGATTGCAGTATGGATCAGAAGCTCGTAACGAAAGACTCGTTCCCCACGCAGGTCGTGCTTCCAAGATAGCAGTGTCACTTACTAAAGAAGGATCAAATTCCCTAGCTTGTCGTAGCTTATCCAAGGGATATTCTCCAACAAAGTCGTTTATCCTTAGCAGAGTTTGGAGATTCCAAGATTGTAGACTGTATTCAGACAGTGTAGTGTCCCCAAAAGGATTCCCTTATCTCAAGCAGAGTGGTTTAGCCTCAGAAGATTAATGTTTCCAACTCGTGAGCTGTATTCAGATAGTCTACCCTTCCCAGTAGGGTCAGTTACTCTCCTCCAGCGGAGTCAGTTGATTTTCCCCAAGAGAACCGTTTCGTCCCTCAGCGGAGTTCTCTTTCCAGCAAGTTTTTTTCCTCCCAGTGGAACTCGAAGATTAAGAATCTCCCCGGCAGAGTTGGTTGTGCGCCCTGGCATTTATTTTTCCAGAATATCGTGTGATATCCGTTCATTCCCCAGCAGGAGTCCAATCATACCAGGCGCATCTGCTATTCTCCAGCAGAGTTGTATTCCTCAGCAGGGTTGACTTCACTCTTCCAGCATTTATTTTGCTGGAATAATTCTGTAGCACCTGGCTATCCCCAGCGGAGTCGGCATTGTCTTCAGCATTTATTTTGCTGAAGCGACTTTCCGTATCCCAGCAATTCGAGTCTGCATTTGCATTGGCATATAGTGTCATACTTGCATCCACCAAATAAAAAAAACGCGTAGCATTTCCATGTCGAATGGAGCATTGCATCATTGTCAAACATATGCATTTTGAAACATGAACCAGGTTGGCTAACCGTTTGTGTTCAAGTTTTGTTTCTCATGCAGGTTGAAGGAGCTCTTGCTCAAATGAATTACCAAACATTCAAGATCTCGACGGGAGACATTCAACGAGAGTGTCAGCTTTGGCATTATTCCCCACAGAGTTATCATGATGAAGTTCTCTCTGTCTCCGAACAGAGTTATTTGTGTAAATTTCTCTTGTTTTCCCCGCCAGAGTTAGTAGGCAAAATCTCTCCTTGTCCCCAAGCAGAGTTATTTGTCATCAAAGGGTTTCATGAATCAGAATTTCAGAGGCTGCCGCCGGTTATCAGAACGGGCGTCCGGTAGTTTGGTTTCCAAATATCCCCAGTAGAGTCCGCCTCAAAGTCGCTGTCACGTCAGTGCTAAGAAGTTTGTGGGTCAGGGCCAATGGAGAAATGAGTCCTGACGTGGACAATTTTATTGATGGATTTTCTTCGTGCTGGAGAAATGGGGGTCCTAACGTGGACAGATTATTTTCCCCGAGTTGATGAAATGTGCTAGTCCTAACGTGGACAGATTTGATTTCTTGGTATTGATTGAATGAGAAGTCCTGACGTGGACAAAGTTGATTACTCTTCGTGTTGGTGTCCTGACGTGGACCATTTATTTTCAGCAGATATCTTTCTTCGTAATGGTGAAATGTGCGTCCTGACTTGGACAAGTTTATAGTTTTTCGTGATGGTAAGAGGCGCGTCCTGACGTGGACAAGTTTATTTCTCTTCGTGTTAGTGAAGCGTGAGTCCTGACGTGGACAAGTTTTATTTCCCCAGCGGGTCGAAGATGCATGAGTCCTGACGTGGACAAATTTTATTTCCTCAGCAAGTCAAGAGGTGAGTCCTGACATGGACAAAGCAAGACGAAGCGTGAGTCCTGACGTGGACAAGTTTTATCTCCTCAGCGGGTCGAAGATAGGAGTCCTTACGTGGACAAATCAAGACGAGATTGGAGTCCTTACGTGGACAAATCAAGAAAAGATGTATTCCTGACGTGGACGAAGAAGTTGATTCCTTACGTGGAAAAGCGATATATTCCTTACGTGGAAAGGTGGGTCCTAACATGGACGATGTATTCCTTACGTGGAAAGAAGATGGTTTCCTTACGTGGAAAGAAGATTGTATTCCTTACGTGGAAAGATGCATTCCTTACGTGGAAAAATGTTATTCATAAGGTGGAAAGAAGTTTATTCCTAACGTGGAAGGGTGAGTCCTAACGTGGACGATGTATTCATAACCTAGAAAGTGTAGTCCTGACGTGGACAGATCCAGACGAAGTTTAGTCCTAACATGGACAGTTTAGTCCTAACGCGGACAGGTTATTCCTAATGTGGAAAGATGTATTCCTTACGTGGAAAAAGTTAGTCCTGACGTGGACAATGTTGATAGAATCCCCTCGTGATGATAAAAGGCAGACGATTCATCCCCAGTGAAGTCGCCGAAGTTTTTCCGAGTTGACGACAGGTGGAGTCCTAACGTGGACAAGTTTTAGTGGAGGTTTCTTCGTATTGACGAAACAGGAGTCCTAACGTGGACAAAGTTCTATCCCTGCGGCGATAGAATCTTTTTCAGGTTGATGAAAACAATCCCCAGCACGTCGCTAATGGATCAGTGGGTTGCCGTAACAGTTAGATTCAGTTGATGAATGTCGTTCCCCAAGCAGTGGTGCAGTTTATTTCGGCGGTTGGCAAATTTCCGGGTTCTTAGTATTCAACCGTCTCGTACCTCGAATGTTTGAAGGCCGTTCGCTCTTCACCCAATCGGGTCCAAGTCACTTGAATAGGGTCAGCTGTTGCACCCTAAAATTTGCTCAACCTATTTCACTTGGTTTATGTTTCAATTGCATTAGCATTTGCATATAGAGTCATGTACATAGTCTAAGCATCTGCATAGCATAGCATAGCAAGTCATCCAAAAGGGGACCAAGTACTATTCTCATCTCTATGGGCCTATCAAGAGGTTATTATTCTAATTCAATCTCATTCAAGTCACCAGAAAGAATTGGAAAGCTAAAGAAGTCAGTGGATCAAGCAGTGAATCTATCTCCTATCTAAGGGTATCTGGAGATCATCAAAGAAGTTGTGAGCTGTGAATTGAGAATGGAGAGTATGTGGACATCATGGAAGACTTAGAAAGTCATTTGGAGAAGGAGGCAAGTCCTTGATATGATCACAAGAGCTGCAGTTGAAGACAGTCAACTAGGGTTTCATCTGGGTCAACCCTGGGTCAACCCCAGGTCAATTGATTGATTGAAAGACATTAAGGTCTATTGGAGAGATGTGGGGTTCATAATTTGACATGTAGAGAAGGATATGGTGATGTGCCAAGAAGAAATCAAGAGAAATCAAGAAGAAGAGGAGTTTCTAAATTAGGGTTTCTGTGTAAAATCCTCTGATTTAGGTCAAACTTCCAAGCAAGATAAGTCAAAATGCAAGCTTCAAATGGATCCTTGGCCAACATGAAACTTGTAGAGGATCTCAAGACCTTTAATTTGAGTGGTGGAAGACCAAAAGGAGATTTATATAACTCAAGTTATGGTCCTTGCAAGTTACAGGTCATCTGAGGTATCTGAAATTTTGTCTGTGAAAGTTACTTGTCTTCCAAGCAACTTTTACCCCTCAAGGAGATTTCAAATGAACTTCTGGTCAACATAAGAGTTGTTCCTTATTGTCTTATATTTCTAGAAAGGAATGGTATGCCTTCATATGATTTGTGGAACTCTACTTATGGTCTTGGCAAGCAAAGGGTATTTTGGTCATCTGAGAATTACAGGTCATTTCAAGCCTATGCCCAAAACTCATACAAGGAAGCTTCAAATGAAAAACTTCACAACATAAAACTTGCTCCAAATGACATTTTGAGTCTAGAAAAGTGATCATGAAATATTGGAAAGGCTCATAGCTCAAGGTTTCAAAATTGGTGAATTTAATGAATAAAAAATGACCTAAAATTGAGATTTTTCATAAATTGGCCAAATGGGATGAAATTATAGGTCATTTTGATTGGAAAAAATGTTTTAAGAACATTGGAAAAAGTAGATTTTTGAGTTTGGTTCAAGATTTGAAAGATATGCTTGGTTACTTACAAAAGAAGTTACATAATCCAAAATTCAAGGAAAGTGTGCATGGGAAGTTTCTCCAAAGTTCTAGAGGTTTCTAAGTTCATCTATATATTGAATTGAGTAACTTCATGCCATGGTTGGTAATTCATTTTGTGCATGATACCAAGTTTCACATCATTCTTCCACTTTGCAAAAGCACTTCAAACTCCATCAAATCTTCACCAATTTCCAAATTTCTTGATCTCATCATCATCTAGATCATTCAAGGATCAGAATTCACATCAAGGTTTGTTTGAATTGAAGAGGAATCGTGCTATCCAATTCCATCATCCAAGGAGCAAGAACATTGTGATTGCAAGATTCAAGAGGCTTGAACAAGAACTTTTGCATACAGAACTCATAATCAAGTTCACTGATCCAATCCAGATCATTACAAGTATTGGATTTGAAGAATTCAGCACCTGTTTTCATCATTTACACCAGGTTGGTTTTCTCATTCGAATTGCTTGATTTAGTTAGAATCATAGAGATTTGTTAGGTTAGAATTGTTAGGTTAGGTTAGATGATTAATCCTGGTGAGTTTGAGAAGGTTTCATGAAGGTTATCAATGGTGCACCAAATCTGTTAGGGTTTATAACATCTAGGACATTGCACTATAATCTTGGATGGATAGCTCAGTTTGATCAGCATGAAGTGTGGATTGTGTTAGGGTAAGATTTAGAAGAAATTGGCATGGTTGATAGCAGGTGAAAATGGTGGAACCGAGTTGTTCTACCTATCGGGTTTGATTGTTAGTTGAGTTTTAGGGGAAACTATGGCCATGGTTGTGTAGAGGGAAGAGAATGGATCAACTTTGCTCTTTGCATCGTGAGCTTTCATGGAGAGACGAGGGAGAACAGAATGATGGAAGGTTCGTGCATGGTGAGAAGATTTTCTGAAACCTAGGGTTTCCAAGGTTGAAGATGAAGGAGAGCCACACGATGGAGTGTTTGACTTGGACTTGGGATATGATCTGATGGTCACGATTTAAAATGAAATTTGGAGGGAGATTACTCAGCCAAACGCACCGTTTCATTAAAACCTTTCTGACTGGGCTTTGCAATTGTTACTAATCCCACCCCCAAACGCAGGCCCAAACCAATTTGAACTGAATTTCTTGCTATTGGCACCGTTTGTTTCTTTTTTTATTTTTTGTTATGTTTTCTGTGCACTGGGCCCAGATGCGCATTGCTAGGCGCGCCCCCAGTCTGGGCCCATCCTTGCATTTTAACTGATTTTATTACTAGATGCACCCATATCCAATTTAATCCATTAATTTCATTCACTTTTTTTTTAATTCTTCAAAAATTCACAACAAATAGAAGATTGCTTGTTTTTAATTGGTTGTTTTTGCATCCTTTTCATATTTTTGTTAAGAAAATTATCATACAAAAAAATTGGTATTTCATTTCATTTTTATATTTTTAGTATATTTTTCTTTTAAATAGCTTTTTAGGAAGTTTAATTTGATACATGATATTGTTAATTTTGGTTTGATTAGATGCTTTAATATTTTTGACCCATTCTTTTTAGGTTGATTAGCTTAGACCTTTATCTTGTATATAAAATTTAGTTCATAATTTTAGAACTTAATTTTTAGGTGATTTGTTTAGGTGTGATTAGTGTGATCAAAACTAGGGTTTAGGAGATGACATAGGAGTAGTAAATCAATTCATTTAGGAGTTGTAGTTTGAATCTTTGGGGTATGGGAATATAGGGGTTATGGGTAGATAATAGATCCCTTAGAAATTACTAGGTTTCCCCTATTCTACTATTACTATTAGTATACAGCTTGTATTTGATTGACTGTATGGTGTGCCCTCTCTAGGGTTATTTCATTTGACTGTGTGGGGTATTGGGTTTGTTTGGGGATTGTTTGAGCTGAAGACTGTGATGATGAAGGCCATTGGAGATCAAAGAGAATGAAGTCCAACTTCCAGAGTTGATGAAGAGATTCTTGCTGGCAGCTGTTGAAGGTTATAAGGTTTAGGAGCTAGGCAGAGCTCTAGAGTAGAAAACTTGGTTCACAAACATGGAAGGTCTTGTTTGCCTCCATTCTTTCTCTATGATTCAAAGTCTCTTTCAAATATCCACCTCCTTCCTTTGGAAGGATTAGTGAATGTATTTGAAAGATAGAACTTTTGAGAGACAATTGTCTGTATAATGTTAACAGTTAATGAGCCACCCTTGGTAGGCAATTGACTGTTTAACATTCATTCCATCTTGTTGACTGATATTCCTCTTGGAGATTGAGACTTGAAGAAAAGCCATTGCAGATTGAAGACTGATGACAAAGACCTTGCTTGAAGGCTGTGAAGGTAAAGACTGAGGCTTGCTTAAAGCTTATAGCAGTTGGAGATGACTTGAAGACAAATGTTGATGCAGAGCTGCTGTGGTTGTTTATTTTTAGCTGTTTAATTTCTGATGTATTGATTGGTTTTCCCTGACTGTATTGCTTGCTAATTGACCTGTTAGGTTGAAAGTGAATGCTGTTCACTTTTGCCTGTTGTTTTCTAGGTTCGAGGTTGAGTGGGACTCCCTTGCCTCGCTTGTATTGCTGCATCCATGCATTTTACCGCTTTATTGTATATCTGCTATTGTTTCTGTTTCCGTCTGTTCCTTTAGGATCTCTGTTTCTCTCTGCGCAAGAGAGGAGCATGATAGACATTAGGTCTTAACCCATGCATGATAACACTAGGTTAGTTTGATTCCCTTTTCAACCGTAGGTTAGAGTTCTGTCTCTCCTTTCTCAGAAACAAACAGAAAAACACAATAAGATTTCAAACACAATAAAAGACACTTCTTCCGTAAAAGAATGTGAACTCATCAAAACGTCATTTTTGTCCGCTTGGACCAGTAATCGGAAAAACCCTTTTTCAGAAGGTATAAAAACAATCAAAGCAGCTTGTGTCGTACGTGGCCCGAACTACGTTTGCTCTGATCTTTCATGCTGTATGAAAGTACGTAGGCATAGGATGCGATATCCTAGCGAGCAACCTTCCCCTCCTTTCCCGTAGGTAGGCGAACTACGTTGACTCTGATTTCTCGTTCCAGACGGGAATACGTAGGCATAAAGTGCGATACTTTGCCGAGTCCTTTTATTTTCTTTTTAACCCTTAACCCTTAGTTTAGATAGAATAACAATCCATACCCGAAAACAAGCGTGGATCCCGTCGAGTACGACGGACGTGAGGGGTGCTAATACCTTCCCCTTGCGTAACCGACTCCCGAATCCAGGTTTTGGTTGCGATGACCATACCTTTCCCGTCTTTGCGGTAGGTTTACTCTGAGCGTTTCCTTTCCCCTCTTTGGGATAAATAACGCATGGTGGCGACTCTTCTGTTCAGCCGGCGCCGATTTTCGCAGTAGCGACAATGAGGAGGTTTATTAATTAGATAAGCAACAACATCTTTATTTGAGAGCTTATCCAGTTTGACATATAAGTCCCTTCCAACGATAAGTGGTTATTCTCTCTCGAGAGGCTTATCAGGGCATTTCCCATTAAAGTCCATTTATTTTGGCATACAGTCGGTTTTAACCTGTATATTTTCTACGGATTCCTAACTTCCGTCTGATCCTGTCACGAGGGAGAGTTTCCAGAGCTCAGATGTTATTCTTTGCTCAATGCTCCAGCATCTTGTTAATCGATCCTACAGTCGTGCAAATCCAGTTTTATTTTTTACTCTAGAATATCATCCGGTCACGCCTGAACCTGTTGAATAATTACTCCTAGATTTTCCCCAGTGGAGGCCGTCTCATCGGTGCCATCTCCATTGAGGATCTCGCTCTTACCTTTCCTTTCTAAAGGTGAAAATTGGTCGTACTCACACCAGTTGACTATCACTTTAAAATTCCCCAGTGTCGTGCTGTCACCCAGTGCGTCGTATTCCCAGTGTGGTTCGTTCGTCGCGTCTGTCCCCTATGTCGTGTCGTCTGCATATTTGCATTTACCAGTCCATCATACGCACCATACTAAATTCATGGCATTGTCAACATTATAGTTTATTTTCGTTTTGTCCACAGTATTGCATATCACTGCATCTAAGGGCAATATTTTCGGTTATCTATATTTAAATCCCTCCACCATGATTTCTCGAGCCTTTGTCGCTCAAATCATCCGGTGAAGCTATTTAAATAGGGGCAACTGTAATACCCCAAATTTTACCCTCAGATTAGTCGATTTTTGTCACATGTCATCTCATTTTTGCATCAGCTAACTATTAACAAGTTACGTAGCTTGTTTCATTTTGCAGGAACCGCGTCCGGTACACTTTAGTTGTTAAAGGGCAAAATGGTCATTTTGAGGTTGTTTGCTGACTATTTTTGAAGGTGAGCTGTCGCCGGGTTTTTTTGGAGTAATCAGAACCTCCGTCTCCGAGTTCTTTATTTTCTTTGAAGATAAACGGAAATTCACGGTAATTTTGGCATCAGGATCTTTGAGATACGGTAATCAATTCAGCGGGTTGAGACTCTGTCGTCAGTAGATTTTCGAGACAGTTATTTTGTCATGTGGGTTTGATTATGTTGAGATATTAATTTGGTTTGGTTCAAGTCAAATGCAAGGATTTGCTCTGCGGAATTTAGTTTCAACAAATATTTATTTCTCTGTTTCTTCTACTACCTGCCATTCAACTTTTAAAAGGGAAGCAGTGAATTTATTCTGACTCAAGTCTAAAAATAATATACCTGTTTAATCATGATCGGGGGCCGAGTTAGTTCAGGATATGGAATCTTGTCGTCAGAGAGACACGTTGAATTTTTCAGTACTGCGGTTAGCTCTGTTTTTCCGTAATTGAATTTCTCCGCTTTTGTTGTTTTACCTCATTCAAGGCCTGTACCAATGCTATCATCCGGAAAATATCATATGGCACTCTCGGGTTCACAAAGGGCACAACGGTCATTTGTTCACATCCGGCCGTCCAGTTGAATTATGAGCCGTAATCAAGAATTTTGGTTTTGTTTGATCTAGTTGGGAGGTTTTAATCGGAAATGGTGTTGGAAGCAAAACTAATCGGATAAATTAAAAAAATATATTTATAAATTAATAATAAAAGGTGGAACTTCTTTCCATTTGGGTGTTTTTATATTAATTTAATTTCATTTAGTTCTATTTTTATTTTTCGTTTCAAAAAAGAAGAGAAAATCATTTTATTTTAATTTTTATTTCACTTTGAGTTTTGTTTTCATTTCATTTTACATAACTTCATTCTAAAAAAAAAAGATATAACTTCATTGCATTTTGCTCGCATTTTTATCTTGTATTATTAATTCCATTTTTAATATTATCATTATTTTATATTTTAGATAAAAAGCATATATTTGCATTAGTCTTCGTTCTCATTTGCATATTTAAAATAGATAAATAAAGAAAAGACTGTTATTAGGGAAGTGATGAATAAGTAGAGAATTTTTATTAATAAATTTAGTTCTTCACAAAAAAATAAAAATAAATAGTAACTAAATAAAATTACAAAATATATAAAAAATTTACATTTTTTCATAAAAATATAAAAGTTTCTAAATTTCTTCATGTTTCCGGTTAGCCGATTCCGAGTTTCCGATATTGTTCGTACCTGCAAAACAAGACAAAGGGACAAATTTTAATGGGTAGTTCGACACTCTCAGAACGGTGTCATCACCGAGTGCCCTTTCTCGGCCAATGGCCTATCCGACAACGGTCTGTTCTTACCGAAGTTACCGAAAGATGAAGAAGAAAATTATTGTGAAATAAGCTGTTTAGGCCAAGAGAACTTATTCGAAAAGCTGGTTTGGGAGTGATTTTCCTAGAAGACGGTTTGCCCACAAGATGGACCTTAACTCCAATCTTCCCGGAACAATCCATTCCAACCAAAACTAGTTCAATAACAAGTTCAAAGATCCATCCAAAACAAGTTCAGAAATTCAAAGCCAGTTCAGAAGAACTAGTTCAAAATCAGTCCCGCAAAGCAGTTCAGTAAAACCGAAATCCACACAAGTCCAAACCGGGTCTAAAAGAAAAAACAGTTCGGAAAAGAGTAAAGGCAAACCGAGATTCCCGCAACTCAACCATCAAAGCCTCCCAACATATCAGCCTAAAAAATTTCCAGAAGTTATAACGAATCCGAAAGCCTAATGAACATAAGCAATCAAAATGAATATCTTGAAGGAAAATCATGGCAAACACGGTCAAACGCAAATCCAACGCTCATAGTTCAGGAAAATAGGCAACATTTTCGTAACCTAAACAAAGAAAAATCTAGGCCCATGAACAAAGATCATGAACATATAAATATCATAATAAGGTTTCAAAAGAAAGAACGAAAAAAAAAACAAACAAAAAAGTTCAGCACTAACCGAGAAAGGGCGCCGCGACTCAGATTCGGAAGATCAAGGGGATCTTCGTCCATCATCATTGCCGGATTCAGAAAACCGTTACGGTTTTCATCATCATCCACAAAGAAAGAAGAGGAGGAAGTCGAACCGATATCCAACAACGATGAACGGCCGCGTTAAACCGCTACCGCCGCATCGCCATCGAAGCCGTGACCGCAAGCTCAAGTTTCTGCCAACACCTCCATTAAATTTCGTCACCGTCAATCGGCCGAGAGTTAGGGTGTTTATGAAATTTCTTGATTGTCGTTTGGTAGTTTATGTTTTAGGAAGAAGATTGGGGGGGGGGGGGGCATGCATCAGAAAATGAAGGAATCTGGAATCGTTTCCACGCCACCAGCGGCGGCTACATTATCCGAAGAAGAAGAAGGTCTCGTAAGGGGAAAGGAAACCTAGAGATAACGAATTGGGCCATGTGGGAATCCGCCCATTTTCTCTCCTATTTGTTTTATTCTTTTTCTGTATTTTACTTTCACTTATTTTTCTTTTATTTTATTTTATCTTCCTGATAATTTAATTTGACAATGCACATTTAACTTAGTTTAAGAACTACGTGATCAGTAGGTACCATTTTTAGCCAAAAAGACAATCAATAAAAGTCATTATGCGTTAAGAAAATTAAAATCCACCTTTCATTATTTACATTAAAAATCCACCTTTCATGATTTGCATTAAAAATCCATCTTTCATTATTTACATTAAAAATCCATCTTTCATTGTTTGCATTAAAAATAAAAAATTTTCATTATGTGCATTGAAAATGAAAGATCTCATTATTTGCATTAAAATAAAAGACTTCATTGTTTGCATTAAAATTAAAAAATTTCATTGTGTGCATTAAAAATAAAATAAAAAATTTCAGTATATGCGTTAAAAAATAAAAGTTCATTATTTGCATTAAAAAAATAAAAATTCATTATTTGCATTAAAAAAATAAAAGTTCATTATTTGCATTAAAACAATAAAAGTTTATTATTTGCATTAAAAAAATAAAAGTTCATTATTTTGCATTAAAAATTGAACTTCACTTTGCATTAAAACTAAAGTTCATAAAAAATATAAAGAGGAGAATTAAAGTTTTATAAACAGGAATTAGTTACTTTTAGTTATTAATTTTGTAAGGTAAGATTTTTTTAAAATTTTTGCATTAAAACATTTTTCAATAAAATTAAAATCAATTTCCTTAATAAAATTAACGTAGAATTTTTTCTTAAATAAAACCTCAAAATAAAAAACATTTTCTTTATTTAAATTAAAACGTTTTTTTTTTTTAAAAAAAAAACATCAAAGTGGCATAATTTCTCCTTCAATTAACCTTTCTTTTAAACAAAAAATGCAAAAATATGAGTTCTTGTTTTGGCCGTTTCACTTTCGTCTAACCCTCGCAAATCTGTTTGTTTCAGCTTATTATTATTTTATTGATTCGTTGTTATTCCATGGATGTAATTTACGCGAGGCCATGATCGCGATTATTTTTATTCTTTTGCATTTTTTTAGACTTGTAATTTACGCGGGTGTTCATCGCGTTGCTTTCTTTACCGCTTTCCTTATTTTTTTTGTACTTTATCTTTGTTGTATGATAGCCTGTCTGTTGCATGATTTACTGTTATTTCCCATCCGAAGGAATTAGGTTTAACAGTTTGACCGCCGAGTCAATAACCCTAGTTTCAACCATCTTAAAACCCTAATAGCCTAGGTGCCCCGCCGTGGACGAAAACGCCTTTTACCCTAGATTTTAGGTGAAAGAGTTGTCGTGCTCTGTTTAGGGTTTCCCGCCGTGGAATCCCTAATTTAACCTTAATTTAATTAACAAATTCAACGTAGAAATAGGAGTTTAAGACTCCACGTAAGCATGTCCTTAAGATATGTTTATTCCCCATTGAAACCTTGACCAGAGTCAAGAAGTTTCTAACCTCCCTTTCGAGGGGAACTACAATTACTCTGATTTCATTCCCATCAGGATATGTAGGCACAAGATGCGACGTCTTGCCGAGTAAACTTAGAACTAACCCTTAGGTCTCTTTAGGTCACTCTATCCCTTAGCTCAGTATATATTTCAAACAGATAATAAAAATAAAAAAGCATACAATAAACAAAACGTTCCTATAGAGTACTACAAAAGTTTAAGGTGCTAGTACCTTCCCTAAGCTTAACCAACCCCTTACCTAGGTCTCTCCCTTCATTGTGTTTACGATGCAAAAATAGGTTTTCCCTCTTTTGACTTTTTCCTTCGGATAAATCAAAGAGCGATTGTGAATTAAGAATTGTGATTCAAACTAATTAATAGTTTGGTATCCTATTTCCACCGCAACAATATACAATCATGTGTAACCGGTTAAGATATCTAGTAAACCAGTTAACACAACTTTAAAATTGCTTTTTTTTTAGAAGTGTTTTTCTTCCAACTGTAACCGATTACACTCTCGTGTTAACGGGTTACAACACTTAAATTACTTGGTTTTCACTCAACAATAATAAATATCATTTTGACTAGAATAAGTATCCGGAGGAGCCATTTGCTTACAGATCACATGAGTCTAGCACCAACGTAGAATCCAAATGAATTTACAACTAAAAATCAGATGAATTACAATAATATATTTAGTTTTATAGTTGGTTTGGTATAGTTCTCATTTTTTTAGCATTTGTTTTTATTTCCCTTGAATCCTCTAAAATTATTTAGTTGTAATATATTTCAATAGTAAATGGTGGCTAGTGAAGCTCAGTTAACCGTTTAAATGTCGGGCAAATTCTCGCTCTGATATGTATTTTGGTTGAAGTTAGAGTTTAAAATAAAATTTAATTTTTTCTCATACTTTTATTACAAAAAAATTTGGTTAGATGAAAGCTACCAAATTCATATTTTGCTAGAATTTTGAAACTAATTTCTTTACTTCAATTGAACAACTGTTGTTATGAGAAGTTTCATCCTTATTAACCTAAAATGTTATAAAATCCAAAACTAACTTATTGGTTAAAAAGCACTTTAATTACCGTTTGATTAAACATGTTTTTGTTTAGTCCCTTGACTAATTTTAAAACAGAAAAAATATACATAATAATTTAAATAGGAGACTAAGGCCATGATAGTTTTTGTAATATGTGAACTAAAGTTTCACATTAGATGGAATATCAGATTTGAACAACTCATTGATGCCTAAAAATAAAATCTAAGGTTTTTATTATTATTATGGAACTTAAGTCTTTTCCACTAGCTCTCAACACGTGTGATGGATGACCAATTACTTTACGCTTGACCTATATGTTGTGCATCTTATTCTATTCTAATTGAAAAGTTTATTACATAGATTATTCACGCATTAGTTAGTGGCTGCTAATAAACAATAGAATTAAGTGCTATAATGATAGGCATCCAAATCAGATTGAAACAAAATCTAACAAGTGCTTGATATTTTACATTCAAACAAAACATACCACTTTCACATTGGAACATTTCTTGAAAGTAAAACCACAAACATTGATATCTTCATCTTATATTGGTTACACCTCTGTCACATCATGCACAACCATGCTTGAGCCTTTGAAAGATATGGATCCGGTTTCCATGTTGCAATTTACAATCTCGACCGATAATTTCAGATCAAACGACCCAGGGTCCATAATGACAAAATCAGTTGATCTTTGTCGTTGATTTATATCACATGGTCAAATCCGTTTCCATAAGATATATTATATACAAGTTTTTATTTTTAAATTTCAACGAGACCATCGACAAAACTCAAACACATTACATAGTACGTGGAGAGAAGTAAAGAGTTACAAGATCGAACTCTCGCCCCAACATATCAATATGTTGCAATTTTTAGTATCAGAGTGGTACTTACGAAACATTATACTATACATGTTAATTAGACTATACCTTACGACATATGACACATATGAACACGTTCTCGAAAAAAAGAATAATCTTTCTTAACCGGCTAGAAAAGTGTTCCCTTGTTGATCATAAAAGGAGGGACCAACATCTTGCTTTCATCTTCATCCATAACCCACAAAGGATCTAAATTAGAAAAATTCCATGAAGATGATGATGCAGAAGGCATTATAGAGGAACAAAAGTTATTGTTGCAATTCTCTTCACTAGTTCCATCATAAACAGTTTGTTGAAGAATGTTTATGTCATCTTCTTCTGACATAGCAATATCTCTCCATATATCATCCATTGAGTAACTCTGCTCAATTTCTTGAACTTGGTAATTCTCTTCTTCTTCTTCGGTCTCTTTGTTTGAAGCGTGATTGTTGTTAGAAAACAGAGATGATTGACAACTAGAAGATTGATCAGGTGATGATGAAATTGAAGGTGCTGTTGTTGTTGCTGCGTGTTTTTTCTCTTGTGCTCTCTTTTTTCTCATGTGTGTCCTCCAATAATTCTTAATCTCATTATCCGTTCTTCCCGGTAGTTTTCTAGCAATTCTTGACCATCTGTAATTGATAATCAATTATACTTGAATAACCAAAGAAATTCATAAGAAACTACATATAAACTAGATATAAAAGCTACTTCTTAATCTACAGCCACCATAGAACCTGAGACATTGAGAAAAAGATACTCTTATTCTAAAATAAAACCGGTTCTAAAACTGCAGCAGCTTCAGAACCAGAGACTTTGAACCTGAGACTTTGAGAGTAACACAGAGACTCGAAAGAGTGAATATGGTGAAAGAAGAGGTGATTTGTCAAACCTATTTCCCCATTTAGAGTGAAGGTCCATAACAAGAGATTCTTCATGAGGAGTCATCTTGCCACGTTTGAGATCAGGGTGAAGGTAGTTAACCCAACGTAACCTGCAACTTTTACCTGATCTACTCAAACCTACAATAAAGTGTGAGAAACAAGAAAAACCTGGTTAAAGGAATTAATGTTTCTTTTATAATTTCAGCATGCCCTTTTAAGCATACCTATCTATTACTCTCTCCCGCCACCTTCCAAACCTGAAACCTTTGCTATAAAATCCCATCTACGATCACCAAATAACCCAACAAAATAGGCTAGTTTGTAATCCTCTTGTTCTGTCCATGGCCCTTTTCTGCTTATTTCTTGTTCAACCATCTTGTTTTTTTGCTTCAGGCTTGAGGAGACCTGTGCACACACTTCGACAGTATTTATATGTGTTCTCTTCTCTTACAAACTCACAATATCTATGCTTTATTTTTATTTTATTTATAAAAAGTTTTACAACTTGGGTTCAGAGACTCACTAGACATTGTGTTAACAAATAATATTAAGGAACTCTTTATACTTTAAATTCTAATAAAATGTTTTTAAAAGTCTAACCAAAAAACCTCAAATTAAACACACTTAATTATAGAGGAACTCTTTATACTTTAAATTCTAATAAAATGTTTTTAAAAGTCTAACCAAAAAACCTCAAATTAAACACACTTAATTATAGAGTTTTTATTTGTTAGTTATCGAAAATAAAATGCATCTTTTTTTTCCCAGTAATCTAATAAATAACAACTTAATAGTTATACATATTTGATTTTATAAAAAACTAGCGTCGGAGTGCCCGTTTGTCCGCTTTTTTTACTGCGTTAACGCGTGAAAATATTAACAACGCCTTTTTTATAAGTTTGATTTTAATATCAAATATTTATATGATGAAATATATTGTATTTATTTAGATGAATCGTAAGTTTTATTTGCAATATGTAATATTTGTGTGTTAAATTTTGTTTGAATTGAAAAAACCGCATTATGACATGATTATATTTAACCGATTTTTTTCAAGAAAATCAATAATGTGAAAGGAATAATTTGATGGTTATAAATACTGTATTAAAGAAAAAGAAAATAGATTACACCAAAATTAAGTTTTGTATTTATGTATTGTTATAGATTGTACAAAATCATACGAAGATTTAAATAAAATAAGAAAAAAAAAATGTTTTTCACATTTATTAAACTAATAACATAAACATTAACAGAGACATTAAGTGACATTGTTGCTTAATAGGAATATCAACCATGAAATCGAAATAAAAAATATATTTTGTTTTACTGCAAAATAAATGAAGTAAATTTTAGTAGTAAATAATATAATGTAATATAGTGAGTGCACGCCAAGTGTGACTTTGTAAAAGTATAGTTTATTTTAAAATAATATAGTGTAATATGTCATCCTCTTTATTATCCCTAAAAAAATCAATATGTGACACAACATGCATAATAGAGCGGTTTTTAAAGTTTGCATTGTTTAGTGCATATCAATTAAATTCTAATAATAATAATAATACCTCCTTCAATAAATTAATTCAAAAACAGTTGAATAACAATCTCTATGTCAATGGTGAAAAATCATCTTGAAAAGGAAAATAATTTGAAATCTAACAACAATATTTTTTATGCATAACTTCTAAATAAGACAAAACCTTATGGATAATACACCAAAATAATTATAAATGTAACTTAACAAAACCAGTCATCAATTAAAATACATACATATGTGTAAATTCATTTTTAACAAACTATACTGAAAAAAATTAATTAATCTATTTTCTATGTACAATCACCAGCAAACACTCTTCAAAATTTTTTAAAAATTGCAAGAAAAAATCACCATGCAAAGAAGAGTTATATGTGTTAAATTTTCCATAAGTTTTTTTTAATGGAAGTTAATGATGGTTAAAGAACAAAAATAACCAACGACTCATATTCAGGTTATTTATAATTATAAAAATTAGATTTAACTTAACTAAAATCATCATAAATTTAATATAATGCATATATAGTGTAATTTTGTCCATAAACCATAAAATAGAAAAAACCTATTGTAGTATTTAGTCATTATCATTGCATAATCACCAACTAATACTTGAAAATAAACATTTTTGAAAATACAAATACAAATTACATAGCTTAGACGGTGATCATTGTATAATCATCGACTATTATTTAGATATAAACTTTTTTTAAAATGCAGAAACATAAATACAAATTAAACAACTTAGACGATAAAAATATAACATAATAATAAATAAATAAAAGTATCTTCTTCAACCTCCGAAACCATATAAATTTCTTCTTTGTCTCTTAAGAGTATATACAACATCCATGGCAGTCACAACCTTTCTTCTTGCATGATTAGTATATGAAGCAGTATCATGAATAATTTTTGTCAAAAAAACCTTAAAAAATAACATAGTATCTTCATAGATCAAACCACTTATCCTCTTGACACCTCCTCTCCTCTAACCAATCTACGAATCGATGGCTTTGTAATTCCCCAAATATTGTCGCGCATAATTATCATGTGCCTCTTTGTTCTTCCCTTTCCGAGCCCCTTAATACCCTTTCCACAACTTGTCATTTTTGTAAGAAATTTTGAGAAACTTTTTATTCTTTTGCATTTTGAATGTGAAAAAGTAGAAGATGAAAGACATATTTATATATCATTCTGAGCGGGAAATGAGGAAACTGTTTATCCTCTATCGTTGGATTTAAAGTAATAGACGGTTTAGATTTGACTGAGATTTTTCAATATTTTAAAATTATTTTATAATTTATTTTTAAAAATTTTTTTTTAAATAAAATAAAATATTGGTTAATCATATTTTTAAAAAATGAGTTTTAAGAACTCCAATGAATTTTTTTAGGCAATTATAATTCACTTTTTTAAGTATATAATTTATCAAAACTTAGAGTATACAGACTTTATAAGCATTATCATTCAGTTTTATTAAGAAAATATTTTGGATAAATTTAGTCATAAATAAAATACATTATAAATCTTCAAAATTAAATCAATTAAATATATAATTAAATATAATAATATTAGTTGAATACGGAAGTTGTTATATGCTTCTATTTCATCATTCAATAATGGGATTAGTGGGTTATAAAGCAGTTAATCATTTTTAGAAGTTACTACTACTTTTTTATTATTATTTCTTATTTAATTAATTTAATTAAGTACGGAAGTTGTTATATGCTTCTATTTCATTCAGTAATGGGATTAATGAGTTATAAAACAGTTAATTATTTTTAGAAGTTACTACTACTTTTTTATTATCATTTCTTATTTAATTAATAAATTATTTATTACTAAAGATGAGGAATAATAACTTACTAATCTATCAGTAAAAAAATAGTGTAAAAGAATCAATTTATTAGAAATAAAATTGGAAGTAAAAAAACTACACCAAAATTATTTAACGTTAATAGGTCAGAACAGATCATCAAAATTATATAATAAATTTGAAACAATCACATTTACAAATAATTATAGAAGTTTAATCATATTAAAGATTATTATATTAAATACCTAATATACTTATATAAGATATAATACATCTAATAGAGTATCATATAAATTACTAATCTTCCTTAAAGTATATAATAATCTATTATGACATAGTTATGATATTGTACTTATATAACCTATCCGTGAATTACTATTTTAAAATTACTATTAATAAGTGAATTCTTATATGTCTTGCTACACAGATAATTTTGTGTCCAAAATTATTTTATATAAGTTGCTAATTAGGATTATAGGAACACAAATAATAATTATATGTGAGGGAACTTTAATTATATTTATTATCCAATCGGACTATTTTATTTCTATAATACTTGTATTTCAATATATGAACTAATTATAATAGGGATTCACCAGACAATAATTAAAATATAAAACAAAATAACTATATTCATGCCTGGATATCTAAATTGTACAAATATATTATAGAAGTTATAACAATAATAATAATTTGACATAAAAAATTGACACTTATAGTCATATTTTTAATACATCATGATAATTGTTCAACATTTTAAATCCACTTTTTACTTATAACTTATATTTTTAAAATTAAAACAAATATAAAATATTAGAGGATAAATAATAATTTTAAAAATTTTGCAGTTAACAAAAGAGTTAAAAAAAAACCAACACTCATAGTTATATACTTTAGACGGTTTCCTTTTTGAAAAAGTTGCATATATTTATTTTTATTTTATTTTTAAAATTATATAAACTATATTTATTTTAAAGGTTAAAATGGGAATAAAAAAATATAAGAGCAAAATTTCCTATTTCTTTTGTAGATAGTTATAGATTATGATTATTTTAATTAAAATTATGGATATTTGAATGTGTGGTATGTGTATTTAAATATAGTTTTTAATGAGAAATTAAAAAAAATTCTTCAAATAACTAATTAATTTCACTTGTGTACAATATTCAAATATAAAATGGGGGAAGTAGTTAATTTTTATTTGTATAACTTCTACAACTTTTAAATAATTTTAAAGGATAAAACAGGAAAGAAAATAGGCTACACCAAAAAGATGTTTTGTTTTTATATATTGTTATAGATAAATAATTTTAAAATGCAAAATAGGAAAGAAAATAGGCTACACCAAAAAGATGTTTTGTCTTTATATATTGTTATAGATTATAGATAGATGACATAGAAGTTGATATATTTTTATTTAATATTAATTTTACATGAAAGTTATGTGAGAAGTTATTAGTAGGGAGTTATATGAAAGATGATAGTAGTAATTCAATGGAAGTTATTGTATAAGTTATATATTTTAAAATAAGAGTAGATTTGGTATAAAAAAAGCTACACCAAAAACCAAGTATTGCCTTTATATATGTTATAGATTTCTTAAAAAATAGATGAATAAGAATAAAACATGCTAAAAAATTCATATCTTGAACGCATTAAAAAACCATCTCAAACTTCACATTAGTTGAATATAAAATACACTCTATATTACAAGTTTTATAAGATTGATAAGATTGAGATAGTCAAACTTTAATTTTAATATTTAACTCTAATCCTAATCCATTTATTATGGATAACACAAAATTATAGTTACTTGGTAATCGAATACGTAGACTTGTTGTTCTAATGGTATAAAATAATATAAACAATTTTGTCTAACTTAAGTAACAATACCAAAAGTTGTTAAGTGGAATATTTTCTATGATTACCTAAATTCGAATCCCATTTATGTGAGTTTTCATGTGGTGTTTTGTTACTCCGTTTAGAGATCAATAAAAGAAAGAATTTAATTAATTATTTTTAATTAATTATAATAGATATTAGATGTTAGAAAAAATTTAAATTTTATTTTAATTATATATAAAATAATGCAAATAAATTATAATGTTAAATTAATAATGTAAAACTTTTTATACTATTAGAGCACATTAATTAATCTGTAAAAAAAATAGCTCAAATACATCCTTTAATCTTTTAAAAGTATAAAGTTTTTATCACATTAATCCTTTAAATTTTCTAATGCAACAAAATAGTCAATTAAGTATGTACATGTATGTGTCATTAAAATTCTAAATTAAAGAGGTTAACTATCTTAAATTTATACTTAGTTCTTACAATTGGCATATACGAGAAAAAAATGCGTTTAAGTCTTAATTGATTATCAAGCTTTGTAAAAAAAAAATCAAAAACATGTTTCAGTTTAACCAAAAATTGTTGGTTTGAATCCAGGTATATGCACACATCAATGTGAAAAATTTGAACTCAATGGTTCTGGCCGCTCACGAGGCCCAAGGCAAAACGCCCAAAAGTAAGATAAAGGAAGCATGTGTTCTCCATTCTCACATAAAGCAACTCCCTTTTATGCGTCATCCACCATCCATATCAATTAGAAGATTGTCCGTATAACACGTCACACTCTTCGTAGATGGTTTGAACCGATCCTATTATATAAGAGAATAAACACGTCATTCTCAGTAATTTAAATCTATCCCACACTCATACCACTATTAATTCTCTCACTAACTTGAGTGTTGGAGTGATAACCTTTAAGGTTCACCCTCGCATAACCGCAACGAAGATGCACGCTACCGTATTGAAGTTCACCTTTTTAGCATCGACAATTATGGTTCCAAAACAAAACAACGGTGTCGTGTTTTTTAATCGACGTTTGATTCCTACGAACTTCATTAAAAACCATTGCCTTTGTCAAAGATCTAGATCTCAAATTCTCATTGTCATAACATCTACCTACATCGTTGAAGCTCAATAACTCACTATTTAAGACTATGACAACATCCATAAGCACTTGATCTGCAAAATCCATTGCACCTACGACTATTACAAGAGCTCAATAACTTCCTCTAGAAGTTGAAGATCCAATCCTCATTACCTCTCCATCTGATCCAACGCCACAAGATCTGGATCCTTCTAGATTCTTATGAGGTGTTGTTTAAACCCTCCCAACTTTCGGACCTACGTAACAACCTTGCCAACGCGAGCCATCAAATCGTCATTCCTTGCAACCTATGACACTTAAACAAGAGACGTTCCCCGACCTTTGACTATTGCAAGCCAATCTAGGCGTGCAAGGACCAGATGATTTGTTTAATAACATGTACAACTCGATCCATCAGTAGAGTTCTCTGATCTTAGATGATGTGATCTTGAAAATTGAAGAGAACTTGTGATTTTCTCCTATAAGAAACAAAATCATACTAGAGGAAGCCTCATAAAGTCAGCAGACCATTGTTCCAAATTCGATCCCGACCAGAACAATCACATAAGTTATAAAAGCTCCATTGTCCCCACACATACACCTGAGTGAGAGACATGGGACTCCTCTGTTTGGCTCTGAGGGAAGGAGTAGGAATCACATCCCGACAAAGGTTCATCTTCCCCAAATAAGAGAAAGGCACGAAGCAGACACTCCGACTCCGGAAAGAAAAAACTCCCTATGTGTGTGTATCCTTAATAGGAGGGTACTTAGGTCCATGGAGAAGCCTCTGAAGTTATCTAACTACAACAGGTTTGCAGATTTCAACGAGCACGTTGACAACTGGCTAGACTACTATCGCTTGAGGGACTGTGATATGAAAATTATTTGTACTAAACCTTACTATAGCTGCTATAACTTGGTATAAAACCCTCATAAATGGTATTATCAATTCGTGGAAGAACTTGTGTGATGCCTTCACGGCCAAGTTTATCGCATGCAAGCAGAAATCAATAGTTATGACGAACCTTAGCGGAATCACGCGGGGGAAGAAAGAGGCCCCATGGGGATACATAGACCAATTTACAAAGGTGGTAGTAGTAGTAGTAGTAGAAAGAGGCACAAACAACATACTAAAATGATACATATTTAGAAAGGATCCAAGATCGGACTGCATGCTCTGAGAAAAACTTGGGATCTGTGATGCCTTCACCGCTAAGATTACCGCATGCAAGAGACAATCAATTATTACGATGGTTCTTAGAGGAATCACACAAGGGGAAGAAAGAGACCCTATGGGGATACATAGACCAGATTACAAAGGTGGTAGTAGTAGTAGTAGTAGTAAAAGGCATGAACGACATACTAAAATTATAGATATTTAAAAAAGGTATGAGATCAAACTACTTGTTTTGTGAAAAACTAGGGTTTGAGGGAGCCTATAGTTTGTGTGATCTACTAAGTAGAGAACATCCTTGCACAAACTAGGAAGAAGAGCGAGAAAAACCTAGGAGCCAAAAGTGTCGTCTATAACAAAGTTCTAAAAAGGGAACAATTTTACACTCCTTTGAACACTTCAAGGGAAAAGATCAGGAAAGAATGCGCCACACTAATTTCATGAAGGTAAGGATCAATAATCCATTCCTAATCAAAGAATCTTCAAGGACATATAGGTCAAAATATATTTGTTTCCATAAAAGTCACAACCATGTTAGAAATGATTGCATTTAGTTGAAGTACACAATCGAAGAGCTAATTAAGAAAGGTCGTTTGTCTAAGTATACCTATGAAGGTGGCATACAAGACTGTCAAGAAATAAGAATGGAGCTAGAGAGATGTGAAGAGTATTCAAGACAAAATGGTTTCATCAAATGGAGAATCCATCCCTTAAGAAATTCATCAAAGTTGTGGCAAAGAGCAGGGAGGAGAAAGTAAAAACTAGTGAAGAGGAAGAAGATCGAAGAAGGAAGCGCCTGTACATTGCTTCCATTATAGAAAAAATTCTAAGGACGAACATTCCCTCCAAGGACATGGTTAAGAGACGAATTGTTGAATCGATGGTCGTTAGTAAGGGGGAGGAGAAACTTCTGCCAAAAAGCCATAAAGATATATCTTGAGGTTCTAATTATGAAAAAGTGGGAGGAATCTCGACTGCCATCTTTCCCCTAGTGATAATGTCTACCATGGCCAATTACGATGTGTCTAGGATCTGGATTGAGAGAGGTATTTCATGTGATATCATGTTTAACAAACTCTTTGAAAAGCTCATACTGAAGAAAGTGAAGCTATGGTCGTACAAGGGGTCCAACTTATAGCTTTTCAATGGCACAATGACTCGCCCATGGGGATACATTAAACTAATGGTTACCCTAAGGGTAGGGGAAACATTAGAGTATCAAACCATCAATTCATAGTATTTCCTTGTCAAAGCATGCACAATTGCATTATGGATAGGCCTTTTGATGTGACACTAGATGTGATCTGCTCTCCAGTACACTTCAAGTTGAAGTACCCTAACGTGCACGATGAGCCTATGAACATTGGAGTTGACTTAGTAAGAGCGTGAAGGATACATAAGGCCTTACAACATGATTAGAGCGATAAAGGAAATGGAAAGGTCATGGATATAAATGTATCATTCCTCACCAAGAAACTAGGGGAGATAGTGATCTGACCTCCCAAAAAAGGGAACTAAGGATCCCAACAGATATGCTAAGAATAACGCGGACTTGTGGTTTATAGGAGATGAATCCGAAGAAAGATTGGATCTAGTCACAACTGTTCACATAAAAAATCCATAAGGAAATGAACGATGGTCAATCCACTTGGTTAATAATTCCCCATATTTGACGTGTAAATTGAAAATTGGTAGTATAATGAAATGACATTTCTTACAAAAAATTGAATTTATTTTCATCAAACAATTTTTCCTTGTGGTCATTCAAGATATAAACAATACTGAGGTGTTATTGCAAATGCTCATAATGTACAACCAAAGAAAGCAAAACCCCAAATACAAACGATTCTAGGATGCTATCACAAACCCTTCCAAACATATGATAAAAGTAACCAACTCAAAAATACAAACGCAAATATAAAGTAGCACCCCCTCCCCCAAATCGGTGATTAAAAGGCTCACCCCTCTTGGTAGCTAACCATGCCAAATGGTGAGGTGTCCTTTCATTACGTCAACCTCGAACCAGGTCTTAACCTGGTGGTAGAGAATGTGTATTATCCATTGACCGGACACGGTCCCCAGAGATATTAAATAAAACTTTGAGCATAACCTTGGAGAACAAACTATCTCTCAAAGCAATAGACTTGGGATTTGCCATAAATTATGCAATAAGTAAAAATAATAGTAAGCATTCAAAGTGAATACATACACTATCAAAACATGATTCATAAAGTTTACATCCACGTCAAAGAATGCCAAACAGGAATTAGCCATGTCCACAAAGAAAAAGGGGCTACACATATGAATCATCCCTAAGAGATATTGGGTTCCCATTCTCCATCACTTGGTCAGGACGAACCAACACTTGTGAAATATGCACCCCAAGGTAAAAATGGTCCACCTACTGTAGAGAAATCTTAAATGGGTCGTATGTAGAAGAATAAATGTCTTCTTCTGACTTCACGTACTCATTGGTCAAGGAAAGATTCTAAAGACACATCTCCCAAAGACCATCATGCCTTCTTCAAAGATGCCTCAAGTTCCTCTACCATCGTCTGTAAAAGGATCTAGTGATAGGTTCACTTTAGTAAGAGCATATTCAGTTGTGGAGAACGAAACTTGGGTAGAGAAAAAAGATTCATTCTTCTTTCTCACTTCATGCACAAGCAAATTCACACTTGTTAACTAGTGTGCCAGGGTACCCAAATGCATTTACAATAACTTCCATCTCCAAAATCGATAAGAAATCCCTCAAAGATTATCCGAATACCATACTCACTTGATTGTAAGAGCCTTAAATTGATCTAGGATTCACCTTTTGTTCCTTTTGAAGACGACCTGACATGGAAAATTCTCCCCTTCCAACAGCTCCAAAGGCCAAAATAGCTTATTCACAACGAGTAAATTACACCATCTATGATAATTCTTTTTCACGAGTGGCCTCAACTTTATTTTCATGATAAGAGTAGTCTTATCCAGGGAAGGAGGCCCGAATTTCCCTAGTCACAAAGGGATCAAGACTTTTCTGAAGAGCATAATATATCGTAGCTGAAATGATGTAGAACCTCCAATGTGACCGTGCATCCTTAAATTTATACCAAGCATTCAAGGAAGTTTAATGAATGATATTTCATCTTAAGTCACCTCAAGCTCATAGCTAAGAGCCATACTTCTTATATTGTCTGGTTGAGATCGATAAAGATCATCTTCCACCATAACCAGGTTAGAGGAATCCTAAACTCCCACATGGGGTAAAGAAGGGGTAGCCAAAGTGACCAGACCAGTAGAAACCCCTATTTATGAAGCTCTTGTAGTAGCATTGATATTTGGTGTATTTGCAAAAAAAAGAGATAGCTCGAGAATTCTTCTTCAACTGGTGCATTCACTACTACAAAAAACGCATTTTACCTCGGGCATGAAATGCATAGTACCTCGGCTATAGAACTGAGGTAAAGAAGGGCAACATGAATACTCGTCAATTATATTATTTTCAAAACTAGCATATCTTTCATCTAAGTTTATTTGGAAAACGAGGGGTAAGATTTTTTTTTTAAAATATTACATTGTTTTCCCAGAATATTACATTGTTTACACGAAATATTAAAATAAAAATAAAATTCCCTAGGGATCTATATAAAAATCAATTTCCCTAAAGATCTAGATTTTAGATCTTCGAATTATTGAATCTTGGAGAAGATCAAATGTTGGGTGTAATATTATGCTCTACGGATCTTGAATGTATTTGATTTTGAAGCAAAATAAAATAAAGGTTAGATAAATTAAATGAATATTCAAATATATGATTTTGGGCTCAAATAAATATTTAAGAAAAAAAAACTTAAACCCAAGTAATTTTCTGCTCTCGCAATCCATCTTAGAGAACTTTTCCAAATGTCTTTATGTTTCAAGCGCTTCATGTTTCATTTAGGTTAGGTTTTTAATATTCAACATGCTTTTATAATGGATGTCCCTTAGGTTTCATGCAAATCACTAATGACATATTCATGAGTATTGATAATCATTAACTAGACGATAAATATTTCTTTAAGGGTGTTGAATATAGTAAAAAAATCGCTTAACTATTCCCTCTGCCAAGAAGAAAACCGAGGTGAATAAGTTGTTTTTTTAAAATATATTTTTTACACAGAATATTAGAAATACATTGTAAATTTATTTTCCCAATGAGATATTTTATTTTACATGTCCATGTCCCATGTGAAATTCTGGCACACAGATACTAGATGTCGAGACAGATGTCACAACTATAGGATCAACAATAGCTTGATCACACAAACAAAGATACAGACAAATAAATGACAAAAACGTAAAAATAACACCATAATTGTTAACCCAATTCAGTGCAACCCACCTACATCTGGAGGCTACCAAGCCAAGAAGGAAATCCACTATGATAGTATTAGTTCAAAGCTAAACTCATTCGTTTACAACTTCTTGCCTAATCCCTACCTTGTACAACTTCTGCTAGACACCCTCTAGATATAAGATCTCCCCCTCACTTTCTAATCAGTCACAATCCCAGTGACAATTCAACAAAAACAAACAGTAGAAGTAGCACACTTCTAAGACAATACTTGATCTTGCTTAAAAGATTCAATCAAGAACAATAGACTCTTGCTTAATAGATTTAGAGTGGACAATGAACAATGAACAATCAGTCAACCTCAATGCATTAAAAGATACATGAGTCACATACAATTAACAAACACTAAACCTTAAAGACAAACCAAAACAACGATAAATCCTTATTCTCAAAATTCTACACGTTGTACTCTCTACATTAATAGGGTTTGTCTTGACTTTAAATAGCCTTCAAACCTAACGGACTTGGGCTCTTGAGGCGCACAAATAGCAGCAATCAGTTTAATTCGCTGCAAATCAACCTGCACAATAATAAGAGTAAAATACAAACTTTGCTAAAAAGGCTCAAGGAACATTTTTATGAAAACAAACAGAATCCGTCATAACAAAATTTTTCACAATATACTCCCATGAAAGTCGCCTACGTGTGCATCAGAACACACTAAAAAATCACACTAAAAATACCAAAATAGTGGAACATGTCACAACATCACGCAGAACATGATGTCTGACTGTCATGGCAAAACATCTGGTTCAACATCTTGCTAACAACATGTTGTTTTACCAAAATGTAGCCAATCCAAAAAGAATACAAAATCTATAATCTCCCCCTTTAGAGAATTTTGGCTAAAACAACCTTAGCACACATCAGAGGTACACAACGGAAATAAACAACAATAAAGAAACCTAAGCACAATGTTGTCACACCAAAAAAAACACCTGACAACACAATGTCAAGACATCAGGTCTGACGTCTCAAACCAACACAAGTTACATGAGAACATGTAAGCACTGTACAAACTGCAACCTTGCAGCTACAGATCAGACAGGTACACAACTCCCCATGTCATACAAAACCAGTACTCCCCCTGAAGGGGAAAACCAAAATCACCAAAAAAACACACAGGAACTTAAACTTATGTAAGTTCATACAATGGAACCACACTTCAAAAACAAGCACAAGCACACTCCCCCTGAACACCACAACCAACTACAGAGAATAATGCATTCTCCTAGACACAACAAATGGTACCAACAGTAGCAGCAACATGACAAACTATCATGCTCCTCCTAAATAGTTGCATACAAGCAACAACAATGAAAAACTACTCTTTTTAAGCCGTAGTATAAACATGACATAAAGTCATGCCATCTGATCTAACATCAGAAACATCAATCACATGAACACTTTATTCCCCCTTTTTAGGCAAAAATTGACAAAAAGAGAAAAGAGTAAATGTACATAAAAATAAATGGAAAAACACATATATGGAAGCAAAAAAACAAAATGCATAAAGAATAAGTACTGATGGAAACACAAATGTATAAAGCAATCAAATAACCAGATGGAAGCACACAAAACTTTGTCAGGAATTACATAAAAAGGCACAAAAATGCATACAAAAACAAAACAAAGACAAAAAGGGCACATTCCCAAATAGTACAAATAAAACTTCAACTAACTCTAATCTTCAGAGCTCTCATCTTCACTGCTATGATCTTGGTCATCATGGTTTTTCTCCTCTTTATCGGCCAATTTTTTGTCTGAACCTTCCTCAGACAGAGCTTTAATGAGTCCATCCAGTTTGATTTTTCTAGCAGTACAGACTTTGATAGTCTCATCCAATTCTTTACATGTCGTCTTTAACTTAGACAATACACTTGTTTTCGATGTTGTAGTAACAACTTTCATGTCAGATGTTCTGACAATGTTTGGACATGTGTTCCTTCAAACAATTTGTAGTGTAAGGACAGAAGAACTTCCCTTTTGCAAGTTGCATCAGTACTTGTCAGAATACCAGGATGCTGACTTAAAATAATTCCACATATCAGAGAAGGAAAAGCAATTGGCAGTTTGACAGCAAAAATGCCTGCATGCTTCATTGTCTGATCAAACACATAAGAACCAAAATCAAATGGTGTTTTTGTACCAATGATATAGATAAATTTACCTAAGCCAGTAGCAATGGTAGAGGAGTGATTTTTAGACACCTAATTTGCAGCTCCAATTTTGTGCAGCATAACATACTTGACACTTAGATTTCCTACAGACCATTTTCCTTTTCTAGGCTAGCTTTTCTCACTTGATTAGCAGTGATTTTCCAGCAGACCATATTATCACTTACTTCTACTTCAGCTTGTTCTTCCTCACTTCTTCCCATGTACCTATTGATGATTTCTGGAGAGAATTCAACACACCTACCCCTCACATATAATTTCCTGTATTCATTACTTCTCTTGTCATTATAGTTTGTAGGGATGTTCACTATAAATTCCTTTACCAGTATTTCATAGAACCTCCCCATCCCAGCTACAGTTCTTATTAACCCAGCATGTTTAATGAGACTCATTACCTCATTAAGCTCAAGAGCATCCTTACCAAGTTCCCTTTTAAGTGCTATCCTCCTCTGACAAACAAACCTCCATTTTTTTAACACTTTCTACAAAATGAAAGGAGATGTTATCAATGGCCACATCAGGAATATTTGAAGGTACCTTCTGTTAGAACAAAGATTAGTTCTTAATAATATCTCTATGTTTTGATGATAACTATAAGGAAATTTTGTATTTAAGAATTATATACTCTAAAATTTGCTTGAGAGTTTTTACTGCAGATATTAAAGAAATTAATACCCCAGAAGCAAATCTGAATTGAATGCAAGAAATTAACTAGACTCTGAAGCGCCAGATGCACTCATTAGAAGATTCTGATTGCTGCCAACAGAAGATTCTGAGCGTAGCCTCCAGAAGATTCTGAAGCAGAAGCTCCAGAAGAATCTGAATCAGAAGCTCCAGAAGAATCTGAAGCAGAAGCTCCAGAAGGATCTAAAGAAGTAGCTCCAGAAGAATCTAAAGCAAGTCAGAAGCATCTGAAGCAAAGAAGAATTTTGTATGAAGAGTTTTTCAAAGCATAGATTCTACAGAAGTTTCTGAAAGTACTAAAGCTGTCAGTACTGAAGTTCTGTTCCAAATATGCTCTGATATTTAACACTCTGAAAGCACACCTACTGCAAAAGACTCTGATCCAGCAAGCTCTGATCATCATCAGAAGACTCTGACTCATTTAGACTCTGATGAACTTGCTGAAAACTGAAGAAGAAATATTCAAAGATTATATCCATTGGAGTAAATCAAACGTCTCTTTCCTTATTTATGCTAGACACAAGAACACAGACAAAAAGGATTTCTCTGTGCTTTCTTCTTCTAGGAAAGGTCACTTGATGTGAAGACAAAAAGGCTCAGACCTTTTGGGACACTCTTCTCAACGTGCAGTTCCCTTGGATCAGCTGCCTATAAAAGCAAGTCTCCACTAAATTCTTCAGTTAGACGTTTTGCTGAAAAGAATTAAAACATTCAAGCTCTCATACTTTCATATTCATTCTTAGAATTAATTTCATTGTACTTAAACTTAAGAGAAATATCACTGTTGTGATTAAAGCTTTTTAGAAGCATTCTTACTCTTGTATTAGATTTACATTGATTATAAAGGATTTCCTTAAGAGGATTCAGTTGGAATCAGTAGCTCTTGAGAAGACTAAGAACAGTTGTTCTTAGGTGTTACTATTGTAATCTGTTTGATTAAATAGTGGATTAAGTCCTTGTTTGAGAAAGGCAAATCACTCTAGGAAGGGTGGACGGAAGTAGTTGAGTTCAACGAACCAGGATAAAAATACTTGTGTTTTAATTCTAAGTTTTAATCTTTCATACTTATTCAACCCCCCTTCTAAGTATTATCTCACCTTCAGTTGGTATCAGAGCTCCGGTTCTGTGTGTGCTACCACTTAACAGTTTCAGTAAAGATCTAGAGAGAAATACTTTGATATATATTTAGTTGTTACTATGGCTGATAATACAACATCCAACATTAACAATAAATATGAAGAAAGGGACATAATCAGCACCAAACCCCCTATGTTTGATGGGAAGAAATTTGATTACTGGAAAGACAGAATTGAATGTTTTTTCCTTGGATATGATGCTGATTTATGGGATCTAGTCATAGATGGATATGTTCATCCCACAGATGGGAATGGCAAGAAGATAGATAGAAAATCTATGACAGATGCTCAGAAGAAAGATTTTAGAAATCATCACAAGGCCAGAACAATATTATTGAATGCAATTTCTCATACTGAGTATGAAAAAATTACAAACAGGGAAACTGCTTTTGATATGTTTGAATCCTTAAAGATGACTCATGAGGGAAATTCTCAAGTCAAGGAAACAAAAGCTCTGGCTCTGATCCAGAAGTATGAGGCCTTCAAGATGGAAGACTCTGAATCTGTTGAAGCTATGTTCTCCAGATTTCAGATCCTCACAGCTGGGCTAAAGGTTCTGGACAAGGGATACTCCACATCAGATCATGTAAAGAAAATCATCAGAAGTCTACCTACCAGATGGAGACCAATGGTGACTGCCTTGAAGATGGCTAAAGATCTGAACAAGATCTCTTTAGAAGAACTCATCAGCTCACTAAGGAGCCATGAAATTGAGCTTGAGGAAGATGAACCTCAGAAGAAAGAAAAAGGTAAATCTGTTGCTTTAAAATCTAATAAATCTGCTAAAGCTTTGCAGGTTATTGAAGAAAGCTCTGAAGAATCTTCTTCTTCTGAAGAAGATGAATTATCCATGCTGTCCAGAAGGATCAACAGACTCTGGAAGCACAAGGGAAAGAAGTTCAACAACTTCAGAAGATCTGATCATAGAAAGGAATCTTCTGGGCACAGAAGATCTGGCAAGAAAGAAGTTGTATGCTATGAGTGCAAAGAACCTGGGCATTACAAGAATGATTGCCCCAAACTTCAAAAAGAAAAACCCAAGAAGAAGTTTAACAAAAAGAAGAAGGTTCTGATGGCAACATGGGATGACTCAGATGAATCTGAATCATCTTCTGAATCAGAAGAAGAAAGTGCTAATGTTGCACTGATGGCCAGCACAGAAGATCAGGAGGAAGGAACCTCAGGATATGAATCAGATTCTGAATCTGATGATGACGTTGAAGAGGTAATGGCTAAACTTACCAAAGAAGAACTTATAAAAGTTTTATCAGAAGTTCTTAAAAGTTATAACAATATCAAACTCAAATACAAGAAGCTGAAAAGCAATCTTGAATCTGAGATTGATCTTCTAAAGACAGAACTTGTTGAGCAAAAAGAAATTAATCTGAAAATCAAAAATGACTTTGAAATAACTCAACAAGAATCTGAATCTGAGACTAAGTCATGTGAAAACATTTTAGAAAAATATGACTCTAGCTTTCAGAGATTCCTTACTAAGAGCATAGACAGAAGCAAGATGGCTTCTATGATCTATGGTGTTAGTGGGAACAACAGAAGAGGTATTGGATATGAATCTTCATCTGGAAGTAATCCAAAATCTGTTGACAAACTTTTCATCAAGAAGACACCTCTGTATTCTCAATTTAAATTTGGTCACTTAAATGACATTAAACACACAAGCTCTGAGAAGAATACTTATATGTTTAAACCCAAGGCAAGTCAGAATAAACATTATGTTGAAAAACAGAAGTTTAGACAAACCTACAAACCAACTAACCCCAAAGGACCCAAGAAGATATGGGTACCTAAAAATAAAATAATTCCTGTTGCAGATGTTCTTAGCAGCAAGGTCAGGACACCAATCATGGTACCTGGACTCTGGATGCTCATGATACATGACAGGAGAAAAGTCTATGTTCCAAAACCTGGAACTTAGATCTGGAGGTGATGTGAAGTTTGGAGGGAACCAGAAAGGCAAGATCATTGGATCTGGCACCATTGAAAATGGTAAACTTCCCTCTATTACTAATGTTTTACTTGTTGAAGGGTTAAAGCATAACTTATTGTCCATAAGTCAATTAAGTGACAATGGTTATGATATTACCTTTAATCAAAAATGTTGTAAAGCTATTAGTCAAAAGGATGGCTCTATCCTATTTAGTGGTAAGAGGAAAAACAACATTTATAAAATAAATCTTTCAGAACTTAAAGTTCAAAATGTTAAATGCCTCTTGTCTGTTAATGAAGAGCAATGGGTCTGACACAGAAGATTGGGCCATATTAATATGAGACGTATATCTCAGATTAATAATCTTTATCTTGTCAGAGGACTCCCTAATCTGAAGTTCACTTCAGTTGCTCTTTGTGAAGCATGCCAAAAAGGGAAGTTTTCAAAATCATCTTTTAAATCAAAAAATGTTGTTTCTACTTCCAAACCACTAGAATTACTTCATATTGATCTGTTTGGACCAGTGAAAACTGCATCCATCAGAGGCAAGAAGTATGGATTAGTCATTGTTGATGACTATAGTAGATGGACATGGGTAAACTTCTTAAAACACAAGGATGAGTCACATTCTGTGTTCTTTGACTTCTGCAAGCAAGTCCAGAATGAAAAGGATTTCAAAATTATAAAAGTCAGAAGTGATCATGGTGGTGAATTTGAAAATAAATATTTTGAAAAATATTTTTCTGAAAATGGCATTGCTCATGATTTTTCCTGTCCTAGAACTCCACAACAAAATGGGATTGTAGAGAGGAAAAATAGAACTCTGCAAGAAATGGTCAGAACCATGATCAATGAGACTAATCTGGCAAAACACTTTTGGGCAGAAGCAATCAACACAGCCTGTTACATTCAGAACAGAGTGTCTGTAAGACCTCTTCTGAAAAAGACTCCTTATGAACTGTGGAAGAACAAAAAGCCCAACATTTCATATTTTCATCCTTTTCGATGTATTTGCTATATGTTAAATACTAAGGAAAATCTGAACAAGTTTGATTCCAAAGCACAGAAGTGTTTCATGCTTGGATATTCTGAACGCTCTAAAGGCTACATAGTATACAACACTGAGACACGGATTGTGGAAGAATCCATTCATGTCAGATTTGATGATAAGCTTGGCTCTGAAAAGCCAAAGCAGTCTGAAAACTCTGCAGATAGAGAAGTAGTCTTCATTGACTCTGATGTCCCAGAAGCAGACAAAATTCAAGTAAAGGAACCAGAAGCAACGCCAGATGTTATTCCTTTAACTTCTCAGATGAACAATCTAAACATTTATGAAGAATCAACTATTAGAGGATCATTATCCAGAATTAAAGCTTCTCATCCAGAAAATGTCATTATTGGAAAGAAAGATGATCCCATCAGAACAAGATCCTTTCTAAGATCATCTGAAGCATCACTATTTGGACTGGTGTCAGAAATTGAACCATCTTCTGTAGATGAAGCTCTGCAAGACAATGATTGGATTATTGCCATGCAAGAAGAGCTAAATCAATTCACCAGAAATGATGTATGGGATCTAGTTCAAAGACCACAAGGATTCAATATAATTGGTACAAAATGGGTCTTTAGAAATAAGCTAAATGAGAAAGGAGAAGTTGAAAGAAATAAGGCAAGGCTGGTTGCTCAAGGGTACAGTCAACAAGAAGGTATTGATTACACTGAAACTTATGCTCCAGTGGCAAGGTTAGAATCTATACGCCTTTTTATTTCATTTGTTGCACAAAATAACATCACTCTGTATCAGATGGATGTTAAAAGTGCCTTTCTTAATGGTATTATAGAAGAAGAAGTTTATGTCAACCAACCTCCTGGTTTTGAAAATGAAAAATTTCCAGATCATGTTTTCAAACTAAAGAAATCTCTATATGGTTTAAAACAAGCTCCTAGAGCTTGGTATGAGAGATTGAGCAATTTTCTTCTGGAGAAAAATTTCATCAGAGGCAAAGTGGATACAACACTCTTTTGTAAATCAATTAAGAAAGATCTTCTAATTTGTCAAATTTATGTGGATGATATTATTTTTGGATCAACAAATATTATGCTTGGAAAGGAGTTTGCTACATGTATGCAGGCAGAATTTGAAATTAGCATGATGGGAGAACTCAGATTCTTTCTAGGAATCCAAGTCAATCAAACTCCAGAGTGCACTTACATACATCAGACCAAATATGTTAAAGAACTTCTGAAGAAATTTAACATGGCTGATAGTAAGATGGCAAAGACTCCCATGCATCCAACTAGCTCACTTGGCAAGGAAGAGGTAAGTAAGAAAGTAGACCAGAAGCTCTACAGAGGTATGATTGATTCTCTTCTTTATCTAACTGCTTCTAGACCTGACATATTGTTCAGTGTTTGCCTGTGTGCTAGATTCCAATCAGATCCTAGAGAATCACACTTGACTGCTGTCAAGAGGATTCTAAGGTATCTGAAAGGTACTTCTAATGTGGGTTTGTGTTACAGAAAATCTGATGATTTCAAATTAGTTGGATTCTGTGATGCTGACTACGCTGGAGACAGAGTGGAAAGGAAAAGTACTTCTGGAAGTTGTCAATTTCTAGGAAGAAATCTAATCTCCTGGTACAACAAGAAGCAACCCACAATTGCACTTTCAACCACAGAGGCAGAATATATTGATGCTGCTGGATGTAGCACGCAGATGCTCTGGATGAAAAGTCAACTAGAAGATTATCAAATTTTTGAAAGTAGCATTTCTATCTTTTGTGATAATACTTCTGCTATATGTTTGTCCAAGAACCCCATTTTACATTCTAAGGCAAAACATATAGAAATTAAGCATCATTTCATCAGAGAATATGTTCAGAAGGGAATAATAAATTTAGCCTTTGTTGATACAAATCATCAATGGGCAGATATTTTTACAAAACCCCTTGTTGAAGATAGATTCAAATTTATTCTGAAAAATATTGGTATGGATTTTTGTCCAGAATGATATTTGTCAGAAGCAATTTTTACAGATGCAAAAATGCCTAATGCTCTGAAGTATTTCTTCTGATTGCTTACTTGTTCTGCTTAATATTTTTTCGTGAAACTATGAACTAACAATCCTTAGAAGATCTGAACGTTAGCTAACATTTCATTTCTCAAAGAGAATTCAGAACACATGCAAGCAAACACGTGTCACACCAAATCTGCAAAGGTGGCGTGTACATTACTGAAGAGACGTTTGAGGTGAAGTTTGAATAGTGAAAATCTTGATTTTCCCCCAATTTGTCAGAAGCAATAAATGTTTGAAATGATTATTATTCTTTTCATTTAATGCTTGTTCAAACGTGCAAAAAATTCTGACTGATGGTATGCCTAATTGTTTTAGTATAAATACATGCCCTATCTTCACTTTCACACTTTTCACAATCTCAGAAAATTTTATGCATTTTCATCTTCTCTTCTCTCTGCATAAAAACCCTAAACCTAAGCGTGTGACAAAGCAATCTTCAATGGCAACTTCATCATCGACAGCTGCTCAATTCCAATCTTCAATGGCTGCAGTTATTTCTGCAAACATGGGTGTTTCTCCTTACTCTCCTCTTAAAAGAACTCTACTGACCCCTGTTGAAAAGTTGGAGGTTTTTTGTGAATCCATGGTAGAATTTGATTCAGTTGCAGAAAATGGCTTTGAGTTTCGTTCTATCATAGGTGCTCAAGGATGGGTAAAGTACTTTGATAGACTCTTTGGACCAGTTTACCCCCTCCTTGTGAAAGAGTTCTGGATCCATGCATCAGTTTACCCTAAGTTCATCCTATCTTCTGTACTGGGAAAAGAAATCATTATAACAGAAGATCTGATCATAAAGCTAATTGGATATGAAGAAACAGATGGTGTTTTCCACTTGCCAGCTGGGCGTGTGGATATGGATGAAGTGTATGAAGAAGTGATGACTGATGGTCAAGCTTCTAACAAGTTCAAGGATCTGAAGCCTGACTACAAGATCTGAGCTAAGATCTTCATGGGATGCATCCATCATAGGAAGTCAACAAACTCTCCAGACTATGTCAATAATGAACAGCTCTATTTCATGTATTGCCTCAGTCAGAGCACCAAGGTAGATCTTCCATATATTCTCTTTATGCATCTGTGGAACCATATAAATGCCTCTAGAAAGTATGTGAAAGAAAAAGGACAGAAGATCAGAACCTGGATCCCTTTTGGAAGGTTGATCTCAGATCTTCTAACTGAGAATGGATTGGTCTCTGCTCTGTACGCTGCTGGAGTTACAGAGGAATTGGAATTCATAATGGGAAAGCCTCTGAATGCCAAAAGTCTTCAGAGACTTAAAATAGTGGATGAACTCACAACAGCTCCCAAGAAGCTGAATGTTTCTGAAATGAGTAAGAAGAGGATTCCTGTAGATGATTTTCCATTATTCTTTGCTGAAGAACCAAGGCACATTGTTGTGATGTACATTGATGAATGTAAGAAAGAAGGAAAGCCTGTTCTTGCAAACATAATACAACTAGCAAGACAACCTCTACCTGAAGCAGAAGAAGAAGAAGAAGCACAACTACAAAGAAAGAGGACTCAGCCAGCAGCAGAAGTTGCACCTGTTCAGAAGAAGGTCAAGATTGCTGAGAAGCCACAGAAGCTCTTGAAGAGAAAAGATTCTGGAGACACTTCTTCTGTACCAGCCAAGAGAATCAAGATAAAAGGTACTAAATCTTCTGTATCTTCTGCAAGTAATGTTTTTTTAAATGATTCTAATATTAAGCCTGTTCCTAAACCACCCTCTACACAAACTACTTCTGTTACTGCTCCTAGTTCTAAATCACCACAAAAACAAACTTCTGTTCCAACACCAACAACAACAAAAACAATTCCAACACCAAAAGTTTTTGTACCACAATCATCTCAACCAAAAATCCAAATCAAACAGTTTGTTCCACAAAAACAATCCTCATAGAAACAACCATCAGAACAACAACCTACAGAACATCAACCATAACCTTCTGTACAACAAAAATCCTCTGAACCATCTAAACAAAAGCCATCTGAACAACAACAACATCCACAAGAAAAACAACCTGAAAAACCACAAGAATCTCAACCAGAAAAATCCTTTGAAAATCAACCACCATCAAATAATCCATCATCAAAATCATCTGAACCCCCAACATCTGAACCTACAAAAATAACACTTGTTCAAGTCACATTTGAACCAATCACTATTACATCTGATACACCCATCTCAGAACAACCATCAAAACCCTCTGAAATTCCTTCAGAACCAACAAACACCTCTGAACCCCACATTCCTGAAACAGAAGTTCTTGATGTTACACCCTTAAAAAATGTGTTTCAAGTATCTTCTACTTCCTGCACACCAACCACCTCTTCAAACTCCTCAGAATCAGACATCCACCCAGACTTTCTAATCTCTCCATCTCACAGAGCCTCTGAGGTAAACCAACCAGAACCCATTATACCTTCTAAAGCTCCCATTCTAGATCCTATTCCCACACCTGCACCATCATCTGAAATACTGATTCCAAGTTCCAACCCAAGAACATCTATTTCTTGTGCCCAAGTTTCATCATTGTTCCACAATTTGGCATATGGTTTCAAACTCAAAGATTTTTATGACAGAGTTGAACCATCTGACCCAATCACCCCTCTGAAACCAAAACTCACAATGACCCTTCCATCTGTGATTCTTGACTATATAAAATCCAAGTCAGATGTAGATTCCTTAGCAACTATATCCTGCTCTGCTAAAACTGATAAAGCTGTTGCTTCAGCTATCCCCATTTCCTTTAATAACAATGTTGCTTCTACTGAACCTCACAAATCTGCCTTCCAACCCTACTCAAATGAAACTTTTGATGTAGTTACCCTTCACACCGGAGCAAAACCTCATTTGTTAAATGCCTTAAACAGATCAAAAGAAAAAGCTCCTGAAATTCCTTTCATTCCATATTATCCTTCTCCTCTGATCTCTATTCAGAAATCTCTTTTTCCACCAACTCCCCAACCAAAACCAATAACTCTGGAAACTCTGTTACTTCCTAAGCCCAGACTTAATGTTAATCCTTTATTTCAATCATTTTTGCAAGAAATACAGTTGTATTTAGGTACTGTACAGAAGAAATGCTCAGCAACAATGGATGCCAAAGAATCTGATATCATCTGGAATGGATTCATCAACAGATTCAACTCTGTGGCCTCAAATCTGAAGAACATTTGTTCTGATGATGCGAAGCTCAGATTTGCTGAAGCTGCAAGAACTTTATTCTGGACAGTCAAGAAATCTGAACCTCTGCTCCTTACAGATGCTCCTCCCTCATCAGAAGACACTACTGAAATTGCATCTGAAGAAAATCAATTGGCCATGACTCTGGTAGACCCTCCTTCTAGCTCTAATGCTCCAGACTCTACAGAACCCATGGAAATTGACTCTGTTCAAGCTCCAGAACCTGATCATACTTCTTCATCTGAGTTAAAGAAAGAACATCCAGATTTTGAAGATAAGATTGCTGCTCTGGAAGCTGGTCAATCTGAGATCAAGTCTTGGATGGCAAAACAGGATAAGAAGTCTGAGGATATGACAGAATGGATGTCAAAGCAAGATCAGAAGAATGAAACTATGGCTAAGTGGATGTCCAAGCAAGAGCAGTCCTCCTCTGAGATTACAAATCTATTGAAGATGCTTTTGTCCAAACACTCTTAGATTTTCATTTTTTTTCATTCTAATGTTTTTGCATCTGATGTTTGCTATGTATTTTTTATCTTCTGATGCATGTACTCTTGATCTGATCTTATTGAATGAATCAAAGTTTTCTCCATTGAATTATCTCATTTAATGTCCTTTTATTTGTCTTTTTAAAGTTTTTACTTTTTGCTTATGACAAAAAAGGGGGAGAAAATATAGATCTGAAGTGTTTAATATAACTTTACCAGAATGAAACTTCAGACATATTTATTCTATCTAACATTTAATCTGACTATTTCAGAACTTTTGATAAGTACACTCTATAAAAGAAACTCTGAGTCTCTCAGATCATTTGACTATTATCAAACTCTGAATCTTAAATCTGCAAGACATTCTGATTTCAAATGGTAAAAGAACAAACAAGATCTAACTCTGAAAATTACTCAAGACAAAAGGGAAGTTTCTATTCCTTTTCTGTATTTAACTCAGGGGGAGATTCAACATCTCAGGGGGAGTTATAATTTCAATATTTTCAATTAAACAGAATTTCTGATGTTTTTGTCATCATCAAAAAGGGGGAGATTGTTAGAACACAGATTGGTTCTTAATAATATCTCTATGTTTTGATGATAACTATAAGGAAATTTTGTATTTAAGAATTATATACTCTAAAATTTGCTTGAGAGTTTTTACTGCAGATAGTAAAGAAATTAATACCCCAGAAGCAAATCTGAATTGAATGCAAGAAATTAACTAGACTCTGAAGCGCCAGATGCACTCATTAGAAGATTATGATTGCTGCCAACAGAAGATTTTGAGCGTAGCCTCCAGAAGATTCTGAAGCAGAAGCTCCAGAAGAATCTGAATCAGAAGCTCCAGAAGAATCTGAAGCAGAAGCTCCAGAAGGATCTGAAGAAGTAGCTCCAGAAGAATCTGAAGCAAGTCAGAAGCATCTGAAGCAAAGAAGAATGTTGTATGAAGAGTTTTTCAAAGCATAGATTCTACAGAAGTTTCTGAAAGTACTAAAGTTGCCAGTACTGAAGTTCTGTTCCAAATATGCTCTGATATTTAACACGCTGAAAGCACACCTGCTGCAGAAGACTCTGATCCAGCAAGCTCTGATCATCATCAGAAGACTCTGACTCATTTAGACTCTGATGAACTTGCTAAAAACTGAAGAAGAAATATTCAAAGATTATATCCATTGGAGTAAATCAAACGTCTCTTTCCTTATTTATGCTAGACACAAGAACACAGACAAAAAGGATTTCTCTGTGCTTTCTTCTTCTAGGAAAGGTCACTTGATGTGAAGACAAAAAGGCTCAGACCTTTTGGAACACTCTTCTCAACGTGCAGTTCCCTTGGATCAGCTGCCTATAAAAGCAAGTCTCCACCAAATTCTTCAGTTAGACGTTTTGCTGAAAAGAATTAAAACATTCAAGCTCTCATACTTTCATATTCATTCTTAGAATTAATTTCATTGTACTTAAACTTAAGAGAAATATCACTGTTGTGATTAAAGCTTTTTAGAAGCATTCTTACTCTTGTATTAGATTTACATTGATTGTAAAGGATTTCCTTAAGAGGATTCAGTTGGAATCAGTAGCTCTTGAGAAGACTAAGAACAGTTGTTCTTAGGTGTTACTATTGTAATCTGTTTGATTAAATAGTGGATTAAGTCCTTGTTTGAGAAAGGCAAATCACTCTAGGAAGGGTGGACTGGAGTAGTTGAGTTCAACGAACCAGGATAAAAATACTTGTGTTTTAATTCTAAGTTTTAATCTTTCATACTTATTCAACCCCCCTTCTAAGTATTATCTCACCTTCACCTTCTTTCCTACAACAACCTTTATGCTAGAAGACACGATGTCCTGGACATCTGGTTCAAAATGTATTTTAATCTCAGAGTCACTTGAAGGGTTTTTCTTCCTCTTCAATGATTTCTTCTTTTGAACAGAGGACACCACCTTGCTCCAGCTTTCCTCAGGTCTTACACTAGATTTTTTCTTAGAGTTCCTACGTTGTTTGCTTGTTGACACATCAGTCTCTCCTTTCCTCCTTTTTATCTTTTTAGCAATACTTGCTGCCAATGTCTCATCATCTGAATTCAAATTAAAAGTTACAGGAGTCTTGGGTTTAGAGTTATTTACTTTGTCAGATAGTCCTCCCTTATCATCAAACATCACTATTTCTTTGCTCGTCTCACTTTGATCTTTGGTAGTCACTTCTTTTTTATCATGCTGCTCAAGAGCATTAAATGACACAATTTTTGTAGCCATCTCACTTTTATGAAGACTCGTAGGTTTCCTTTCATGTTGACCCATCATTACAGTGGAACCACTTTGTTTAGTCTTCCATTAAGCTTCTTTTAGAACACTAGCCACAAACTTGTGGAGCTTCCTATCAGTGTTTATCTTTTTATCCTCACCTATGGTAGAGTTTTTATATTCAGTCTGGGCCAAGGATATCTCAATATCTAACTCAACATTGGATCTAGTGTTAACATACTTAGAAACATTCTTTTCACGGGCCTCTTAAGCAATATCACCAAATTCCTGATCAACTATGTTCCTGATCTCTTCGTCATTAGCATCCTTAATAATATTCATACTATCTTCAGGAATAATGAGTTCAATGTCACCCTCATCAGTGGTTGCCCTAGGGTTAGACTCTAGATGGCCCTGACTAGTAGGGAGAGGATCAAGGTACAAACTTTTCATAGATAAAGGTTTCTTTATACCAGGTATTGTAGACTTCCTAGAGCTATAGAGTTTTTGATCATCTTTTGAAAAAGAAGAGTCTTTACTAACTTTAGAGGTCTTAGCCTTCTTGCGCCTAGAGGATTTGACACCTTCTTGATGATGAACAACAGAGAGAGGAAAAACATCAGTTATGACATATGGCGAAAAGGCCTCAGTTGTTGAAGGTGAAACCCTAGATTTTGTAGTGGTTTCCATATTATTTTCTTCAGAACTCTTGCTTGGAGTAGAGACAAAAATGTTTTACTTTATGGAATTAGATTGCGTGTTGAGGTAATGGAAGGTGAACAGTTTGTTTAGGTACGAGATATGAACAATGGAGTAGTTGTAGCGAGATTTTATGTGATTTTGAGAACTATGTCAAGAAAGTGATGATTTACAATGAGAGTCGCGTCATATTAATTGGAGAGATAGAAAATCCTTTTTGTGCGCACCCACTAATAATTCCCTGATATTTTTGGTCTAATTGAGATGTCCCAGCATCAGGTTAGACATTATATTTTTCTTCTTAGTTCTCAGTCTAAGGATATTTCTATAGTTTTTTTCAGTCATACTTTCTAGCTTGAGAATGCAACAATTATCCTTAGATATAGCCTCATTTTGTTCATTTGGTCCATCACAGAATGTGACAAATTTTGTGACACAGAGATCATTATTAACCAGATAGTTTTTAACACTTGTCTTATGTCTACCCTGCTCAGGATCAGTATACCAGTTAGCTTAGGAGGAGCCATTTGGAGACATATGAGCTAATAGACCTAGAACTATACCCACAAAACCAGTCTCCCTTTTTCTTGTAATCCTTACATAATTTTCTTTAGTCTTGTGCCAGTGTTTAAGGTATCTATACAATTTGTAGCAAAAAGGTTTTATATGACCATATCTTCCACAATAATGACATTTCTAAGGCTGGAGCTTGCTCCTGATATGGGTTTTTTGAGGTCTGGAAGAATTTTGTAACATTTGGTTAGACACCCCATCCTTAGTAGCACTGGTCTTTCTTTGAATCTTTACAGTCTGATAGTTAAACCCTATGTTAGTGAAAAATTTACCTTCTTTTCCAACTTAGAGAGTCTCATTCAAAACACCAGATTCATTGTTCAAAATTCTAAGTTTTGTTAGACTTTCTACCTTATTAGTCAGTTGGTTTATCTCATTTTGAAGATTGGATATGGTACTCAGAAGGCTTTCTTTCTCTTCCTGAAGGTGTGATATAAGATCCTTCTGCCTTTTTTCTATTTTGCACACTTTTTCACCTCTTACACAAAGATCCTTGTAAGAGGCAGCAAGTTCTTCATAGGTGATTTCTTCATTACAGAAGTCTCTATTTGAGATACATCTACCAGAGAGAGAATTAACGTTTCTACCAATTTCATCATTACTATCTTCAGACTCATCAGTTCCGAGTGTAGGGTTCTTTTTCTTCTGATTTTTGGTAGAGGTTGGACATTCAGATTTATTGTAACCAAGACCCTCACAGTTATGACAGTGGATGACTTGATTTGGATTTTGTTCCTTTTCTATTCCAAATTTTTCCTAAAGACCATCATTGATGTCAGAGACAATATCCTTAACTACTGTTTCAATTTCCTTATCCATATTTACCAGAATCTTATTGAATTTCTTCCCAAGAAGTAAAATGTCTTTAGAAATCTCTTTGTCAATGGTTTTGGAAGTTAGAGCTATATTCGTGTTCTTTTTTCTAAATTTGTTACTCATAGCTAATTCAAAAGTTTGAAGAGACCTAATGAGTTTATCAACCCTTAGTTCACTTATGTCCTGGGCTTCTTCAACTGTTAGGGGTGCTCAAATAAACCGGTTACTTATATAATCCATATCCATATCTAAATCCGGTTATTAAAAATCGGTTAATTATTAGTATGGTTTTAACCAAATCCATATTTTGGATATATTTTTAATATGATTTTAACCAAATCTATAATTTGGACATCCATATCCAAAATAAAAACCAAATTAGTCAATTTTTTTAATTAAAAAAAAACTTTGAAAATTTTTTTTTTAAAAAATATTGTTTTAATTTTTTTCAGTAAATAAAATTTTTTTCCAAAAAATTTTAAAATAACTATTGTTTTTTTTTAACATCAATATTTTTTTAAAAAAATATTATGATTTTGAAAAAAATCAATTTTAAAATAAAATTAATTCAAAACTAACTATAAAATTGGTTATGGATATAACTGATTTATAACCATTTTAAAAGATAAAAACCGGTTATGAGAATTGATTTTAATAATCGGTTATAACATATGGATCATTTATGGTTATGGATTGGTTATGGACATTAACCATCCATGAGCATCCCTATCAACTGTTGTGACCTTCATATCAAATCTATCAGGAAGAGACCTAAGAATCTTCCTAACCATATTTTCCTCTGATATTTTTTCTCTCAAGGCACTAAAGGCATTAGCAATTTCAAGAACATTCATGTAAAAATCATGAACACTTTCGTCTTCCCTCATCTTTAACTTTTCAAATTTGGTAGTAAGAAGCCGAAGTCTAGACATCTTAACCTTGGATGTTCCTTCATTGTCGTACCTCGAAAAATACGATCCTCGCGATGGCCACGAAAAATACTGTTCGAAACAGAGTCGCCACCGAACTTTATTCATTCCAATGCAGGAATAGGAAAATATCGATAAAACCTTTAAGAGAGATAAGAACATGGTCATCGCAACCAATATTCCAGGTTCGGGAGTCGGTTACGCAGAGTGAAGGTATTAGCACCCTCTACGTCCGTTGTATTCAACGGGAACCTCTTGATCGATTCGAGAGTAAAGTTAACTACGCTTATTTGTTTTCTTCTAAAGATTTCTCCTATAGGGGGGAATGGATGGTTATAGGATAGGGTGCTCGCCAAGGATTAGGGCCCTTGTACCTACGTATCTTCACTTGTAATAAGTGGAAAATCAGAGCATTCGTAGTTCGTGGGACTACGGGTAAATGTTTGGGAATTGTGCTCGCCAAGATCGTCGCAATCTTGTGCCTACGTATTCTCATTGATAAATGAGAAATCAGAGCAGCCGTAGTTCAGCTAACTACGGTAAAAAGGTTTGGTATGGGAACGAACGAGTGTTTAGGTCGCATTCTAACTGCTAAACATTGGCTTGTCTGCTCGCTAGGGGAGGCTGAAGCACTAGTTTGTTATGCGCGGAAGAGGGGACTAAACAATGTTCTTGGTAAAAGGTGTTTTGGTTGGAAATCGCACGAGGGCGAGGAATTTGTGTTTATCGCATTGGATGTTTTGGTTAGAGGATATAGTTGAATAGGTTTAAGGTTTCGATCGCACGGGGGCGAGAAAGAGGAGTTTGGTTAGGTTATTTGATGGAGAATGACGACTATTCGATAAACGAGACGTCAGCCTCGTAATCAATTAATCGGGGCATTATTGGGATGCTAGATTCCAACGACACCTTTTTCATTCGACTAACTTCGAAATATGTGTTTGAGAAAGTTTCAATCGCACGGGGGCGAGAGAAGAAAGTTGGGTTGAATATTTTAAGGGAGAATGACGACTACTCGATAAACGAGACGTCAGTCTCGCAACCAATTAATCGGGATATTATTGGAATGCTGGATCCCAATAACACGTTTTCATTCGAATAATTACGAAATATGTTTGAGAAAGTTTCAATCGCACGGGGACGAGAGAAAAGAGTTGGATTGAATATCTTAAGGGAGAATGACGACTACTCGATAAACGAGACGTCAGTCTCACAACCAATTAATCGGGGCATTATTGGAATGCTAGATTCCAATGATACCTTTTTCACTCAATTAATTGTGAAAGTGTATTTGAATGGACCATAATGATATTGGTCCAAATAGTTAGGGCATGTATCTTATATACGAAAGGTCGAGTAATCCACAACCTAAAGCGTACGCCCCAAGAGTGGTTACTCAAGAATTCAAGGAATGCGAGACTCCAAGAACTCAATTCTTTCGCAGTTTAGTTAAGAAAATAGTTTGGATTTGACGTATGGTTTAGAAACATACTAGGGTTTAGACTTGATCGCACGAAGGTGAAGAACGAGGTTAGGCGGTTTGAAAATTTAGGAGGAATGACGACTATTCGATAAGCGAGACGTCGGCCTCGTAACCAATTAGTCGGGATATCGTTGGAATGCTAGATTCCAACGACAACTTTTTCATTCAATTAATTATGAAATTGTATTTGTTGGATAGTGAAAGTACTTGCCCAAATAATTAGAAGAGGTGTTTTAGGAACGAAAGCTCGAATGACACGTTAACCGAGGTGTGCACCATGGTAGTTGTCACTCTCGAATTCAAGGAATGCGTGAATCCAAGAACTCGATACTTTCGTAATTTAATTAAGAAAATAATTTGGGAATATTAGCGTATATAGGTTAAACTAGGGTAAACATATCGCTCGAATTAGAGTTTGCCTACTTTGAAAGGTTTAAACAAAGTTAAGCAGTTTTAACGATGAAAGACGAAACGACCACAACTCAAGGCGTGCACCTCGAGAGCGGTCGCTTAAGGACCCAAAGGGTGCTAGACTCCAAGGATCCACCACTTTCATATAAATTCAAAAAAAAGGGATTTTTACTTATTCTAATCTAAAAATAAAATATTTTTGAATTCAATAAAAGGAAAATAAGAAACAAAATTGATAAAATTCTAAAAAAAGAATTTAAGTAAAGTCATATTGTAAAGAAAATATTAGTTATTATAATTATAAAGAAAATCTAAGACAAACTAATAATTAAACTAAAGGTATTTTAGTTTTCTTTAAAATATTACCCTATTAAGCTCCACTAAACCTTATTTAAACTAATCAATATTTAAACATGAGGCCCAATAGCCTAACAACTCAAAGTTCCATTACCCACAGCCTGATAATTAACCCCATTCACTAACGGTCAGCTTTTAATACTATGATTTAAATATTTTCAAAAAAAACCTAGAACACAACAGACAGGCATTGAAGGGATCAAGGCAAATGGCCTCGAGTTGCATCCCTAGGAAAAGAGGTGATACACGTATTAACTCCAAGACATGCAACGTCCATGTAAAAAAAGCATTAATTAATCCAATTTCATAAAGCAAAAGGCTATGTTAATGATAAGAATAAGAATTGGTGTATCTATTATCACTTCAAACCAAACGTTTCCTTTTCTCTAACCCTCTCTCTCACCGTGTTTCTTCATCATACACACCTATCCTCTTTCTCTCTGAAACTTACCTTTCTTCTTCTACTACAAACCGAATCCCCCAACACTTCTTCTCCAAATCTAAACTTATCCCCAGAAGCAAACCCCCTCAATAATTCGTAAACCCCACCATTCTTAACATATTAAGACCAAACTACGACATTAAATCAACATCACAGCAAACAGGAATCAAGACAAATATCAACGAACGAAGATTCAAGATAAACCTTTAATCCCAATATGAATCCCACACCCCCAAATTCATCGTGTTTTCACTGATTTTAGAAGTTAACGGAATAGGTACCTAAAAGCGAAAGCGTCGACTCTGAGCTGCTACAAGGTAATTGCTTCTTCTTCTCACTTCTGCTACTTTCTCCTTCTTCTTTCTTTAGTTGTGAAATTTGTGAAATTAGGTTTAGCTCAGAGTAAGCTCAGGTTCTGATATTGAACCTGAGTAACCCTTAAGTTTTTGAGCTTTTCGATTAATGGGTTTAGGGGCCGATTTTGATGGAGTTTCTTTAGGGTTTTCTTCTCTGTTTTGGAGCTAATGATTAGTTCTATTTATAGGAGGCTTTTAGGGTTTTGGTGCGTGTGAAAAATTTGAAGTCTGCTGATGAAAAAAATGGTTGAAACGTGTGAGGTTTTTGTGTAGGACGACGAGGTGCCTTTGTGGTAGTACAATTCTGTTAGGAGGTAATACCACGTTTTCTGATTCTCTGAGATTTGAATGATAGTGACCTCTTTTGTCTGTAGTGAGCTAAAAATATCTGCTTTTTACTGAGTTTTTTACTGTGTAAAAATGCTGCTTTTTACTGCTATTGCTTTTGCTAATGTGTGGGCTTTGGCTGACTCAACATGACTCTTGACTTATATTTATTCCTTCGTAAAAACGGTCTCAATATCTTATGTTTGCGACACTTTCCTCACTGCAATTGCTCCCTTCACAATATCATAAATCTTGCTGAGTTTAATCATTGCTGACATGTTTTTTTCATATCAGGTTCTTGTTCATACTCAGTTCTATCTCATCATTATAGTAAGCGAAACTTCAAGATTCAGTAGCATTGTAATTCTGGATTGCTGTTGGCTCTGTTATCATGGTAGTGCACTCTTCTACTTATACATTGCCTTTGAACTCCATGCTTGATAAATGCTTCTTATCTGCTCTATTTTCTGCAGTATGGCGGTAGGCTCGTAACTTTGCAATCAGATTTGTGGTATCCTTGGCAGCATTGACAAAAAACGTCTTTGGAATGGTGGACAGAGACTTGGCAAACTCTGCTATAGCCAATTGCTCTCATGATCTTAAATTTGTAGCAAGGTATCCCAAATAAAACTGACAGTGCCGATTCAACAGCCCCTCCGCCAACAATCATTGTATTTGACTCAAACGTTCTCTTGACAATTGGTAGCGCATCATGCAGAATTCAATCCCCTTCGTCGAGCATATAATCATTTGCACACCCAAGAACCAAGGAGATTGCACCAAAAATCCTGGTCCGTTTAATCATGACTACAATCATCATTGGCAACGCGCTCCTCAGCAACCTCATCGTTTCGTCATGATGTGAGTATACTGGTGATGTTTCCCCGAGCTTAATCTTCATTTGTTTGAAATAGACTGAGTGATAACTTAAAAGCTTTAGTATCAATTTCATTGATTGGATCATCATTTGGTTTGTATATTGTACTAACCACTTGTATCTTTTCTTGTCTTACGTATCATGCTTGAAAGAATTATGGACCATGCTGGAGCGGTGGACGGACTCGACAGTCTTGGATAAGAAGGTTGTGGTTGAAGACTTTGTACTATTGTATCCTGTTTCTTCCACAAAGTACTTAGTTGGATTGAACTGATCGCATCCGGTTTTGATTCCTACTTGATTTTGAATTATATGTTCATCTTTGAAAACCAAGTGTAGCATGTTTCTTGAATTCTTCTGGTGCAGATAATTCATCAGCACCCTGTGTAGCCCTTGCAATGTCTGAACGCTTTTGGTGACAGAATCAAAAGCTGCTTTGCACTTCTCACCATAGAGGAACTCAGGGAGAGCAACTTTCCTGCTGATTTTCCAAGGGACCAGGTAAAGAAACCATCATTTGCTGCACATAATCCTTCTGTTGTGAGTCTATTGCTAACGCTTGATACAATTTTAAGAAAGGGCTTTTTGAAGCCCAACAGTTGTTAATAACGCCTATGAGCATTCTCTGACTCAGATTCTATAGCTGCCTTTATTTTCTTGCGCACTAATTTTCTTTTTATGTGCATGATGGGAGCCTAACTCAACCTTGAAGCTTGCATTGAGGGAGTTCATTATTCGTTCTCGGCTGGTGCAGTGGTGAAGATTATTTTTTCTACTGTGTGTTTTTCGGTCACAGGTCATACTTCCTAGGAATGCCCAAAGATGTCATGAAGTCTTCTAGGTGAGAGGTCTTTCAATCATTGAAACACATTCTAGGACAGAACCAACAACTACTTCACACTGTCATTTTTTGGATTCTCGAGCAAAAACCGTGAGTAATTCCAGCGTAATGCCTTCATGAGCTGCTTGCTGATTCACCAGATGATTTACAAGTTTAACAACAGCAAGTAATTGTGACTTGAGAAACCGACTTAGGAAGTTCAACCAATGATTTGTTTTGAGGTGGTGGCTTCAAATTTGCGTTATGTTATACATCATGTATTGGTTGTAATTTTTACTGGTTGGATTTATGCTGATGGGGCATTTGCTGACTTATTTGAGTTTTCTGAAACCTGTTGAATTTCGTCGTGAATTGCAGGTGCATTGACGTGATACAAAGGTTTCAACTAATTCTGAATGCTGATCATCGTATTTGACAAGCTTTGAGCATGATATATTTCAGCTTCCATTCTCTTGCGTGAAGTTGATAATCTTCCAATAGTGAAGCTTCCTATTGATTCAATGTTAGTTTGTATTTTATGCCATCCCTGTCACTTTGAATTCCACCAATCCTCCTTGTAACTCATGATAAAAATGCTGCAGATTTCGTTATAGCTTGGGGAAATGAGAATTTCGCATACGGCTCGAAGGCAAGGTTGTGAGTGATCTGGACGTTTTCTTGGTAATGCCGCATTTGGAGACTCTTGATGATGTTTGATGGAGGGGAAACTGCAACATGGAGTCAGCTTGGCATAAATCCAGGGAATAACAGAACAAAATATTGAATACTGAAAAGAGCAAGGTTGGTATTTGAAGACATTGTAACACCAGAGAGCCTGCTCAATATGTTGGAAAGAACACTGCGATCAATCATTCTATCCCAAACAGGTTGCAGCAGCTTGTACTCTAATTCATCACAAATGGAGTATGAATTTCCTTTTGATGCTTCCAAAAATGATGCGAAACTACCATTTGCTAAGGGAAGCAAGGGCAGATCGTAAGCCTCTTTACCAACATCATCATCCTTTTGAATAATAAATCCTTTTTGTGAGTCCTATATGTGATGTTGCCATTTCAATTTTGCATTCACAACCATTTCAGGTGTCACCATAGGAAATCGATACACGAAGGTTTTGATGGAATTACAAAATGGTCAAAGTATTTGAATCTGTTTTGGATGTCAAGAGAGTCACTACTCTGCTTTTTAATGTTTTTTTTGTAGCCGAGTTGTTCAAGGAGGGGCCCAAACAGAATCTGTATGAACGGCATAAGAATGCACACACCGTTGCTGACCGAGATTCCAAAGCCTTAACATAGAGTCTGAAGATCCTGGTACATTTTCCTTAGTGAGTTTGGCAGAGCGTCCTAGTACATTTTCCCAATCCAAGTGAGATTCAAAGGCCGCAGAGCATGCCGCTGCATCCATAGATAATGCCCACCTTCTTAGTTTTCCATCACGACTTCCGGTGGAAAGAAATCAGACTCATCAGATGATTCGGACTTAAGTACAGCCAAGCAATTTATGCCTGCACAATGTTGTGTCATCAGAATCATTCAACACATATGTCAATATTTTTTCCTTGCGTAGGCGAGTTGAATTATTTGGGTTCTCTACACTACCCACGTGGTGCATTGCCGAAACTCGATGAGTGATGAATGTGTGGCTCTTGAAATATCGATTCCATGTTCATTTCTGGTAAAGGATCGCTTATTACATATGGAATTCCTTTGACAGCTTTTTGAATTTCGCAGTCAGAACTGGTGTGTCTGTAATGTTCTGCAGCGATGAGGTTGGATGTTTGTTTCTGGCGGCGATGTCAGATGATTTGTTTTCCCAGCGGCGAGGTTGGATGTTTGTTTCTGGCAGCGATGTCAGATGATTTGTTTTCCCAACGGCGAGGTTGGATGTTTGTTACTGGCGGCGATGTCAGATGATTTGTTTTCCCAGCGGCAAGGTTGGATGTTTGTTACTGGCGGCGATGTCAGATGATTTGTTTTCCCAGCGGCGAGGTTGGATGTTTTTCTGGCGGCGATGTCAGATGATTTATTTTCCCAGCAGCGAGGTTGGATGTTGGTTACTGGCGGCGATGTCAGATGATTTGTTTTCCCAGCGGCGAGGTTGGATGTTTTTCTGGTGGCAATGTCAGGTGATTTAGTTTTCCAGCGGCAATGTTGGGTGTTTTGGTTGTCCGGCGGCGATGTCAGACGCTTTATTTTTGTGAATGACTGGCGGCGATGTCAGGTGTGATTTACCGATTGATTATTTTAAATGACTGGCGGCGATGTCAGAGGATCGTATCTATGGATACGATGTTTTGTTTTATTTAACAGAGGTCTAACGGCGATGTTAGCTACTTTACCGACTGGAGGTAGAGGCCTGACGGCAATGTCAGAGGAATTTAATATGGATAACTGACTATGGATAACTGACGACAAGGTCATGATCGGTTCAGTTTCTCCGGTGATTCTGTTCCAATGAACAGTTTCTTTTGCGATTGGCAAATTTCCGGGTTCTTTGGTATTCAACCGTCTTTTACCTCGAATGTTTGAAAGCGGTCGCTTTTCACCCATTCAGGTCCAAGCCGTTTGAATAGGGGCAGCTGTTGCACCCCAAAATTTGACCAACCGTTTCTTGCAATTTGGGCTTATGTCTCATTTCATTTGCATTTTGCATATCATCTCTCGTATACGGTGCATTTTGTCAGTCAGGACAAATTATCGGGATCACAACCCCTTTTTCTCGTGTTACAGGTGATTAAAACTGGTTCAAGGAAACGAGATTTATTTCAAAATCAAGCGGAGTTTGCTCACTCTTTGAGTCCAGTCCGTGCTGGTATTTTCAGCGACATTCCGGTGCTCGCCTGTTTTTTTTCATGACATTTTTATGGCTATTGTTTAATTATGTAGATTTTAAATAGAATTAGTTTAATTGTTTAGGGTTTTATTAATATAGGTTTTAATAGAACTTTATTTAGAAAATAGTTTGTTAATAGAAATTAGGATTTTAAATTTGTTTTCTTTTAAAAAGTTTCTTTATTTGTTCAGTGTTTTTAATAGAAAATAGAAGCAGTTTTTTTTTTATTTTATTGTAATTATTTATTTATTTATTAATTAGCTTAGATTTTTTAGCATTAATTAATTAAGATTACATTATTATTAGATTAAATTAGAAGAGATGTTATTATTAATATAGAATTAGATAGAAATATAGTTTAAATATTTGAAAATCACACACTTCACACCAGCTTTTACAATACAAGCAAGTTGAATCACACATAAAAAAACAATAACACTTGCTTTTGGTCTTTCACCCAAAACCAGTACAAGCCAAGAAAACCCCACTCATGCCCCTGCATAAACCATAACATTCACACCATGACAAAAAGGGCTGGTAATCCTCTGCACATCATGCCCCAAACCTGCTGCTACACTTCAGCCACGACCTGCAGATTGCAGTACAAAACCAGCTATAACAGTCCTTTCTTTGCAAAACAAAATAAAGCATAAAAAAGAGTATATCGAAATGGAACCGAAAACCATTCCAATGGACATGATTCACGTATTACCTCCACACTAGACAAGCTCTGTTAAAACCGCCAGACCACTGCAACCTGCTGCAAACCGTACCGCCAGCTACAACCATCCTTCTACACTTAACACCCACGCCAGACAAGATCTGCAACCATATCACAACACTCCAAAATTGAAAGGAACTTCACAATTTGCTACCTGCAAAACTTCCAAATATGGACCAACAAACCAGCCCTCCTCATTCTGTATCAGAAAAAAGGTAGCATCAGTACAGCAGAAAAACTCTTAAAAAAAAAAGGAAACAACAAGTAAAAAAGAGAGATAACCTTCGAAGCTCAAGGAACTTCAATCAAAAAAGGATTTTCCAAAAAATCTCTCAACTCATCAACAAAGCTTTCATCTTAACTCATCCATCTTAAACTAAAAACCACAACCTTCGATCCATAAAGGGTGAATCTCTCAACTCCTTCCTTACCTCTGTTTTACTCTCACTCAAACTTCAAGCTCAACTCCTCATACCAGTCAACAACAATAACTTGCCTTGCTTCATCATTTACCAGAATCACACAATAAACCCTCCACCAACCTTGTTTCAAGAACAACATAACTTGCATTTTTTACCAACACAACAGCAATCCATTTTCCATAATTCCTCCAACACCACCGAAACACTAATCTTCGGAAACTCCACCGAAGCCCAAACGAAGCTTCAAACTTCAGCCATCACAAACCTCCAATTGTAAAACTCACCTCACTCCGTCCTCAAACATCTTCACCATCCTCACATCTCTCAACTTCAACCTTCAGGATTTTCTTCTTCTCTTGGTGTTCAACTTTCTGCGTCAATACTCCAAACAAACCTTCTGCAAACCATCCACATCCATTCTCTTTAAACTCCAAACAAACCTTCTTCAAAACAACCTTCACAGCAAAATGAAAATCTCCTCACTGATACAACATCAAAACCACACCACCCTTTCAATGCCTCTTAAACCACAAATCACAGATCACAGAAACTTGAACCAAAGCAGCTGGACAAACTCAACGCATTAACCTCAGAACAACAAACAACCCACCTAACACTTCTCCAATCTTCTTCATTTTCAATTCGAATCACCCGGACCTTCATCCCGTTTCACTAACAGAAAACCCAACATAAACCCAACATCTTCTACCTCCCACCATTCAAACAAATTCCTCCATTAACAAAACTACAACATAAACCAAACAAAATCTGGATCAGATTTAGAGTAAACCAAACCTGAACAAATTGAATCGGAGTAATAACGAAAACGGAAACAGGAAGCAGAAAAGGAGTAGACGGAGAAAGTTGAGCGCGAACAAGACGGAAGCCACCATAAACAAACTGAAACCCAGAAATCAACCTTTATTCCTCAACCTTCATTCCGCAACAACAACCGCATGTCCTCATCCCTCCCTCTTTAACAGCCAGAAACCCATAACTTCAAATATCCAATCAATCCAAAACAGAAAGAAGTTGATTTGAAACCCACAAATCGAAAGAATAGGAAGTCCAAATCGTGAAATCATGTGGAAAAGGAAACGAAGATGGAAGAACCGAAGCCATACGCGAATGGTTTGGAGGTTGGACCGCTGGTGTTTCTTTTAACTTCTTCTCGTCAATTTTCGCTACCACATGATGATGAAGAAGAACATTTCCTTTTGAGATTGATTCGATCATGGCGTTAATTTGCGTAAAGGGTTGATAGTTCTTTTTCAGGGAGTGTGATTTAGAGGCTTTTCTTTTCTTTTCTTTTCTTTTCTTTATTTATTTATTTTATTTTTTATGTTGATTTTGGGCTTTGAAGCCCGTTTATCCTTCTCAACCGATACACCCCGTTTCTGCTATATACTCATCCCCCATGTTCCTTTTTTAAATAGTTATGTATATATTATCATTTTATATTATTATTAATATTATTATGTATATATATTGTATTGTTTATAGTTTATATATATATATATATATATATATATATATATATATATATATATATATATATATATATATATATATATATATATATATATATATATATATATATATATATATATATATATATATATATATATATATATATATATATATATATATATATATATATATATATATATATATATATATATATATATATATATATATATATATATATATATATATATATATATATATATATATATATATATATATATATATATATATATATATATATATATATATATATATATATATATATATATATATATATATATATATATATATATATATATATATATATATATATATATATATATATATATATATATATATATATATATATATATATATATATATATATATATATATATATATATATATATATATATATATATATATATATATATATATATATATATATATATATATATATATATATATATATATATATATATATATATATATATATATATATATATATATATATATATATATATATATATATATATATATATATATATATATATATATATATATATATATATATATATATATATATATATATATATATATATCTTTTTATATTATATTTCATTTAGTTTATTTAGAATTATTTTATATTTAAAGTTTTGAATTTTATTTTCTTTTAGCATTTAAATATATATATTTTGTTTCTATATAACTTTGTAGATATATTAAAGTATATAGCTACTTTTAGAAGTTGAATTTATTCTTCATTTTGTTATTGGACATTTTGTCCCTTTTTTCTCTTTTTTGGTCGATGATGACACTTCCGTAATTCATTACCAGTCAAATTATTGATGAATAATGTTGGATCTGAGACCATTCCTTTTCAACGCTTCCCATCCATTTTCAAATCTCATCTCCTTAAAATCAATTCTTTGTATTGAATTAAAAAGAGAGGATTGAGTGTAGACCTCTTCTTCTTCGAGCGTTGGGATACCCACTGTAGTGAGGGTGGTTTCGACGCTCGTCTTTCAATACGAAGACGTTTCCATACCATCTCTCCTAAAACCTCGGTCTCGTACCGAGTCCATTTTCAAACCATAATAAATATATTTCTCTTTGTATCGAATTAAAGAGAGAAGATTGGGTGTAGACCTCTTCTTCTCCGAGTGTTGGGATGCCCACTGTAGTGAGGGTGGTCTCGATACTCGTCTTTCGATACGAAGACGCGACTTTATCCACCATTTCCTTTCACAACTTCCTCCCGCAACCTTTCCCACCTAAAACCTCGGTCCCGTACCGAGTGCATTTTCAAATTTCTTTTCATAACAAAAACTTGAATGGTCGTGGAGTGGTTAGGCGTAGGCCTTCTCCTATCCCGAGTGCTGACGTTTACCGTAGGATTCTCTGTCGCAAAGCACTTACCATTCAAAACCAAAAACACTTAATAAGAGAACGAAACTCTCTTTATGTTGAACTAAAGAGAGAGGATTGGGTGTAGACCTCTTCTTCTTCGAGTGTTGGGATACCCACTGTAGTGAGGGTGGTTTCGACGCTCGTCTTTCAATACAAAGACGCCTCGTTCGCCACACCTTTTTATAACAAAAACTTTGAGATAACGAATTGGGTACTACCCGTAGGGGTTACTATCCGAGGACCTATCTCGCCCCCCAAAAACAATCTCATCAATCAAACATGATACCTTGCCTCGCGTGGCGAAAACCTAATCTTTCAAAAAGGATATGTTACGTCCGTTCTACCGCAAACAGGTAACGCCTAAGTCTCCAACGAGCGAGCAGCAATGCACCTAACTGCTAGAATGTGCACGATAGCATCATCCATAAAAATATCAACACACCGTTAGCACGAACTACGTTTGCTATGATTTCTCATGTCAGATGGGAATACGTAGGCACAAGACGGCGATGTCTTGGCGAGCTCCCTTTTTCACCTTTCACCCGTAGTTGGCCGAACTACGGCTGCTCTGATTCTTTACTTCTTTCAAGTAAAGATACGTAGGCACAAGAGCCACAATCCTTGCCGAGCACATTCCCCCCATATCCGTAGTTCCCCGAACTACGTCGACTCTGACTTTCTCACATCTATTGAGAATACGTAGGCATAGGACTACGAAGTCCTACCGAGTCTGTTCTTTCTCTTTTCGTCCCCGTTCTCTCTTTCCTCCTAACTTTCTTGTTTCTAACCCTTCTTTTACCCAGTGGAGCACTTCTTATAGCATAATGTTTAAGCAAATAAATTCACACATCGACAAACAAAAGGTTCCCATCGAGTAGGATGGATGTGAGGGGTGCTAATACCTTCCCCTTGCATAACCGGCTTCTGAACCCGTTCTGGGTCGCGAGACCATCTTATCCATTTCTTTCTTAAGGTTTTCTCGATATTTTCCTTTCCCCTCATGGGATAAATAAAGTTCGGTGGCGACTCTTCTGTCTATCTTTTTCGCCTCCCCGTCGTTGCGTCGTTGCATTTTTCGAGTAGCGACAAGTAGCAATCAGTTTCAATTCACTGCAAATCAACCTGCACAACAGTAGGAGTAAAATACAAACTTTCCTAAAAAGGCTCAAGGAACCTTTTTATGAAAACAAACAGAATCTGTCATAAAAGAAATTCCCACAATATACTCCCATGAAAGTCACCCACGTGTCCATCAGAACACACTCAAAAATCACGATAAAAATAGCAAAATAGTCATGCCCTAACTTTCTGATATAACATGTCCTGGACCATGTCACAATATCATGCAGAACATGATGTCTGACTATCATGGCAGAACATCTGGTTCAACATCTTGCTAACAGCATGTTGTTTTACCAAAATGCAGCCAATCCAAAAAAACACAGAACTTACACCATGCAAGATGCTAGAGATCTTTTTCACAAATGAGAATTTTTATTTTCTGCACTTACAATCCATCCTAGAAATCTATAGTAGCAATTTATGATAGAAATGGACAGTGGTGAATATTTCCTCTCTTTAGGGAGGCTACGTATAATTTAGAATTAGGCTAAAATCTGTTTAACAAGTGCTCTAATAGTAAAATATGATTACTAACCATCTCGATTTTACTATAAAACCGAGGTTTTATATTAACTATCACCTCAGTTTTAAAGAAAGCCGAGGTGACTATTTTTTTTTAAAATACATTATTTACACAGAATATTATAAAATATTGTTTACAACAAATCTTCAGTGATATCCATATTTTGTTGCATACCTATTAAAACAATTTTTTTGAAACAAGAATGATTTTCTAAACTTCCAATCTATCAACTGAGTTGAGCTAGGTCCCTTCTTTGTTGGTTAAGCTCCATTTATTGTTTAACTTGAAGCAATAATAATTTTCCGCACTTGTAATCTATCAACTGAGCACTTTTGAAATGTTGAGCTCCCTCCATTGTTGGTTAAACTCTATTCTTTGATTAACTTGAAGTAAGAATGATTTTGTTCACTTGCAATCTATTTACTAGGGGGTTAAACTCTATTCTTTAACTGAGGGTTATTCCAAAAAATACAACAGCGACAACATCAACATAATTATGTGAGATAGATTGCAAGGGCAGAAAAAATGTTTTGTTCAAGATAGAAGGACATTGAAGATTTTTTCTGTCTTGCAATCAATCCCAAAGAATGATACTTGGGGCAGCTTCATATTAGTAAGGATTAGGATAAAATCTGTTTAACGAGTGCTTTTATAGAAAAATCTTATTATTTTATACCTCAGTTAAATAGAAAACTGAAGGGTTAGAAAATTTTGTTTATACTTATAAATAAATATAATCATAAGTTGTGATAGCTGGGAATCAAAACTTGTACTGATTTGTTTTTTCTCCTCACTTTTATGAAACACTAGGGGAATTTATGTTTTTTTAATAATAAAAAATAGTGCGCCTTGGCTTTATACCTAAATTTTCTATTGTTCGAGATGAAAGCTTCGTCATGAAAAACGTTATTTATTGTAATGATTGCTTTCTGGAACTTCATCATATCTGCATAACCAAGAGCAATGGTATTAAATAAGAAATTATGTAGGGAAACATTGAGAAGAAGCACAACACTCATGCTACTTATCAAATATAAAATTTCTATTCACTATCATACTAGTATCGACCAACAAATGAGTCTCAGTAAACTGATTCAACTGTTTCCTTGAAACCGTATCAAGAGGGACACTGTCGTCGAAATAGACAAGCTCCTCGAAGAAAGAAATAAAATGTCTCTTCAAATAGATATACTAATGGGATAAATCATATTCCTTGTAGACATAAGATCCAGACTCCGAGAATAAGTATGTGAATTTATAAGACAACCCAACTTCTATTTTGTGTACCTTTGCACAAGTCTCTTCATTTTATGGGTAACCAGGAAAAATTGATCCTTGAAATGCTTCAAACCATCTGAGTAGGCCTAAAAACTAGGTGTTTTTCCCCAGAGAAATCAGACCCTGACCCCATGCATGATGAGATGAGGTATGTTGGGTCTTTAAGAGATTAAAGAAGAGCCTCAAGGAGGCTACACCTTTCTTATATTTGCACCAATATTGGAAGACCTTGACATATGCCATAATCAACAGGTGAAGTTACGAATGGGTGATTATCAAGTGGTTCAGGACGCCGATATTGAGAATTATGGAGTTTTGGGTTATTTATTTAAATAATAGTGTCGCTACTGCGAAAATAAGGTGTTGGCAATGACAGAAGAGTCGCCACCTTTCGTTATTTATCCCTCAGAACGGGAAAGGAAACGATCGGAAAAACCTGACGAAATGGTATAAGACAAGGTCATCGCAACCATTGTCTGGATTCGGGAGTCGGTTACGCAAGGGGAAGGTATTAGCACCCCTCATGTCCATCGTACTCGATGGGATCCACGCTTGTTGTGTTTATCTGACGGGTTTGTTAATCTATCTACACTAGGAGGTCTGGTCTAAAAAGAAAAGAAAATGACTCGGCAAAGTATCACACTTTATGCCTACGTATTCCCGTCTGGAACGAGAAATCAGAGTCAACATAGTTCGCCTAACTACGGGTAAAGGGGGGAAGGTTGCTCGCTAAGATATCGCATCTTGTGCCTACTTACTTTCACACAGCGCGAAAGATCAGAGCAAACGTAGTTCGGGCTACGAAGAACACAGGTTTGTTCAGCTGTTTTTTATACAAGTAAAGTTAACAGACAGTTCCAGCAGTTGGTGTTTGCAGCTCGATCCTTGGAGACTTATGCGATACCGTTTTGCGATAGAACTGAAAGTTAACAGAACTCTCTTTACGCAAAGAGTTTTCCTGATTAAGGGTCCAAGGGGACAAAAAGATATTTGATCTTTGTTTTCTGGTTTTTTACGGAGAGAAGTGTTTTTTAGTTGTCTGTAGTTTGTACACCACTAGAGACTATGACTTAGGAGCGAATGCGTCACATATCGTCCAAAGGACATATACTAAACACTCTAGATGATTGCGAGGAGACTGCTCAAACATCATTTCCCAAGTAGCTTAAGGTTCGTAACGCACTTGTACTAACTTGCCTTTATTATGTTTTTTTACTGTTGTTTGAGATAAGAAGAGAAACCGACTCTCTACGGGGAACTGACTCGATCCTACAGTTATCATGAAATATTCGTCCTACGGTTGAGGTTAAAGGGGAAACTAACTAGTGTTATCATGCATGTTTAGAATCCTAATGTTTGTCATAACTTCTCTTGAAGAAGAGAAGTCAGAGTTCCTAGGGGAACATGGCAATAGAAACAACAGTAAACAGGAAAACTGTACAAGAAGTTACTGTAAAGATGCATGCAATGCAAGTGAGGGAGGAAACATGTGTGGGGCATAAGCCTCCACAAGCTCATCTCAACCTCAAGCCAGATATGAATAACAACAAAGACAGTAAAAGAAAGTAAATGCAGTCAAACAAACCATAAACCACACAGGCAAGGGAGCAGAGCTCTACCAAATACCAGCAAGCAAAGCCACACAGTAAAAATACAAGCAGAGGGAGAAACTCAACCTCTAATGCAATACAAGCAAGGGGATAAACTCAACCCTTAGGATGCTCTTAGACCTATGAAACTACATGACCTAATCTAAATGCAACACACCAATCAAGTCACATCAATACAGTTAAACAGACAGGGACAACAAGCCAGCAATCTCCATAGCAGAGCAATCTTCTGACAGCAATCCAATCTAAAGTTTGTAACTGTTCTTCAAGTCCACCATCTTCAAGAGAAGGAAACCAATCCAAGCACTCCAGCAGCTTCTACCCTAAGGAAGAAAATTGGGTGTTGGGAAGCTAGGGTAAACTCCACAGGAGCTTATCCCAAGCACTCAACCAACAGAAAGATCTTTAGGGTAACCTAGGGGTTTATCTCCTTCAAGAGGTGTGCCATATTCCCCCCACAGGAGGGACTGAACTACCTCAAGAAGGAAAGAATGAGAGAATTTTTAGGAGAATGGAAATGAGAAGCAAGGTAAGTTCCACAGGAACCTACCACAGACACTCAACCAAATCCATTTTCTTTAGAGGGCTTGCTTAGGCTCAAAATCCAATGTGAAAGGCAGGGAATTCCTCCACAGGAGGAATTATACCCACAATGAAGGATCCTAATTAAGCAAAGGAGTGTTGAAGGGGAACTAATCCTAAGGAAAAATCATCACCTACTTGAATTGCTAATGAACATCAAGTGTTATCTCCTAATAACTACCTATTCTAAGGTCAAACTGTAAAATAGGAAACTAGGGGAAAATCCATCCTAAAAAATCTAAATAAATTCCTACATCACCTTATGTGTGTCAACATTCTATGGTAGAAAAATCAGAAGTTAAATCTAAACCAAAGTGCTCAAATTAAATCCAAAGTTCAAGGGTGTACTAAAGGAATTTACTAAAGGAAACTCCTAAACAATTAACCTAAAACCCTATTTAAAGTCATCTAAAAAATCAAGCAAAAATCATATATCAACATTACCATATGTACAAACAGCACACAAAAATTCAACATCATACTCAAAAAAATGAGAGAGAAGGAAAATCCACAAAATCAACCTCATTATTTCATTATTACAAAATGCACTAAAAAGAATAAAATGGAATAAAATATAAAATGCATGAAATAATAAAATGCAAAACATGATAAAATTATAAACCTTTAAATCTAACTTCACAAATTTTTTCAGAATCTATTAACAATTTTTACTATTTTTTATGATTTATTCTTTAACAAGCAATAAACTAAAAAAAATGAAAGAGAAGAAATAAATGCAATGCAACTGGGGTGTATTCAGCAAGGAAACTCAAGCAATATCACTCATGGGCCCTGGCTGGGGTGTGGGAATAGCACAGGCGCTAGGCCCAATTGAGATTCAGCAAACATTCTCATTCTCACAAAAATGTTCAGAAGGAGGTGCGTTGAGCAAGTAATTCAAGTGTAAATCCTTCTTGGGCCTGAACATGGGAGGTGTGGTTAGCATACGGAAGGCCAAGGCCCAAGCGCATATAATTCACTCAGCTTCTCAATATTAAAAGAAAAAAAAGACTATGCTGGGGTTCAAACACACATCCCCATGGCCAAAGTAGCGCTAAATGTTTGGATCCTCATTAGACAAAACGACCGCGTTTCACCAAGCGGCGACGTGGCGCGCTCTACGCGCTTGGATTGGTTGATGAAGTCCTATTCTTCCACACGAACAGAGGGCCACGATTGCATCTTCTCCATTTAAATTTTCTGCAACTCAAAGAAACCCGCGTGCACAGCCATGGCGGACAGAAAACATAGCTTTTCCGGCAAACTTCAAGTGACCATATCTCTCTCAATAAGCCACCAAACGCTATGATTTTTGAACCAAATTCGCATGAAATTTCAAGAGGAATCCAAATATACCACTTAAACAGTCTACAATTCCACGAATAAAAAATTCTTCACCTCAACCTAAAACAGATCTAATCCTAAAATGTCACTAAACATCAAATTCTTTGCCCAAAAATCATCTATAACTTAAGGTGAACCTAACCACATGATTCTAATGCATTGAAAACACATAAATGGAGTGTAATTTCAAGGAAAAGAAACCTGAGTTCAAGCTTCAATTGGAGTCGTTTCTGGCTTGATTCTTGATCCAAAACGTTCCAGATCCAATGAGTGATGATGTTAGAAGAAGATTAATGCTTCAATTGTGCCTAAAACGTCCTCAAACAGAAATTCACTCTTTCACTTTTCTTCTTCAAGCTTCAATGGCAATCTTTTCTCTCAACCCCAATCAATCACCAACCTTGTTTCTGATGAGCTCCTAGACCTTTATAGGATTGTTTAGAACCTTCTAGAGCTCAGGCCCAAGCCCAAAATTGAAAATCCAAATCCAACTTTTCTTCAAAAATTTGGTTATGGTAATACATGACATTGACTTCATAGCTTTCATTGGAAGCTTTGGATGACTTGCATATCTCATTTAGAATGAATTCAGCCCAAAAGGAGTCTCCAAATTGCCTTTGTGAAGGAATTGTGTAATGTAACTTTTATGTGAAGAAATCTTATGAAAGGCCATGAATTGTGCTTCAAATGAAAAATCCATAATTGCCAATGTTTCTAAAACATGATTTCTGATTAAAATGAGTGGTTATTTGACTTGTTTTGGACCCATAACCATTTATTTCAATTTCCTACCAAAATGCCTTTGAATTTCTTCTTTATTCAAACCACTTCACACCAAACTTTGATATGAGTCAAATCAATTCACCATGAGTTCTTGGTTAGCCTAAAAACCACATTATGAACAAGTTCCATGTTGAACAAAAATCCATTTGACAAGTGCAAGTTGGAGATTTTGACCTATGATTGAAAATGGCCTATAATCTCACTTTCCCAAAATACCCCTAACTTGTAAACCTCATAACTTGAGTTCTACAAATTCGATGAAAGACTTCTAATACAATTTGGAAAGATAAGATCATGAGGAACAACTTTCAGGTTGGCCAAAAGTTCATGTGAAACATCCTTCTAGGTCAAAAATAGCTTGGAAGTTAGATGATTTTCACAGACAAATTTCAGATGCATCTGAGGACCTGTAACTTGTCTGGACCATAACTTGAGTTCTATAAATCCAATGGAGGACTTCTAGTACTCAAATTAAATCTAAGAGCATCCTCTAAAACATTCACATGGAGGCCAAAGTAATATGTGTTGCACCCCAAAATTTGCTCAACTTTTCTTTACCTAGCTTATGTCTCATTTCATTCACATTAGCATTGTCATTTGCATTTCATTGACAGATATGCAGGAGATCAAGAGGTATGATTACCAATCAAGAGCTATACAATACCTTGAAGCTAGATAAGAAGCTTATTCAAGTGTTCAAGGGTTGATATCCTTGTCAGAGAAGTTAAAGGATCCCCAGAGAAAGTGGGTGAAACCAAGGTTGTGTGCCTCCTAACTTGAAAGTTATGGGAGCTCCTCAGATGATTCTGAAGCCATAAATGTGGACTTGAAGCCTTGAGAGAGCTTATAATATGTCTTGAAAGCCATCATGAGGCCTAGATAGGTCATTGTGCAAGATTAAGAAGACTCAGCCATGAGTAGTGCAGTTAGGGTTTGACTGGGTCAACCCTGGGTCAACTGATGATTTGAGCAAGGTTGAGACCTAAAACAAAGGCCATGTGATCATGGATTGATGCATTGAGATGCTATAAGGATTATTCCAAGGTCCAATCATCATGATTGAAGAGTTGGAGAAGTTTCAAGCTAGGGTTTCTAAGGCTTGACAGTGTAAAATCCCCTAGTTTGACCCCTATCTTCAAGGCAGTTTAGCCCAAGGTGTGATTGTCATCTCATCTTGCCCCCAACATTAATGTTGTAGAGCTTGTTCTTATATTTAATTTGAGTACTATAAGTCCTTGATAGGATTTGTAGAACTCAAGTTATGGCTTTGACAAGTCAAGGGCATTTTGGTCATTTGGAGATTACAGGTCATTTCAAGTATAAAGCCACAACTCTTATTTCCAAGCTTCAAATGGAAAAATCTTCAACATCAAACTTGTTCAAAATGATGTTTTAAGGCTAGTAAGGAGGTCATGAGATGTTGGAAAGGCTTCTAGCTCAAAGTTGCAAAAATGACCTAAAATAAGGGCATAAGGTAAATAAACCAAAGTTGGAAATTGATATTTTCAACCTACACATCCAAACCATGGCATGTAATATATCATTTTGACTCTAGATAACATTTTAAGAACATTGGTTTAGCCACATTTTTGAGTTGATATTCAATTTGTGGACTTGCTTTGAAAAGCACTTGCCTGCATATTAAGTAACACTTGCAAAACTCAAAATTAAGGCATGAGCAAGGCCCTTGGCAAGCTAATCTCTTCCAAAATGTCACTAGGGGAGAAATTGAAAGAGATTGAGGTTAGTTTCAAGCTGCAAACAGAATTGAGCATAGCATGAGACATGGTTGAAAATCTCATGACATGAGAGTGGAAAATCTCATTGGAAGGATCTAGAGGGTTCTAGATCATCCAAACTTCATCTATATATTGAGTAGAGATGATCCATTGAAGAGGTTGGTGATGATTGAAGGAAAGAGCATAGCTTGAGATTGAGTTTTCTTGGATTGCAATTGAAATCGGTTTCACCAAATTCTCCATTTTCCTTCCATTTTCTTGATTGATACTTCTTCCATGGATGTCAAGGAGTGATTCCAGATCATTTTCAAGAAGAATTGGTGGCTAAATCGTATGAGCAAGTGATTTTCAGCACCTGCAACTCACCATCGGGTTTCAAGATTCAAGCATTTTCAACTGGTTCTTTTGCATACAGAAGCAAGAGGAAGGTTCATTGATCGTGTCTGCAAGATTAGAGAGCTTGATTTGGAGGTTTAGTGCATCTGTTCATCCAAGATTTTCAGGTTGGTAACTTTCTTCCCTTAGCATGATTTAGGTAGAATTAGGTTGAATTAAGGTGTTAGATTTATTGTAGAATGGTGTAGGATGGATTTCAGATAGTTAATTGGTGAATTAGAGACAAAATAGGGGAATTACCATTTTCGGTTGGGAATTGGATATAGTGAATCTTGAGGTTTCAGAGGAAACTAAGGGTATGGTTGAATTCGTGGCAAGATTTGGGATGAGTTTCATGCTTTGACCTTTTGCAATAGAGGCTCCTAGAGAGAACTAGGGTTGAGGAAGGTGACCGGAGCTCCACCGGTGGTGGCCGGAGCTGGGCGCGAAGTTGCAGAGGTTTGAATGGAGAAGATGACTATGGGACCGTTAGATGATGGTTGGACCTTTGACTGGGAGCATGATCCAATGACCACGTTTTAAAGTTCATTTGTGAAGGATCTGAATAATGAAACGCACCGTTTCATTTATTCAGTGTTTTAGGCTTAGTGAATTAAGCGCTATTCGCACCCCCCTGATGGCCCAACCCATGATTTTAACTGGCTCTGATTGCTATTTACACCGTGCGCTTGTTTATTTTAATTGGATTTTCTTAATTTTCCCATTTTATTCATGGCTCTTGTAAAATTCATAATAAATTGAAAATTTATCCAATTAAACCCATTCCTTTTGCATTTTACTCATGATTGAGTCTAGTGTTTTTTAGAGAAAAAATATTTTCATTTCATGTATTTTCTGATTTAATGGGAATTTTACATTTTAATTGATATTAAAATGATTATGTTTGATACATATTTTTGTGGAATTTTGTATGATCTCATGGTGATGATTCTTGGCCTAATTTTTTGTGTGATTAGGATAGACATGTATGATCCCATAGTATTTTTATCACATTTTTGTGATGAAAATAGGTGTGCTTTCTAGATTGATATTTAGATACTTCCTTTTAGGGTTTAGGTTTGATACCTTACAATGTAGGAATTAGTTCTAGGTCCAATTTAATGATTAGATCGTTGAAATTAATATGGTAGAGTCATGATTGACCTAGGTTCCCATAGAAATTTTTGTAGGATTTTTCAATTGATTTTAGTATTTTAGTTAGGACTAACTTTAGTACTAGGTTTTAGGTGATCCTAACTTACTAATCTAACTAGTTTAACTTCCTTAGTCCCCTTAGATTAGGGTTTGTGCTTTGTTTGCCTTTCGTTGAGATTGAAGACAAGTTGAAGACAAGGTGAGGATGCTTGAAGTTGCTTGAAGTTGCTTGGAGCTTTGGATTGGCTTGTGCCTGAAGGTGTCTGATGAGAATTAGGAGATAGGACATAGGGAGAGCCTTATAGTTAGAATGATTTCTTTCACAAACATGGAAAGCATCTTGTGCTTCCATTCCTCCCAATGACTAAAAGTCCTTCTCAGATATTCACATCCCTCCTTTGGAGGGATGAGTGGCTTTATCTGGGAAGTAGAACTTTGAGGGAACCAGTCTCTCACAATGATGAACCCTTACAGGCTTCCTTTGGTTGTCAGTAAGCTGTTTATCATTTCCACTCATTCTGTTAAATCAATTGTCTTCTGGTTTGAGTATCTTGAAGGATGTTGGGCTTGAGTTTGAAGATGAGGAGTGTGGAAGAGGATGATTCCTTGAGCATTGCCATTGCAGCTGAAGCTTGAAGAGCAAGAAGATCAAGTTGATACTTGAAGACCCAATGGAGATTGAATGAAGAGCTGAGGCTTGAAAAAGAATTGAAGGATGAAGTTGACACTTCCATGTGATTGAAGACTACTCTGAATAGCTGAAGCTTGTAGGAGAAGAAGACCAAGTTGATACTGGTGAAGCAAAGAGAGCTGAAACTTGAAGACTGAGTTGATACTTATGAAGAGGATTCAATTGATATGGAGTGTAAAGCTGAGGCTTGAGGAATAAAGGATGAGTTGATATTTGCATTGATGTTTGGAGAGCCTGAAGGAATCAAGCTGATACTTGTAGCAAAGCCTGAAGGTGGAATTGACTGAAGAGCTGAAGCTTGAAGAAGCAGGTTAAGTTGACACTTATGTTGATGGGTTGAAACCTGGAGAAACAAGTTGATACTTGTTAGTGAAGCTGATAGCCTTGAAGGGTGGTTGAAGTCTGAAGACTGGATTGCTGTTAGAAGAGCTGAAGCTTGGAATTAAGAGAGGTGTTGATCTGCTTTCTTGTCTGTTTTCTTTTCTGTATTGCTGATATGCCTTGTTTGATTTGCTTGATGGATTAGAATAAGTCCATGATTAGACTGACTTTAATCTAGGAGCATGATTGCACTAGAGGTGGAGTTGCTCCCTCTGCTTGTATTGTTACTGTATGGCTTTACTTGCGGGTATTCGGTAGAGCCCAGCTCCCTTGCCCATGTGGTTTATTCTGCTTGATAGCATGTTATTCTTACTGTATGATTGCAGTTTATTATTTTGCTTGATAGCATGTTATTTCTTCTGTATGATTACTGTTATTCATATCTGGCTTGAGGTTGAAATGAGCTTGTGGAGGCTGCTGCCCCACACACATTTCCTCCCTCACTTGCATTGCATGCATTGTACAGTCGTTTACTGTTTACCGTTTACTGTTTAAGCTGATGTTTTATCTGTTTCTGTTTATCATTGACATGATCCCTTAGGACTCTCATTTCCTTTGATAAGGAAGTGATAATAGAACTTTAGGTTGAAACCTATGCATGATAACTTCTAGGAGATCCCTGTTTCAAACCACAACTATAGGATGAATCCTTGGCATGACAACAGTAGGACTTGATAGCCTCCCTTTAGTTGAGCCCTTTCTCTTCTCATCTCAAAACAGCTTAAAATACAGTAATCATGAATGATTTCTTTCGTACGTTATGAGCCTTAAGCTGTATGAGAAAGGATTGTTGGAGAGCTTCTTTTCAACAGTCTGGATGTTTAGTATGGTACCCTTTGGGTGACATGCGACGCATTCACTCTCAGTTCATAGTCTTTAGTGCGATTGAAATTGCAAACACAATAAAAACACTTCTTTCGTAAAAGACAGAAAACAAACTTCAAACCTTTTTGCCCCGTGGGCCCATAATTCAAAGGAAGCTTTTCTGAAGAAAAGAGTGTCGTTAAACTTCAGCGCCAACGCAAACAGGATTTGTCCCTAACTGCTGGAACTGTTGTTTAACCCTACTCGATAAAACAGATGAATCTGAATTCCCGTAATCCGTATTAGCCCGAACTACGTAAGCTCTGATCTCTCATACCTGTTGAGAGTACGTAGGCACAATACTGATGTATTGGCGGGCTACCTTCCCCCATTACCCGTAGTTAGTCGAACTACGTTGACTCTGATTTCTCGTTCTCTGATGAGAATACGTAGGCATAAAGCGCGACGCTTTGCCGAGTCATTTTCTTTTCTTTTCAGACCGGCCTTGATAGGTAGATAGATAAACCAACTCGTCCAATAAACACGACAAACGTGGATCCCGTCGAGTACGACGGACGTGAGGGGTGCTAATACCTTCCCCTTGCGTAACCGACTCCCGAACCCAGACAACGGTTGCGATGACCTTGTCTTATACCCTTTTCGTCAGGTTTTTCCGATCGTTTCCTTTCCCGCTATGAGGGATAAATAACGAAAGGTGGCGACTCTTCTGTTTTGCCGGCACCTTATTTTCGCGGAAGCGACAATATGAGACTTGTATCCTGACTTACATGGCTCGGAAGTTTGGCACTAAATAGGGGATGTTACCCTAGGAACCCTGACTTAGCAACTCCAACCACTCTTGATTCTTATCAACTTGATCTTGAAACAATCTCTCATATGCCTCAACATATCATTTCATGATTTCAATGACCTAGAAGTAGGCTTTGATCTTCAATTACTCATTTTGGCCTAGGATTAACCAGATGAAACCCTATTTGCATCCACTCCAAATGTGGCTCTTGCACTTGATAAAATGACTTGATTGAGCTCTAACACAACCTTCAAGGCACTTCAATGAGCTCTACTCACACATCCTCTCCCTGATCAAGGCATTACAATCCACTGCTGATCTTCAACTGGCTCCAAGTGAGGAGATGAACCCCATACAAGTACTCAAACTTCTCAAGAACTCAACCATCTGTCTAATGACCCTGATAACTTCTTAAGCTTGAATAATACCTCTGGTTAGGCTTCTCTTGACATGTATCACACTTGATCCCCTGTTAAATGAAGGATGTTATGCTATGCAAATGCTAGAACTATGTTAGAACAATGTTATGCTATGCAATGAAACATAAACCAAGTGATAAAAAGGTTGGGCAAATTTTGGGGTGTAACAAATAGTATATAGTATGAATATATTAGTATTATTATTAATTTAAATAAATATAAGTTAACTAAGGACAAATTGGACAATTAAGGAGGAGTTAGTGAGGATAATATGGGAAAAGCCCAATTTATAGGCTCAAGGTTAGGTTTAATAAAAATGGAATTATGATGGGATTAGGATTCATTTTGTTAGACCGTGCAAAGAATTGAGGTCAGAGCTCTGAGGAGGAGGTTTGAGGCAAAAGCTTCGAAAGGTTTTCTGAAAGATTTGAGAAGGCTTAAAGTCGGCAATTAAGGTATGGGGAATATTACCTTCATTGTTTTCAATGTGTAATTTCAATGTATTTAAGATCGATTTAAGGGTTTAAGGGCTTTTAGGCTGATTATGAGAAAAAGGGATTTTGGCCTTCGTGGCCTAAATCTATTATTGAGATTTTAACTGTAGGAATTTATTCGGGTTATAGGAAATTAGGCCTTCGTGGCTGTCGCTACCGCAAAAATAAGGTGCCGGCAAAACAGAAGAGTCGCCACCTTTCGTTATTTATCCCTCAGAACGGGAAAGGAAACGATCGGAAAAACCTGACGAAAAGGTATAAGACAAGGTCATCGTAACTGTTGTCTGGGTTCGGGAGTCGGTTACATAAGGGGAAGGTATTAGCACCCCTCACGTCCATCGTACTCGATGGGATCCACGCTTGTTGTGTTTATCTGATGGGTTGGTTTTAACTATCTACCTATCAAGGCCAGTCTGAAAAGAAAAGAAAATGACTCGGCAAAGCGTCGCACTTTATGCCTACGTATTCTCATCAGAGAATGAGAAATAAGAGTCAACGTAGTTCGGCTAACTACGGGTTATGGGGGAATGTGGCTCGCCAATACGTTAGTATTGTGCCTACGTACTCTCAACAGGCTTGAGAGATCAGAGCTTACGTAGTTCGGGATAACACGGATTACGGGGATTCAGATTCATCCGTTTTTTTTCCGAGTAGGGTTAACAAACAGTTCCAGCAGTTTGGTGTATGCAGCTCGACCCTTGGAGACTTATGCGTTGCCGTTTGTGGTAGAACTGGGAGTTAACGACGCTCTTTTCTTCAGAAACGTTTTCCTTTGAATTATGGGCCCACGGGGCAAAAAGGTTTGAAGTTTGTTTTCTGTCTTTTACGGAAGAACTGTTTTTTATGGATGTTTTCAACCAATATCGCACTAGAGACTATGACCTGAGAATGAATGCGTCGCATGTCACCCAAAGGGTACCATACTAAACATCCAGACTGTTGAAAATAAACTCTCCAACAATCCTTTCTCAGATAGCTTAAGGCTCGTAATTTACGACGTCAGTTAACCTTTATTACTGTATTTTAATTTGTTTTGAGATGAGAAGAGAACGAACAGGTTCAACTAAGGGGGGACTATCAAGTCCTAACAGTTGTCATGCCAAGGATCCATCCTATGGTTGAGGTTTGAAATAGGGAACTCCTAGAAGTTATCATGCATAGGTTTCAACCTAAAGTTCTAATCATCACTTCCTTATCAAAGGAAATGAGATTCCTAGGGGATCATGTCAATGATAAACAGAAACAGATAAAGCATCAGCTTGAACAGTAAACAGATATACAGTAAACTACGGTAAAATGCATGCAATGCAAGTGAGGGAGGAAATGTGTGTGGGGCATCAGCCTCCACAAGCTCGTCTCGACCTCAAGCCAGATATGAATAACTGCAATCATACAGGAAAAATAAAATGCCATCAAGCAAATCACAAACCACACAGGCAAGGGAGCAGGGCTCTACCGAATACCAGCAAGCAAAGCCATACAGTAAAAATACAAGCAGAGGGAGACCCACTCAACCTCTAATGCAATCATGCTTCTAGCTTAACACAATCTAAACATGAACTTATTCTAATGCATCAAGCAAATCAAACAAGTCACACCAATACAGTTGCACAGAAAGCAAACAGACAGGAAAGAAAGCAAATCAACAGCTTCCACAGCTCCACAGCAAAGCAATCCTCTGACAACAACTCAGTCTTCAGTTTGCAACTGCTCTTCAAAGCTATTCCCTTCAATAGCAAATGTCAACTTGCTTCTTCAAGCTTTCATAGTAGCCCAGCACACAAGTATCAACTTGTTCTTCACCTTCTTCAAGCTTCAGCTCTTCATTTGATCTCAACTGGATTTTCCTCACAAGTGTCAACTTGTTCTTCTTGGTCTTCAAGCTTTAGCTCCAATGGCAGTCTTCAAACATAGGGAAGTGCAACCTCTAGCAACTTCAATCTTCTAGCAAGGAATTCCATCCTCTAGCAAGGGAGAAAGATTCATCTGACAAGAGCAAGGTTTGGATAATAGATAGCAGAGTGAAGACCAAAGGTCACCACTAAGCACTCCATCATCAAAGAAAGGAACCCTCAAAGGTTCTACCAACTTGTGAAGAGCCATACATCCTACCAAAGGAGGGATGATGCTTTTACAAGGGGACCTTATATCATAGGGAGGAATGGAAGTGATCAACACCTTCCATGTTTATGAAAGAAGAGAATCTATCTAGAAGCTCTACCTACAAACCCTAATCTTAACATCTAAATAATACTCAAACCAAAAGAAGGGAAATCTTCACATCCCAGATTCTTCAAGCATTCCATAGTAGCCCAAGCTTGTCTTCAACACTAGCCAAGAGCAAGAGAGGCAAAACCCTAATCTAAGGGAACCAAAGAAGTCATTCTAGTTGAGTTAGCAAGTTAGGATCACCTAAAACTTAGTACTAAAGTTAATCCTAACTAAAATACTAAAACCAATTGTAAAATCCTAAAAAAGTAACTATGGGAACCTAATTCAATCATGAATCTACCATACAAAATCCAGGGGTTGAATCATCCACAAAGTCCTAGAAATAAAACCTAAATCATAAGGTACTAAGCTTAAACCCTAAAACTAGAGCACCTAAAGTTTTAACTTAAAACTACCACCTAATTCCATCACAAAAATGTGAGAAAATTTCTAGGGGAACATGCATATCTATGCTAGCTACACCCAAAAAATCAAGTCAAGAATCATCACCAAATGATCAAACAAAATTCAACAAGGCAAGGTATCAACCATGGCCATTTTAATATCAATTAATATTCAAAAATTTGCAAATAAAATCACAAATTCATGAATTCCTAATACTTTTAATCTATAAAATTCTAGGTTCAATCATGAATCAGGGGGAAAAATTTTGGAATTAATTGAGTTAATTTCCTATTTTTTGTGAATTAATTTCTAAACCACATGAAATGCACAAAATAAAGAACATAAAAAGAAATTAATCAAACTGGCGTGGCAAATAGCAAATATAATCAGTTCAACCCAGGAATTGGGCCAGAAAGGGGGTGCTGATATCAATTTGTCACTAGGCCCAGGCGCTTACATTCATCCCCAATTATCAAACTGAAAAGAAAAAAAAGAATGCACACCAAGTTTCGAACCCACGCTCATTTAGTCCACCCAGCGAAGATTCTAAGTCTGAAATTCCTCATTAATCAAAACGGTGCGTACAAGGGGAGGGGTACGTGGCTCAATGAGAGCGCTTGGATGAAGGGACCCGGTCAACCTTTCCACACGCATGGACGGTCATGACTTCATCTTCCTCATTTTAAATCTCAGATGGAGGGAATTACAGACGGTGGCCGGAACAGTGGCGCCACCGTCTTCTCCGGTGAGTCATCTTCCACAAGTCATCCAAAGTCACAAAACCATACCTCATCTCACTCAAAATCTCACGCTGATCATGAATCTGGCCTCAGAATTTTCTAATTCCTTCTGCATCTCCAAACCCGATAGCACTTTCAAAAACTTGTCAAGATCTTGAATCTCACCATTCTTAAAATTAATGACACTAGTGTAATCCTCATCTCATGGTGATCATTCTACACTATCCAATCTTGATTAACAGTCCAAGAATCACCTAATTCAAGGCTCAACAGAAATTGATCACACGCCTATTTTGTCTCTAATCGTGTAATTAACCATCTTAAATCCGTCTAGATCATGAATGGAACCTAACCACATGCCAATTTCTAAGCATCTCCCTATAGTTTAAGCACAAATTCAATGTGTACCAACCTGGTTTCAGACGCATAACAGAAAGTGTTCTCGATCACTTCAACCTCCAAAACAATGCAGACACACTCCAAATTCACTCCTGAAGACTTTGCACACCTTGATTTGGCTTGATTCTTCCTTGAACTCAAAAACCGATTTCAACTTGGAATGGTGAAACTTCAATCTCACTCTCTGCTTCCAGCACCAATCTCTTCCAAAAAAATGCACTGAACGCACTCAATGACTTATATAGAAGTGAATGGCAAGGTCTAGAACTTTCTAGGATCATCCAAATGAGATTTTGGATTTTCAATTTCTCCTCCAAAAATCATTCATGGCACATGCGATATCTCCTCTGTTTTGGCCTCAGCAAGCTTGCTTTGCACTCCTCATGAGCTAAGGAATTGGATGGTGGTGATTGTTTCCTTGTTTGCATCCAATGGTGTGAGTTGGATATGTTACTTCATCATGAAGAAATGAAATGGAAGTGCATGAATTTGACCTCAAATCAAAATTCTAACATTGCCATTGTTTCTAAAATCATTTTTCCAATCAATTTGACTTATAACTTTGCTCCATTTGGTCACAAAATGAATTATTTGAATTTTTGGTCATTTAATCCTTTTAATTCTTCCTTTTTTCAAAATTTCTTGAACCAAATCTCTCCTTGATCCATTTCAATGCCTCCTTCATGCATGGTCAAGGTTAAAACCCAATTTTGAGCAACTTTCTAGTTGAACAAAATTTCATTTGAGACCTCTAAGTTGGTGAAAATAGCCTATGATCACAAATGACCTATAATCACCAAATGTCCAAAATACCCTTGACTTGTCCAAGCCATAAGTTGAGTTCTACAAATCCTATCAAGGACTTCTAGTACTATCTAGAAAGCTAATAGAATAAGGAACAAAATTCATGTTGACCAAAAGTTCATAGGAAGCATCCTTCTAGGGAAAAAGTTTCATGCAAGTTGGATAACTTTCAAGCTCAAAATTCACACACCTCAGATGACCTGTAACTTGCCAAAGTCATAACTTGAGTTCTACAAATCCTATCAAAGACTTCTAGCACTCAAATTAAAGCTAAGATCATGCTCTACAACAATCATGTTGGGGTAAAGATGAGATAACAATCACATCTTGAGCTACATTGCCTTGAAGATAGGGGTCAAACTAGGGGATTTTACATTGTCAAGCCTTAGAAACCCTAGCCTGAAACTTCTCAAACTCTTCAATCATGATGAGTTAACCTTGGAATAATCCTTATAACATCTCAATGTATCAATCCATTATCACATGGCTCTTGAATTGGGTCTCAACTTCCTTCAAACTCTCAGTTGACTTAGGGTTGACCCAGTCAAACCCTAGCTGCACCAATCATGGATGAGGCTTCTTATTCTTGCACAATGACCTGTCTAGGCCTCAAAGTGATCTTCAAACCTTCCCCTAAGCTCTCTCAAGACCTCAAGTCCTTCTTCATGACCTTAGAATCATCTGATGGCTCCCCACAACTCTCAAGTTAGGAGACCTACACTTTTGACTTCAACCACTATCTCTGAGGATCTTTCAACTTCTCTGACAAGGATATCAACCCTTGAACACCTGAATAAGCCTCCCAGTTGGCTTCATAGTCTTGTATTGCTCTTGATTGGTAATCATACCTCCTGATCTCATGCATACATGTCAATGAAATGCAAATGATAATGCTAATGTGAATGAAATGAAACATAAGCTAGGTAAAGAAATGTTGGGCAAATTTTGGGGTGCAACAGTGGCCAAAACTCTGGTTTGACATTTTTCTAACCCTGTAGAGATATTGGATATTGATTAACTCTAATGACTGTGGGGTATTTGTAAAAAATTATGGGAATTAGAGGCGTAAATATGATACGGGATTGAACCTATATCCCTTAATTTTAAAGGTTTTTAAAACAATGATTAGATGGTTTAATTGTGTTAAAATTGTAAATTTACTTGAGATGATTATAGTATTGAATGAGTTGTAATTTTCGGAGAGTTTGGATTTTTACGGAATCGAAATCGGAGGCCCGGAAGGCTTCCAACGGTGAAAAACGCAGAAAATTCTGCATGTTGTCTGTCACGACTGTTCATGTTTTCGGTCGAAATCGTTTTGGACGTAACTTTTGATCCGTAAGTTCGTTTTGCTCCCCATTTGAAGCGTTCGAAAGCTAATGAGCATGGCTATAACATAGTATAGATAAGGGAATCGGTTTCCCAATATTTTTATATCTAACTATGTTTGAGAAGTCAATTGTGTATATGTCCTATTAATGAATCATGTTCTGGTTCAGTGATGTCTTGATGTTTTGATGTTGTGATTTCTTTGATGAATTACCAGGAGTATGACTATGATTTCTACGTGATTAATATGTGATAGTATGATGATTACCATGAGTATAATTATGACTTTTATGTGATTAATATGTGATAGTATGATGAATTAATATGTGTATGACTGTGAGTTCTATGTAATTTGTACATGATTATATGCTGATTTCTATGATGTAATGATGATGAGCTATAATGATATTTCCATGAGTTTTGATGATTCTATGATGACATGATGTATTATGATGATGTAATGATGATGAACTATGATGATATTTTCATGAGTTCTGATGATTCTATGATGACATGATGTATGATGATAATGTCATGATGATGAGCTATGATGATATGATTTTGATGATGATGATTATGATGAATGATGATGCACCTATGATGTTATTATGAGGATGATTATTGACGGGTGCATTATGCATTCATGTGCATCCGGACTTCGGTTCAGGACCTTGATTACTTTGGCTTCAATCCCATTGTGTGGATGTGAGGTATTTTGATGTGCTCCGGTTCTCGAGTAGAATCGATCCTATTGATGGGGATCTATGGAGGGTTGATGGCCCAGTATCCATCAAGATGTGATTATTGGTACCACATGCATTGAGTCTTGTTGCATTTGCATTTATGAGATGAATGTGAGTAAATTGTGATGTTGTGGCCTTTGATGTCTATCGATGAATATGATGATGTTGAATATGAAAATGACTCCATTTTATGTATTGATTTTATATATTGATTATTATGAATCGTTTTACTCACCCTGCCTATTTGAATGTTGCCTCCACGTGGGTAACGTGCAAATGACTAGGTTTAGTCGTGGATGCCATCGAGGATTCTTTTGGAGTTTTGAGTTGTTGGCGGTTTTGGTTAACTTAGAGGATCTTGCTCTGATAGTATAACATCAGGTTGGGGTCTTTGAGTTAAACCATGTTTTATTTAATTTGGTTATTTTGATTATGTTCCCGTATAAGGAAAACTTTGGATTATGCCTTTTTGAGTTCCGCTGCCATTTAAGCACTTTTGAGTAATTTTGAGAAAACCCGTTGCTTACGGAGCATTGACCTTGATTTGAATTTATTGAGAAATGTACGCCCTTTGAGGTGATTTTTATTGAGTTTAACATTTTACTATGATAAATTATATTATTTTTCCATAATACTCGTGGGGTAGAACAGGGTGTTACACACCCATCATATTTATTTCATATCCTTTTATCTTTGCACAGAGGGAGCACCCCTTAATATGATGGAGATCCCATTTCGATAAAGGTATGGTCTAAGCCACCCCCACTGGAAAAAGAGGTGTCAGTGTCTAAAGTATCTTGATATACCAATATGTTGAAATATCTCCCTTTACTCTCCGAAACATGGTTAGTGTGATCTCCATCACAATGGACTATCTTAGAAGAAGAAACAAAGCAAAATAAGAAATTTAAAACAAATTCAAACCTAAGGTCAACACTCTCACGAAGCGCGCCAACATCAAAAGAAATTTGTCAAAGACAAAGCAAAAATCTCAAAAACCTTAGCATCCTCTCAAGTGCAAGCCATCATTTGGTAAATTTGTCATAAAAAATTATTTCATCAGACCTCACAACCTATGCTTTTAGAAACCCTAACAAAGTAAGCAATAATGAGGAAGAAGAAATATGAACATTACCTTAGAAAAGGGGGAAATGAAAGATTTACGCGACGAAGAACTGGTGCAAATGAGTCTGTAGATCTACGTTAAAAAACTAGAAATAATGGAAGTGGAAGAAAAGTCCCTAATTCCATAAATGACGAAAGAGGAGAGAGTGACAAGTTGGAGGAACACTCCACCAAAAAATCATATCTCCTTGAAAATTGATAAGAACGCTTAAATGTTTTAAGACATGAAGGGAATTATTGCTGACAAATTAGGTACATGCGGAAAGACTTCCCTAAGTGACGTCATCCATTCACTAGGAAAACATTAAATGCGCTTATTCTCAATTACAGTAAACGCCTCGTAAAAAATCTTCACCTATTCCAGCCAATGTCCGATCTAGAAGCGTACATGACAAAACCCTTATCATGTAATGCAGATGCAAGGGCTTGAGGGGAAACTATTATGGCTTGGCCACGAGGCCCAAGTAAAAATACCCAAAAGTGAGATAAAGGTAGAAGGAACAAGGATATATGTTCTCCCATTCTAACATAAAGGAGACAACTTCACCCTCGATGCATCATTCACCATCCAAATCAATTAGATGAATGTTCATATAACACATAGCACTCCTTGTGAACAGTTTCAACCACACCCATTATATAAGAGAAAATGTCCATCATTCTTAAATAATTCAAATCCATCATATTCTCACACTTCTATTTGTTGGAATTAACCCAATCTTGGATAATTCTGAACCAATCTTAATGGACAATATTCAGTCAACCAATCGAATTCCTCGCTTACTCTTCACTCTTCACTTGAGTGAATCAATCATACCTTGATTGTAAGAATGATTATGTGCAACAATTGTTAATGGAAGAAGAAAGAAAAATTAAATTGGGAAGAAAAGGGAATTAGTGTTTGAACCAAATATAAAAGAAGAGAATTTTTGCAGAGTTTCTCTCTGCTATTCAAAACTGATTATTATTCTTTGCGAGTGAAAAATTATTATACAATAATAGGGGTTACTCCCTATTTATAGATTTTGGGTTTGTTTGCTCCTTAAGCAAAGCCCAAAAACACAAAGCCTAGAATACCTAATTCTACTAACACTATAAAATTTGGCCTAAGTCGAAATCCATGCCGAGGATAACTCATTCGACACTTCGACAACTATACAGCTCAGACACACTAGATTATTTCGACACTACCTTATTTTTTTGAGCAATCGTCTTAGATATAAGAAATTACACTCTCAATACACCACATAATTCATTGTGTCTAAGTTGTCTATATTCATCACATACCTTAGCTTCTTGAACACTTCGACTTGCACTCCTTTCGTCGTGATATATGCAATCTGATTCTCAGTTCTGCAGCGTTCCAAGTTCATCTTTTCTTCTGCTACCTACTCTTGAAGATAGTGTGACTTCATTTTGATATTCTTGATTCGTCCATGTGCTATCGAATTCTTCGCCAGATTGATAGCAGACATGTTGTCAATCTTCATGGTAATTGCTCCATGATTCTTCACTGTAATCTCTTCGATCTGGTTCACCATCCACATTGTTTGGCATGCACAGTGAGAATCAGTTATGTACTTTTCTTCACATGATGATAGTGCCACTACGAGTTTCTTTCTTGAACTCTAAGCAGCTGACGCACCACCTAGCATAAACACATAACTAGTTGTGGATTTTTGATACTCAGTATCACTACACCAGCTTGAGTCGGTGTAACCCACTAGCTTGCATTCTTTTCCTTCATCAATCACAAGAAACAAAATGCCATAGTCGAGAGTTCCTTTCAAATACCTTAGTATCCTCTTTGTTGCTACTAGGTGAGATACATTTGGCTTCTGCATGAATCTACTCACCATACCTACATTGTATGCTAAATCAGGCCTTGTGTGACAAAGGTATCTTAATGACCCAATAAGTCTTCTTTAATGATTTGGGTCGACATCATCTTCATCTGATTCTTTCGATAGTTACGGTATTGGTTCTGCAGGTGTCAAAGTTGCATTACAATCTTCCATCTCAAATATTTTGAGTATTTCACTTGCATATCTTCTTTGAAGCATAATCAAACCTCTACTACTCTTGTAGACTTCGATACCAAGGAAGTATGAGAGATTTCCCAAGTTTGACATTTCAAACTCCTCACTTTAGTCATGTTTGAAATCTTTGATCTCATTCTTGCAACTTCCTGTTATCAACAAGTCATCGACATAGAGACATAGTATAAGCAGTTCACTATTTTTTCCTTACATATACTCCATGCTCAGTTGCGCACTTCACAAATTCCTTCTCCCTTATAAATTTATCTATCTTCTTATTCCAAGCTCTTGGAGCTTGCTTAAGTCTATATAGGGCTTTATGCAGCCTGTATACCTTGCTTTCTTCACCTTTTTTTTTCATAAAACCAACTGGTTGTGCAACATAAACTTCTTCATCTAAGGGGCCATTTTGGAATTCACATTTCACATCCATTTGAAACATTACCATTTATTCATGTTTGCTAGACAAACAACCAACCTAATTGTTTTGATTCTAGCAACTGGTGCAAAGACCTCGTCGAAATTAATTCCTTCTTTCTAAAGAAATCCTTTTGCTACAATTCTTGCCTTGTGTCGAGTTACTTCTCTTTTGGGATTTAGCTTCACCTTGTATACCCACTTCACATTGATTTCCTTCTTACCTTGAGGAAATTCTACAAGTTACCAAGTGTTATTAACTTCAATGAACTCTAGTTCCTCATTCATTGCTGTCACCCACTTCGAATCTTTCAAAACCTCAGCTGTATTAAATAGTTCGACATCTACATAGAAAGTATAATGTTCCAGATCACCTTCTTCATTGACTACATCATCTGATGTAATCACACATTTTTGCAACCTTGTAGGTACGTGTCTTATTCGTTGAGGTCTGCTTGGTCCTACTTCACCTCTGACGTCTTCTTGTCGAACTTCTCTTTCGACTTTACTAGCTGGTTCTTCACATAAGATTCTCACTGAATCCTTCTTAACATTTTCAGTCCAATCCCATTCCTTAAGCTTATCTATGATCACGTCCCTGTTGATCACAACTTTCTTGTTCACTGGGTCGAACAATTTGTATCCACCAATCGAAAGATATCCTATCAAGATAATTTAACTCGACTTGTCATCAAGTTTTCTTCTCAACTAATCTGGCACATGTCTATGTGCTATAGATTCAAACACCTTCAGATGACTTAGGATATGCTTGACACTAGACCAACATTCTTTTGGGGTGCAGTTCCGCGCCATCTTTGCGCATACTCCTTGAAGGTTTCGGTATTTTTCTGCATCATGCTGAGAAGCTGACGGCGGTCGGGAGCTAGGTCCATGTTGTACTTGTACTGTTGAATAAAAGCATCTGAAAGGTCTTGGAAACTGTGAATCTTAGCTTGATCTAAACCGAGATACCACTTGGCCGAAGCCCCTTTTAGACTATCTTGGAAACAGTGTACCAACAGTTTATCATTTTCAATATGCGGAGCCATCCGCCTACAGTACATGATTAAGTGCTCTTTAGGACAAGCGGTCCTTCATATTTGTCGAAGATTGGCGTTTTAAATTTCTGAGGGAACACCAATCCAGATACCAAACATAGATCCTTGGCATCAGATCCAAAGACATGATTTCCTTCAATGGACCTCATCCTTTTGGCCATGATGTCCATCTCTACTCTTAACTTTTCGTGTTTTTCGTCCTCAGCTTCGGATCCATCGGGTATATCAAAGATTGGCTGTTGATTGGCGAAGACCGGTCGTACTGTGGTAGGTCCACCTGCTGGAGTAAAAATGGGGTTTCTGATTGTTGAGTCGAATAACGGATTGAGACCTGAAGACTGCATGTTGTTGAAAGGTGGCACAAAATCCCGTGACATGCCATAGGGAAACTCCGCTGAAGTAACAGGAGCCATTGTGACATTGGCTGCTGCTGTGGCAACTTCGGAGATCACTGTAGGTTGTGTATCCATTTTTGCTTTGATCACGTTGAGGGCTTCCAAGATCTGGTTGACGTCCCCTTTGATCCCTTCAATGTCATTATCCATTCGATCGAACCTTTGGTCGTTATCTGCCATCTTCTTTTGAGCTTGGGACCGTGTGTTGTATTTGTGGGTACTCAGCGTGACTCCTTATCTCCTCTTTCTGGACAAGAACAAAAGATGTGCTGCGGAACCCCAAATGCAGGATTGATGTAGGATGACATGCAAATGCGGATGCATAAACCATTCAAGGAAACTCAAAATTTTTGTTTACAAACAAAAAGTTAGACCAACACGTAACGACATGCTTAAAAAGCGTTTTTCATTTGATAACTGGAAATCTATTACAGTAGAGTGGCCTTTGCTAAAAAGCAAGACTTTTCTTACAATGAAATTAAATGCAACAGGCAGGATATCAATCCTTTTTTAGGGAAAGCAGGGAAATGGTGAAACAAAAATCAATCTAACAAGATGACCCTTCTCCTTCTTGGACTCTGACATGAACTTGATCCTGGCGGATGATCTCCCACAGGTATTCGTTTTCTCTTTACGCTTTAATCAAAGCGTATTTCAGCTCTTCCCTAGTTGCAGGGACCTCAGGTTCCATAGTTATCTCATAGTCGTGAGTGTAGAACATGATTAAGGAAATTTCCTTTGACCATAGCAGGTACCCCCTGGTGGTTAAATAACTCGCATTCTCCATTGGGGTTGGGCCCATGAGGTGTGGATCTCTTTGAGCATATTGAGCATCTTCTTCTAGTTCCTGGTTGCGACCTGTCTCACAGAAGCGAGGCCTTAACAGTTCTGGTTCATGCTCGGGCCCGGTGGGATACCCATGTTGACGCCGAGCGAGAATAGGATTATAAGTGATCACCCCTTCTATCCCAATGAGAGGTACATTGGGGAAATCTCCGTAGCTGGAAATCATGACCTGGTCACCGATGCTAGTGTCATACCAGGTGATATCATGGTGTCTGAGAGTGACAAGTTTAGAAACCCATGCGCTTTTGGTAGGAAGCCTCCAAAGGATATGGGTCCTTGGCAGATGAGAAGTAAACCATCGGTCGAGTAGTGCAAGACAGCATGAGAATCGCCCACAATCATACAAGGCAAAACGGTGGATGACTACATAAGTATCAGCCAGTATTGTGTTGACCGGATTTTTGAGGATGAAGAGGCGAATTGCTTCTTCGCTGATGAAGTCGTAACTGCTTGGGAACAGATACAGTCCATATATTAGTAGTGCCAAAATTGCCTCAAAAATGCCCAGGTTTCTGCTTTCATAGTGATACTTGGCCATTTCCATTAGAGGCCCGACATCCATTCCATACCACCCTCCTTTCGCCCTCATTGGTGGTAAGTCTTCCAGCTTGATATGCAGGGCTTTAGCTAAGTCCTTCTTCTTTGGCTTTCCATAAGGGAGCGTAAAAGTCCATGGTATCTTCAAGTAAGCATTATACTCTTCGAGGGTCGGGAGTAACTGAAAATCTGGGAACACAAAACAGTGGTAAGTTGTATGATAGAATTCCACCAAGGCTTGCAACATGGGCTCGTTGATCGGAGCGCTTATTAATGGCAATAGGTCCCCATATTTAGCTATGAAAGCAGCAGGATTTCGAACAAGTCTGGTTAACATTCTTAGACGGCCCAGTCTCAGATCCGGGACTCGAAGCATGTCTCTTCTTACCATGTTGTTGCCTGCAAAGAAAAAAGTTGAATTTCCTTGAATGGTTAGAAGAATTGCGAATGCAAATGCACATGATTGTCATGGAACTCAGATATTTTCGAACATCAGAAATCGTCATTTCATTAATAAACAAAACGGATTACAAAACATCATTTCCTCTTACAAGAGTTTTAACTAAACAACTTGGTGCAACCTATCAAGGTTCTCCTAGCAGCCTGAGGTTGAGCTTCTCGATCTTTCTTTCCATCTGAGTCTTCTCGATGATGAGTCTGTCCACAATTATTTTCCATGGATTAGACTGAGGCTCATAAGGTTCTTCTAGTGCTTTCCTCTTCTTACAAGAGAGGATTTCTTCATCTTTCGACTGGAGTTGTCTCCGGAGCTCCGCATTTTCTTCAATGACCATCTGATACTTGTGCTTCCAAGCTTCTTCAGTTTGATGTGCTTTGACCAAAGCAATTTTCAACTTTTCTTCTTCAGACATGAAGACCAACGAGCGTTCTTCCTTCAAGGCCATAGGCTCTTGTTTAGGATACGGCATCCTTAGTGTGACGGCTCTTTTCCGAACCCATTGGAGGTAAGGTTCCAAAGAAACACAGTTGAGTCTTCCAATATCTTTCTTTCCTTTCTTGTGTAGATGCTTCCAAGCTTCTAGAATTTTCTTTTTTAATCCTTGACTATCTTCCCCTTCTTTAAAGAAGATGCTTTCTACTTGAACACTTTTAGGTTTGTCCTTTAGAGGGTATCCCAATTGTCGGCGGGCGAGTATTGGATTGTAGCTGATCCCTCCATTAATGCTGAGGAGAGGTATATTGCTAAATTCCCCACAACTGTCAATAATCATTGTCCCATCATAATCACGACTATACCAATCAATATCGGAATGGGTAAGAGCCATAATCTTTTGTGACCATCATCCTTTCTTTGGATCCCAAAAAGCGTTGGCTTTGGGTAAGTGCGAAGTGAACCATTTGTACAATAAAGGAGCACAACAAGTGATCATTCCTCCATTATGGAAGTTCCTCAGATAAACAGAATGGTACGTGTCTGCTAGCAAGGTAGGCACAGGATTCTTCTTCAAGAAAATATTGATGGCATTGAGGTCCACAAAATTCTCAAAGCTTGGAAACAAGAATATACCATAGATGAGTAAGGCAAGGATAGCCTCGAATGCATCCATGCTTAAATGATCTGCGTAATATTGAGCTTTCTCAACCAAGAATTCTGCTTTTAACCCAAAGACTCCCCCTTTTGTAATCAGATTCTTTTTTATATCATCCACTCCCAAACGTGTAGCTTTGGCAATATCTTGCTCTTTAGGGTCCTTCTCTACAATCGGAAAAGGAGAATCTTCAAGAATAGGTAATCCAATTAACTGAGAATACTCTTCCAGTGTGGGTACTAGCTGATGATCAGGGAATGTAAAGTAGTGGTAGAGCGGGTCATAAAACTGGAGGAGAGTAGAAAGAAGTCCACTATCCATCTTTATCTTCAAGAGTAGCAACAGCTTCCCATATCGGCTTTGAAATCCCTCTGAATCTGTCACTAAGGTGCTCAACCTTTTCAAATCATCTAGGTTAAAACCCTTGTAAGTGTACTTCAAAGTTTTCTTTCTTTCACTGTTCATGACGACCTCTGATATTTACAAACAACAAAGTCTGAGTTCCATGAAACCATATGATGATATGATGACATGATGATATGAATGCACAAAACACAAACAAGATGCATATGCACACAACACAGGTTTAGGGTTAAGGACAAGCATGAGTCAAAGGGTCTATCCATCCCCAAGGGTTGTACTATGGATTGATCCGTACCTGCCGAACAGGTTTTACAAAGTTCCCAAAGTCATCAATCCATCTTTCGGATATTATCAACTTCCCAAATTACTTGGTAATTGATAATATTCTCAAGAGAATCTCGTCTGAGTGTAGTATCGCGTATCAACTACTTCGGAAATACTTCTTTATAGTCATCGCACTACGTCCTAATAAGGTCAAAGTGGGGTAACATGTAATCTAAAAGTCCACAGTGTCATGGGCTCCTTCGTTGAAAGTAGTATTGTTTTCACGAATACTCGATCAACAATACTTAAAACTTTCAAGGGGGCCTACACTGAGCGGTGGTTTCTCAAGTTAGCTTGGTCGGGAATCAACTCCCTATAAGCCTTCTTGAATATACCACCATCCTATCACAATTTCACTCAAGTCCGGGTATAGGACCGTCTCACCACTCAAAGCACCCAATACCCAACATACAAACAAACATATTGACAAATATACATGTTAAGCAAATATTCACAAATATAGCATGCAATTAAACAAAATAGGATAAACCCTCAAGTTCGTAAACGTCCCCAGTGAAGTCGCCATTTTTGTTGCGGTGAGAATCGTGATACCAAGCTATTGAATTAACTTGAATCTTAATTCTTTTACAACCGGACTTTAATTTATCCAAAGGAAAGGTCTAAAGAAAGAAAGAACCTTTTGCGCGATGTTACAACAACGCTAAGAGATTCGGGGATCGGGGGTTGGTTATGCATAGGGTAGGTATTTCACATCCTAAACATCCGTAGTACCCTACGGGAACCTTTTGTTTGTTTGTATGCTAAGTTTGTTGAATATTTAATAAGGTTGGGATTGGGTAAAAAGGTGTAGTATGATAGATGAAGACCTAAGATTGTTTCTAAGTTTGCTCGCAAAGACATCGCGTCCTCTGCCTACGTATCCTAACTAGGATAGAATCAGAGCAATCGTAGTTCACCTTACTAGGGTTGAAGAACGCTTGATTGCGATCAAGGTTCAAAGGGGAACAAACATAATAATGTTTGTGTAGAGTTTCATAAAACTCTCTAGATCTATGTTGTAACACTCAAAGGGGAAATAAGTAATCATTACCATGATTCTTATATAGAGTTAACAAACTCTAACCTAGGGTTCTAGTTGAGGAACACTCCTAGTAAAGGTGGGTCTTTTAGACTTAGGCAAAGTCTAATGGCTTATGGGTTCTAATCTTAACTAAGATCAATATGACTTTACAAAGTCAAAAGGGGGATTGAGCTATCCATGACACAAAGGTCAATATGGAGAGACTTTCCTTTGGAAGGAAGGGGAGGTGGCAACTTGGATGAGAACCAAAAAGTTCCATCACTTGGGGAATAATTTAACAAGGTATAAACATATTCAAGCATGAGAAATGTAGGAGACATGATCAAGGATCAACCAACACATTACAATGAGCAAGTATTTTGAGTAGGATCAACGGTTAAGATCAAGCATGGTAAGCATATTACAATAAGCATGTCTTGACAAAGATATAGGCGCATCTCAACAAAGATTGAAAGTACGGTTTTTTACAAGGATTACGAAGACATGATAAAGGTGACAACCATGTAAACAAATAACAATTTGAAAACAAATCACGTTATAACCTCAAAGTGTAACAACAATATGCATAGATAATAATCTCACATAATTAAATTAGTTTAGCCTCGTAATTTAGGAGGTAGAAATAACTTAACAAAGTGAAGATGAGGGAAAACACATGGTAACAACCAAGAGAGAATCAATTGAAGATGAAAGAAGTATGGATAACAATTAATACAAAGATAGCAAGACAAGGATTACGACGATGAATCGCACTTCAAAATACAGTCAACAAAAGTATGAGATGAACAAGACAATAAATCAAAGTAAAAATCCTAGCATGTTAATCATCATGTATGGATGTGAGAACAATCAATTTTCACAAAGAAAAGCAAGTGGAACCCTTTAAACTTTCATCTGCAACAGCTAGGGTTAGTACTGTCAAAACAACAAATTGCACATAGTCAAACATGGTGAAAAATTAATCAAACATGGAAAATAAAATTATGACATGAAAGTACACATTAAAACAAACACAATGAAAAAATAATGGGTGAAAAATGATAAAAAAAATGAGAGAGTTATGATTTTTTGAAGTTCATGTGAAAAAAATAAGAAAAAGTGGCAATAAGGGTTATCACAAGGGATCAAACCCATGCCAAGTATAATGCGCGCGCAAGTCTCAACCGCTGGGGCGGCCATACATCCATTAATTGAAGCGCAATGATAAATATATAATGTGTTTTTCATTCATGGCTGGGCAAAAATAGAAGTGTTTTTCATGGATTTGCAAAATGGTCATAACTTTCTCAATTCTTAGTCTTTTTCCACAAATTTTATATGCTTTTGGGGTAGAATCATCTGAGGATTAAGATGGTGGTGGTAGTTTTTGAAAATCACCTTCCTATTGAAAAACCCGATAGGGGTTATGTTTAGGCTCAAAAAATTGCAATTTGACATGAACACACTTATACAGTCACATTAAATCCACACAAAGCATACACACATACCACTTAGATGATATTCAAGCAAACTAAAACAATCTCATGGTCAGAATCACACAGTTATGAGGAATCACAATTAAGTTGCAAATGAGCAAATACAAAGATGCATGACAGTTGGGCATTCTGTGTTCAAAAGCAAATCAGACCAAAGTAACATTGTGAACACATTCCAAACATGATTTCAAGTGTGTGTATGTGAAAAATTAAGAACTGGAACAAGTGTGTACCTACTTGGTTTTCAAATTGCATTTTGATACATGTTATGTGTATGAGATGATACAAGTTGATGCTCAAGTCAGTTCCAATGATTTGGTTCATTTATACATGTCACATATGATTATATTAATCTGTCATATCACAAAAATCTCAAAGAAAATCAATGGTTCCAAATCTGGTATAGAATATGCAAGCATGTTAAAAATAAGAGCAATTCATGAGTGAATTCTTGGTGCAGTGTTTTTTAATGCAAGATGAACATACAAGCATGTCATAAATGACTATTATGAGGTGTTTGTGAAGTGAGTTTATGAAAAAAAAAAACATTTTTGCACAAAATGTAGCATTTGAGTGGTATTGTGTGTGAGAGGCATTTGTGTCAATATGTGAAATCTTGATGCTACACACAAAACAACAAAGTAAACACCTAGACATGCTTAGAATGCTCATAGAAACATGTTGAAATGAAGAGAACAAGTTTTTTCATGTTCTATGCAAAGTATGAGTGTCAATGGCTATGGCATGTTTTTGACAACAAAGTGATGGCATATCATTCAATGCAAGGCAGGGCTGGATTTTGTTTTACTCAAGTTAAGATGATGTCTCAGTTCTCCACATGATTAAGCACAATAACAACAGATGAGGCCTGCTAACAACATGTCCCTAACAGAATTTGGTCAACTCACACTTTGGAAAAAATACATGTAATCAACAATTAATGACAAAATGAACAAACAAAATCATCTAGCACAGTCAAATATACCTCCTAAACTCACCTCAGTCCATTCCAACATCAACCAACACAAGCCAATGAACACCAAAGCAAAGCTAGAATTTGTCACAGAGCCCCTAAGGGTTGATTGCCAGCTGACTGCTTTTGGGTAGTGACTGAATATTTTACAAAGACAAGGATCATCACACCAATGATGAGGGGGCTGGTTCTAAAACAACTGATGAATGGACACAAACTTCTGCCACAGCCCAACATATTCTAACTAAAACAAGGCTTGGTCTGTTATCCATAGAAATGATCATTTCCCATTTTGATCAAGAGCAAATCATAAAGAGAACATCAACTACACCAGTAGCAGCTAGCAATCAACACTGCTATAAACAAATGAACTGTGGTTAAACCTAGCAATGAGTTCCAGCTAGCAGGCCTAGTTCCAAATTTGGAGTACCTACTACAAGCTACTACTGTCTTGATATTATAATAACTGAATGAAGTATAAAGGGTGACAAAATGGAACTCTTCATGTTGAACAGCTTCAAGAAAAATGCCTTGGTGCTTGACTCATGCTACCACCAATCTATGCCAACAGTCAAGATGAATTTCCAGTCTGAATCCTAGGGTTAACAGAACTAAAACTGGTTGCAAACCTAAACTACTATACACAAATAGATTAAAATAAGCACAGAGCTGTTGGACTGGTGGTTTGAAAGTTAATTTCCTTTTTTTCTGGTCTGCACTTGTGAGGTCATAGTTCAAAAACATTGTTCACTTCTTTCACAGTTGGTGAATGGTAATGACTCACTCATCCAAGGTATTGACAACTAAGCAAAGGTTTTAGCAACTAATATTCTTCTCAGAAAAACAAACCTGATGTGAGACCAATTTCTGATGACTCCAAATGAGGGTTCAAACAAAAGGGGGGGGGGGGAATGGCACTAGAGGTTAGACATCCAACGGAAAACTCAAGTCAGTGAAAACCAACTTTAGCAGCATAACAACAATATTTACAAACCTCAGCTTGTCATCACAAAGCCAGTGCCAAACATTAGTTCAAAAAAAAAAAATCTATTTTACTTCGTATTTATCCTACTGCTGTAGCAAGGGCTCCTAGCATCTCTTGCTTATCCCTCCATATTGGTGACTGACCCCTTATATGCCAACAGTCTAGTTGAAACAGAAATGCAAGAACATACAAAGAACAAAGTACAATGCAAGAACGCTAAGTCAAAATTGTTCTAAACTCTAACTAAGATAACAGTAAGGTCAGCAACAATCTCTAATTTGTCAAGGGTCAAACATGCTATGTTGTCCACATCAGGCCCCAAGGGGTACTTGTGCTTTTCATGGGGGATCCTCATCATGATGGTGTCTGCTACTCAGCAGGGTTCTAACAATGAGTCAACTTCATAAGATCAAGATATAGTCTCTATGCCTCAGCACCCCCAAGGTAGCCAACAGTGATCAAGTCTTCTTATCACAGAATAAAGTTTTCCACACTAACAATCTCATGATGCACAAATTGAAACAAACAGACTGTGGATTCTAACATTAAAATAAGAAAACTCTTTTTCAAAACAAGATTGGTGGCAGGGCAAAATAACCTACAGGTTATAGCAGATTATGGATAAATCTCATGGGGAGGTCTTGCCAACTAACAGCAGAATTAATCTCATGGAGTATGCAGCAGCCTGACTATATTTTGTCAAACATATTACCACCAATTTACTCAACAGCCTTGCTAAATTTCAAACAAGTTTTCCACCAGCATAGTCAATACTTTGTTTTGATAGAAAAAACACATGGCAACCAATCTTTGACAATAACAAATATTGACATACATTCTAAGAGTCACTTAAAACTTATTTTCACCAAACAAACAAGTGTTATGTAAATCAACAGCAAACCACAACTTCAAATTTCACAAAAATGCCAAAGTATGAAAATGATGCAAAAGTTAATGGAGACTAATCACTTACCTCTTGGAGATCTTTTCAAACAAGTTGGAGCAGTTGAGAAAACCAGAGATTTACACTTCACCTCTTGCCTTGAGCTTTTTCTTCACCTTTAAGTAACAACTCACTTTTGATGCCAAATATCAAAATATGCTTTTCCAATGATTTCTAGGAGTTTGGACAGCTGAGAAATGATAAGGTTGAGGTGTATGTATGATCAAAACCTTAAGGAAGTGTTTAGAACAAGGTTTAGTGGTTTTTGTAGCTTTTGGTCAAAGTATGGTGAGGAGAAAGTTGACTTTTTGATTTTTTGAGTTTTTTGATGGTTTGATGTATCATACACCTTCTATATGTCATTTAGAAGATGTGTGGATGGTTGTGAGAGTGTTGGAAATGTTAGAAATGAAAATGGTGTGAAAGTTGCAAAATGGCCATTTTTGGTGTTTTTGAGCTTTTCTTCACTTATAAGTAAAGAGAGAATGAGAGGGAGAGCTGTGATGTTTTGATCTTATGAGCAGCTCTGGTGTGAAAAGCAAGTGAGGAGGAGGCCTCTATTTATAGGAGAAAGAAGGATGAGGGCAGCTTGGTAACTTCCATTTTTTGGAGGGAGTTTCGTGAAGTTTCTTCCAAAATCTTGCCAATATCTTTGTGGCAGCCATCTTCACATCAATTGCAAGACTCAATGCAAGCAAAACCAGATGATATGAAGGAGTGAGGTGACTTGAAATGATGTTAGAGAAGTAGGGGACTGCAGCTGCCCTTATTGCTTGAAAAGTTTCTCTTTCATGGCTTAAAAATGATTATTTTATTTGCAACTTGCCATCAACTTGCTAGACCCCTCAAACTATCCCATTTTCTGGTTTTCTCTTCATTCCTACCTCATATTATCAGTTTGCAACATGATCCAAGGGTGGAGAATGACTCAAGTTGTGAAAAACCCAATTTTGATATGTTGAAGCAAGTGAACTTTTAGTGTGACAGACCCAACTTCAAGACACCATAACTTCCAGCTCACAACTCCTCTTGGGGAGTTCTTGTTCTTTTTGGAAATCCCTCATATAGCCCTACAACATTCATGTTTGTCAAAAGTTCCAAATCTATGTGCATCTTGGTTGAAAAGTCCCTTAAAGTTAGCAAAAAACAAGTTTTGATGCAGCCAGATTTTGAGAAATTCACTAAGTGTTTTTGTACTAAAAAATGACTTTGATGATAACTCCAATTCCATGCATTTTCTGAGTGTGGACTAGTATAGGACTTTTGTAGGACTTGTTAATAGCTTTCCGACGAGCTTTGAACCACCTCGTTCGGGTGTGTGGTTAGGGAGTTAGGGTTTAGCCCCTTCCGAAACCCTAATTTCCCGATTTTTCAATTACTCTCACGTCCTTGATCCGATGATCATGAAAATTGATATGTAGGTCCCTCATGACATAAGGAAAAACTTTTCTTCACAACTTGAAGTCCAATTCCTAAAATTTGAGGGGGTTGACTTTTCGGTCAACCGTACGATCGATCGGCGATTACCGAACTATCTGTTCATGTTTCGGAGCTTCCAAGACTTTGAAACTCTTTGAGGGGACTTCACTAAGCCATATGAACTTTTTTAAACCATACTTTTGTCCTTGAATTATTTCTCAAATCTAAAGTCGAACTACAGCTGACTTTTTCAACCCGAAAAACCCTAATTGGGTGCCTTGAACTGCACTGCACCCCGTCTGTGGGTGATTACTTCAAATTGAACTCACGCATGGCCCAATATGGTACTCTTGATCTTATTTCATAAATGATTCAACCCAAAACATTGGTTGAACAATCCTCGAACCTTCGGTTTTATCAGTGCGGAGCCCCGTTTCATCTGTGTCTTGACAAAAACACACTTCGAAACCTGTTAAGGTTAGATAAATAAATGCATAAGATATGGAGAGGATATAAGGGGTCAAAATTTGGGGTGCAACAACTGGAAATTACTGACCTTTTGCCATCTTTCCTCATAATCAGAATATTACCAATACCTTCATCTGCTAGAGAATTGTCATTTGCAAATTTTACCATCTTCTTCATTGAGGGCTTTATGTTGACAAACCAATATTTCCTTCAAGACATGTGTGATAAACATCTTGATTCCAAGTACCATTGGTCCTTGAATCTCTCTTCATTTCTCGTTATAACCATCAACAACATCTCTTCTTCTTCTTCTTCTTCTTCTTTATGTTTCACCAGTTTTGCATTTGTTTCTTGATTCTTCTGCTTTTCAGGAAAATTACTAGAATAATGACCATACTTTTGACAATTGTAACACTGAATGTGACTTTTGTCAGGTTTTCGACCGCCATTTCTTCCTCTACCTGCAACACCACATCTTTGGTTGCCTTGGTTCCAGGGTTTTCTCTGATTCGACCAGTTTCCTTCTTGCTAATTTTGACCAGTCGAGTTGTTGTAGCCTTATTTGCCTTTGTTGCCATTCCAACTTCCTTTGACTTTCTTTTCTTTTGTTGATTGCGCCTGCAAAGCCACATCACTTTTCGACTTTCCTGCAACTCTTTCAGCCATTCTTTGTTCATGAGATTCAATTGTCCCTTGAAGCTTTTCCTTTGTAAATGTTCACAAGTCTTTCGACTCTTTTATGCCTATTACCATATGGTCAAACTTTGGTGCCAATGACCTCAAGATCTTTGCGATAGCTGATCTTAATGTCAACGTTTCTCTACATACTTTGATTTGATTCACCAGTTTCATAACCTTAGTGAAGAAATCAGTTATGCTTTCATTGTCCTCCATCTGAAGCCATTCATAGGTGCTTTTGTGAGTTTGTAACCTCACCTCTTTCACCTTTTCTATGCCTCCAAACGATTTCTCCAGAATTTCCTATGCTTCTTTCGCCAATTTTACATCACTAACCTTTTAAAAACCACTTGAATCAACACATTGATGAATTATAAAAAGAGATTTATAATCTTTCTTTTTTAATTCTTTGTGTGCAACCTTTTTTTCATTCGTTGCGTTTTCTGCAAGCGGTGTTACTTCTTCCTTCACAAGATCCCAAAGATCTTGATAATAGAAAACAAACTTCATCTGCTTGCACCCATTCTCATAATAATTATTCTTGAGAATCGGAAGACTCGCAGGAAAATGCTCGTTTGGATGATTCACCGCCATCGAGTTTTGCTTCCACGAATCACAGTCGGAGCTCTAGATATCAAATGTTAGAATTAACCCAATCTTGGAGAATTCTGAACCAATCTTGATGGACAATATTCAGTCAACCAATTGAATTTCTCACTTACTCTTTACTCTTCACTCGAGTGAATCAATCACACCTTGATTGTAAGAATGATTATGTGCAACAATTGTTAATGGAAGAAGAAAGAAAAATTGAATTGGGAAGAAAAGGGAATTAGTGTCTGAACCGAATATGAAAGAAGATAATTTTTACAGAGTTTCTCTCTGCTATTCAAAATTGAATATTATTCTTTGTAACTGTAAAATTGTTATACAATAATAGATGTTACTCTCTATTTATAATACGAAGTCCAAAATACTTAATTCTACTAACATTACAAAATTAGGCCTAAGTCGAAATCCATGTTGACACTAACTCCTTTGACACTTTGACAATTACAAAAGTCAGACACATTAGATTATTTCGACACTACCTTATTTCTGTCGAGCAACCTACTTTCACACAGGGAATTACATTCGCAACACTATTCATTATCTTTCTACCTTGAATGTTAGAGTTTTGACTTTGCAAGTTTACCTCCGCACAATCATATAAGGATTCACACTATTATACAAAGAAGAGAATCTACCTCTTTAATTCATCAACGATTTCGGTTCCAGAAAGAAACACCTAACCCTGGACATAAAGAATAGCGTTCTTGTCTTGAGACTTGTTTGATTCAAAATTCTACGCATTAAAATGCTTTCAATCTTTGCGTCTCGGATTCCATGAAAAATGAATTCGAGTAGTGAAATAAAAAGGAATAGATCAATCTTGAAGTCAAAGTCTTTTCACTCTACTACTGCTGTAGTGTCCGTCTACTACCTTCGTCCTAAATTATAAGACGTTTTGGACATTTCACACGAATTAAGAAACATAACTATTATTTTATGGAAAAGACAAATTATGAATAACTTTACAGTAATGTCCTTCATAAGTACGTATGAAAGAGAAATTAAAAGAGTTGAAAAAATAAATAATAATAAATACTTGAGGTATATTGGAAAAAATGTCATTAATATTGTATTGGAAATGTAAAATAATTTATAATTTGAGATAATTTTTTTTAACAAAGTGATTTATAATTTGGGACAGAGGGAGTAAATAACTATTGATTTGTTAAAGAAAAATCTAATTAAAGAATTAAAAAAGTATTTTGTTAAAAAAGAGTATAAGCAAGTTTGCATATCGACCGTTGATGTAGTGCACGCATGGTTACTCATCATTTGAGGATACTGATGTCACCTAGAAAGAATTCTCCAATAATTAGTTAGTGGAATGGAATAGTACCCATAACACTAGCTGCTTATAGTATTATTTGGATTCATTCTCAATTTGACACATATAGACAGAATTTCTCTATCATTCTTCCTTATTTCTTGTATGGGCCATATATCATAATGTTTGTCAAGTTAATCAATCATATTTTATCATTTGGGAATTAGATGTGTTTTTTCTTTTAGGTGACTAGGCTTGCATCAATGCTTACCAAGTAAGTAGAAATTAGCAACACACTACTATAAGTTTATCTTCACAATCCATGGATAAGTTTTATTAATTTTTTGGTCTATTAATAAATATTCTAATTTAAAGAATAATTAATTTAAAATCAATTAATATAATAATTGTTTTATATATATATATATATATATATATATATATATATATATATATATATATATATATATATATATATATATATATATATATATATATATATATATATATATATATATATATATATATATATATATATATATATATATATATATATATATATATATATATATATATATATATATATATATATATATATATGGAAGAAGCTTTTCTTGAATTTAGAATGAACCTCATGATGAAGAAAATAATGCATCTTATTAATATCTTTTCTATGAAAGGAGGCATGTAACTATTATTTGAATCTTTGAACGAAAGCATGATCAAAACCAGTAATAATAATATCATTAATATACAAAATAAGTAAGATAACTATTGTGTATTATAAGGAAGTAAGATAAATGTTATATCAATAAAATTATAGTCATGCATTCTATTTAAGGGTGTTCGTGGTGTGTTTTGGATCAATTTTAAAATAAAATATTATTTGATTTAAAGATAAATTTATTTAGTTTGATTTGATTTTAGATGATAGATTTAAAAAATTCGATCTAATTTCAAACGGTTGTATTTGAATCGGTTTTTTGAATATACACATTATAAATTATATTTTTTATTAATATTATAAAAATACTAATAAATATTAAGTTTGATAGAATATATATCATATACTAAATTAAAAACCAATATTACAAAATGATAATAATTTTATGATTGAAACGAATAAAATATTAAAAATAAATAGATTAAATTAAATTAATAAATAATATTTAAAAAAATAAAAATTATTAAATAATAAATTAACATAACATATCATACTACTAATAAAATAAACAAGTATTAAAATATATAAATGCAATTTGATTTTGTTTAAATTGATTTGAATTTGAAAACCTCTATTCTCCCATTCCATTTCTTTAAGAGGTATCAGGACAAGATTGTTTAGACAAGAGGCCTTTTTTTAAGTTATTCTTGAAAGTCATCATACACATATTGCCACCATAGTCAAAGAGAAGTTTTTATCAGTTGTTTGAAATTTAGTTTCAATATATTGTATAAAGTTCTTAAACATATACACTACACTTCATATTTATATAAAATAAAATATATTTATGAAGTTAAGTATTAACAAGTGTGAGTAATGTGAATAATAGTCTCACATTATGGTGATTTGAGCATTTATAAGTGAGAGAACTCATACACCTATAATCCTAAGGTTTTGGGTGAGTATGTGGTGCGTCTCTCACAAAGGTGTTGCTCTAAAAAGGAAAAGTCTCATAATATTTAATATTCCCTAGTAAAAATTCTAACCCAACAATGATATCATGAGACTTTGATTCGAGTAAAGGGAACGACTTAATTGTATAGAAAGTATCCCAACAGGTTGTAGATTGAATGTCTCGTTGAAGAGTGTCAATGACGGTATAAAGGTGCAGTTACACAGTTAAAGTTTCCGCTTCAATATTCCCTAATAAAAATCATAACCTAACAGTTCTCACTTTTGGCTCTCTATCAATTATCTTCCCCAACACTTACTCCTACACACAAAAACACACATGAAAAAAATTAACAGTACAAAAGTGATCCAATAATTGTCCAATATACAATAAATTGGAAGCAAGTTTACATGATACAAACTTATCTCAAAAATATGATTTGATGTCACCAACAATATTGATAAAGAGAGTGTTACTATCGTCAATTTGAAATTTTTTTATTACCTTATCATGTAAAATTTGGAAATATTTAGAGGAAACCTTCATGTTATTAAAAACCATAAAAAATAAAAATTATAATTCTTAAGTTGAATTCCCATGACTGCAAATAGTGGGAAAAAAATCATTTGTTGGATCATTTCAAGGTGTAGAGCACCACCATGAGATACATAGGTAATGCAATGACCCATTAGAGAGCTTATTGATCAATAATTAACAAAATGTACTCTCACCGGTCACTATTATAAGCAAACATTTTTTTAAAAATTTTAGTCATTATTATAAATAAAAATTATTAACTTTCAAAGTAATTAATGTTTGTATTATTAGTATATCTTTAATTTAATTCAATAGCATTTAATATTGGTAGTTGATTCATCAAATATAACTAAAGATATTATAGTAAATTTTAATCTAATTATATATGAAATCAAGAAAATTAATTACACTTAACTAATTTTTTTAATTAGTGTAAAAGGTGTTATTTTTTGCTTATAATTGTGAACAGAGGAAATATTAAAAATGTCGATCAATGTTAGTATTCAGAGGGACTATTTTATTTTAACAATGCAATTGAAAAATACTTGAATTGCTTAAATTAGGGGGTTTGTTTTAAAAGTGAGTTTGATTAAAAACAAGTAAATTGTTGAAAATTATAAGAGAACAAAGGCGATTGATTCTCAATCTTTCCAAATCAGAGGTATCCTACTTCTTTTTAATCTTTCCAACTTATGAGCCTCATTATTTGTTCTTTCATTGATCAGATTGATCGGAGCTGCCCAGTTTTTATTTTTGATGTCTTTTGTCTCCTTTGCTACCAAACCTCCTCTGTAAAATATCTTTTCTTCATTTTGGGCGTCATGCCCCTTAGTAACTCTCTGTCCTGTCATGAATTCTTTGTCATAAGGTTCTTTTTTGATCTTGTCCAACGGCTCAGGTGCAACGTGATAGGACCATAAGAATTCCCGGTCTTGCTCGACTCTGGTCTTCTCAGCTCTGACCGATCTTCTGTATAATGCAACTACTTCATTTAAGGATAAACTGACACTCTTTCAAGGCCCCCCTGGGAACGGAGGGTCAATCATAACTCCTTTGATTATCAGCCGACCTCCTGACGTTTCTTCTTTCAAGTTAATATCTATCGAGTTCACTTTTAGCTGCTCATCTTTGATGGAATCCTTGGTATGGTTTTTAATTCTAAGTCTCAAGATATCCTTATAACATTTCCTGGCTATTCCTTGGTCGCCCTTTATTATTCCTACCCGATCATTTTCCAGGGGATATTTCAGTGTGATATACAACGTGGACAACACTGCCTCCAGAGCATTGAATGATTGTTTGCCAATAATAATACTATAGGGAGATGCAGCGTTAAAACTAAATACCTTACATTGATACTTTTTGCATTATCTCCAATACCAAAGGTCGTCATTATAGGTAGATATTCGAGCACCTGCACATGTTCTCCGAAAAATCCCACCAATGTACCTTTAAACGACAACAGCTCCAAGGTATCAAAATTCATCCCCTTGAATGCATCCCTGTATAAGACGTCAGCTGAGCTTCTGGGATCTATCAAGACTTGCCTCACACTTCAATATCGGATATGAACTTTGATCACCATCATATCATTTTAATGAGATAATATTCCTTCTGAGTCCTTCTTAAAGAAACTTATCGCGACCGAGCTTTCCCTTTCCTTTGATGGCGGCCTCTACCCAATGTACATAACTGATCAGACATATATTCTTCTAGTCGATCTGGTTTCTCCTCATCCAGCGAACCCTCCTGCAATGGTGTTTAGTGTATGACGCGCCACCCGGGCTTCTCAGACTTCTTTTTTATTTTTTCCTTTCTTCTGTACTGAGTTTTCCGTGCCATTTTCTCAAGGAGGCCTCATTTTCCCTGATTTCCCTTTTGTGTCTTTGACATATGAAAATAGCCTATCTCTCTGGATCAATATTTTTATTTCCGTTTTTAACTGGTGTCAGCCTTCGGTATGATGTTTGTTCATTCTATGGTATTCACACCATGAATCCTCATCCTTTCCCATTAAGGCTATTGTCACACCCTAATTTTTGACCTTAAGATCCCACCTCCTCGTGTTTATTCTTGCTTGTTTTATTTTACTTTTGTGTACATGTTTATTATGGCTAACCAACTTGTGTAGACGCAGTTATTCCAAGTGGACCAGTATTCATTCTCACAAGGAGTTAAACATAATCATTTGAGGATTGATCTTTGGTTTTGTGGCAAGAAGAATTTCAAGTTATTTAGGCCCAACTATAATTTCGAAGGGATTGTGGGTATCTTGCAAATTAAGCACATTCGAAGTAAAAGATGTTTGAAAATCCAAGGTGCTGTGAAAGGGGGGATCGTTTCAAATATTTGAGATTTTTCTTTAAATCAAAATTTTACAAACGCAAAGAAGTCTACATGGTCACATGGTTGTTTACAAAGCTCATGCTTAAAACAATAATAAGGAACTCACGTACCATAGAGCACGGTTGAATTCACCAAGGATAGTGTTATAATACACCATATTTAACCTCATACAAATGGAAATATCTCTTAAAGTCTTTCAGCCGTAAACAACTAATTCGTCCTGTTACCGCTTTACCCGAATTAGCTACAAGAACGTGAATAAATCACTATTGTTCACAACGTTTCCCAACAAATTCAAAGTTCAATACAAGAATGCATTTTAATCTGAAATGGGCAAAATACTAAGATAGAATTGTTTCATTTTAACTGAAGTTATCACATAATTCAAGTCCTTATACAAAAAGGACACTTCCTTAATCAAGGATTCCAATTCCTCAAAGGGCATATAATATTGAAGAAACATTCAATTGAAGTAAAGCTTAAAGCTTTTGAAGAAGAATCGAAGAGCTTGCTTTAACCATACAATACTAAAGCTATACGACAAGGAAAACACCCTATACAAAAACCTATACCCTAGTAATAGGTACATATGGACAATTACATCAATAACATGAATAGCCCGCCAGAGTACACTATGGTCACAGAGCGTTTTAAGCTAGTTCCTCATTAGAACACTCAGCATTTGGTTTTTAGCGGCAGCGGTTATTTGTTTCTTTAGCAGCGGCGACATTTGTCTTTGACTTCAGCAACAACAGCCTCAACATCAGCAGCGGCAGTTTACGACCCCAACCACCCATGACCTGCTCGGGACAAAATTAGGAAAGTAAACATCAAAATAAAATTTAACACAACGTCCTGCAGACTCAAGACCGTTAAAGATGGAATATCCCAGCAGGTCCAACAACACATAAAATCGACCATGGAAACTTTTTTATCCATGAGAATTGCGGGAAGTGTCTGTAATATTAATAAGTAGTAGCAGAAGAAGGAGGTTGTCGATCACCTTTGAGAAAGACAGGAAAGCAATTTATACGACGGTATACATGGGCAAGATGAGATTGGGTCACCGACAACATCAGGCTTTCATAATAAAGTCATCTCCAACACATCTAACTATCATCAAGCCAATGAATTTGAGCTGAACAAAACCGATAAATAGCGGTCATTAGCACAAGCATGCAAAGTTCAGGACAACGTACAAATTACAGTCTTTAAGATTACCTACATCAAGGTTAGGCAGCCCGTTGATGCCCTTTGACAGTCTTGGTGACCAGGCCGCTAGTTTGAGTGTTTTCTCTTCTTTCCTGCATAAGATTCGAGTTAATTCAGAACAGGGCATGCAAAGAAGAATTAAATTGAGTTAGCTTCAAGAACATATCACCATCATCATTAGCCTTTATTACAAATAAGCAAGAGATCAAGGCAAGAAAGGAAATTAATCGAATACGACGAGATTTCTTCCAAAACAGTCCCGACAAACGAAAACGGAAAGACTCCAGACAAAGTTCAAATTGTTTCCAAAATTATCCATGAATATGTCCATCGCAAACCCTCAACCGTCCGGGCAAACGCAAATCTGAACTCAGATCCTGCAACATCGCTACGCACCTTAGCAGCTTCAGAAATCATCGCCGGAAACCGCTGCGAAGAATACCCATCCGCGCCAAAACCAATTATCGTCGCCGATACCTCACAGTAATTTTTGTTTGTTTTAATTTGGTGAAAGCTTTGATTTGTTTGTGTTCGTTTTCAGGAGAAAGACGAGGGTTTGCAAACAAGAATGAAGAAGAAGATGGTGGAGGAATTTGAGAAGGATTGATGGAAGAGTGTGTGGAGATCGAAGAAGAATGGGAGAGAAGGAGAAGCCCAACGGCGAGGGAGAAGAGGGATCTAGAGATTCTAGATTTTTCTGGCCTTTTTTTGTATTTTTATATATTGAAATCTTGTATGCACACACTCACCATAAGTCACATACACCACACACACACAACCCTCAGATCTCTAACGGATCTCATCTCACGACTCACACACGCACACCACCATACACCCTCGATACCCTCATCACACCGAAGCCATCCGCCCCATTAGCTAGTTAATCTGCCATTAATCACCTAATTGACTTATTTTATTTAATTAATCTTTTTTTAAACTAATCTAATAATTAACCTAACATAATCTAATTAATTAACCTAATTAATCTTTTTCTAATCAGCCACCTATATATTTAATTAAATAAATTAATCCCTTTTAATGTTTAATCAATCCATTAATCTAATAATCTTTTATTTAATAATGTTTAAATTGTTCATTTTCTAGATAATAAAATAGGACCTTCTTATGATTTGAAATAATTTATTTTATTTAAAATTAAAACTTAAAAAAAAAAGAAAATCTTTTCTCTAAATTAACTTGCATTTAAGTCATTAAGTGACCAAACCTTTTTAGTAAAAAGCTTTTTTATATTTAAAATAACCTTTATTTAGTAAAACAAATCAAATAATAGTAAAATCTTTTATAATTTAATTTACTTTTATAATAACAACTAAAAACTATTTATTTTAATAGGAAAACTTTCTTTTAATAAAAAATGATCATTTAAAATTATTTCCATCAAAATTTATTTTATTAAAAAAACTAATCGACTTATAATTAAAACTAATATAACATTTTCTTGAAAATCAATTCATATAATCTAATTCAACATTTTTCTTAAAACAAAATAATACAACTTTTTTCCTAAAATGAATTCAACCCTCCTTTAAAATCAATCTCGCCTAAAATTAATCAATTCAACTAAAATAAATCAATACCCCATCATTAATCAACATGCACGCTTACGTCCCCGCTCCGATCCATTCACATATTCACAATACACACACTTGTATGTCTTAACACTTTCACGCGTTTGTGTATGCTTTTACTTTATCCGTATTTTATATTTATCGTCTTTTACCTTCTCGCATTTATCTTATCGCATTGCATAAATGTCGAAACGAAGAACTTGCGTGTAACGTGAAACTTGCGCGTATGCATATTATTTGCATCATAATCCCCGTTGATCCTTGATCCCAGTCAAGTCGATCACTTAAGTTAGATCCTACCCCATAAGGAGGACCTTTGTCTTTTATCTTTTATAACTTAGATAAAAACAATTCAACAACTCAATCAAACATTATTCAAACATATTAGAGAATAAGATATTAATCATCTTAAGCGAGATAAAACCTCTATCCCATAACAATTCAATCAATATGTAGGGACTTTTCCGCTTAAGAGAGATAGAGGTGTACTTGTTGACAATCCGAGTACTTGAGCCCTTCTCTTAAGACGATGTAAAGACTATTTTCCTATGAAGTTGTGGCAGTTAAATTAAGTAATCTCCCTTAAAATGACAACTCGTCTTTTCTCCTAGAACCATTCAATCAACAACCTTTTATCCCTTAGGAACTTTAACCAACAGTCAATAATTCCTCAAACCCTTTAGGGGAACTACAAATACTCTGATTCCATTCCCGTCAAGATATGTAGGCACAAGATGCAACGTCTTGGCGAGTATACTTAGAAGTAAACCATTAGGTATTTTATCCTTAAGCAGATAATCCTTAGCAATAAACAACATAAAACAAGAGGTTCTTGTAGAGTACTACAGAATCTTAGAATGCTAGCACCTTCCCTAAGTTTAACCAACCCCCGAACCTATAACTCTCTAGCTTTTGAATTTGTATTGCATTGTGGGTAATTCAATCTTTTTCTCTTCCTTTGGACAAATTAAAGACCGGTTGTAATGAATTTAGATTCAAGCTAATCAATAGCTTGGTATCCAATTTTCACCGCGACAGCTATCATACCCTAAATTTTGACACTAAGATTCCACATCATTTTCATATCATATGAATATAATTTCATACATCACTAACCCACTACAAGTACAAGATATGTGTGCTTACTTGCTTCACAGGTTAAGTGATCCCCCTAATGCCCAAGTAGATGAATTCTCAAGGGATAAACATCATATTCAACACCACAAGTCTCTATGTTATCCATGAAGATTAAGAACTTCCACTCATCAATAATCAAGTAAAAAATTGCATCATGACAAGCTCACCATGACTGAAGACTCTCAGTGCATCAAAATTAGGGTTTTGGCCTAATTCAATCCCTGGGATGACTTGTGGGGCAAGGCATGATCCAAGACCTCAAGATATATTTCAAGGACCTCAAATACATCATATTAGTCCATTCATATGATTGGATTGATCCAAAGAACTTGATCCATAAACAATTCAAGAATTCAAATCCATTTGAGCCACAAACTAGGGTTTTGATGAAAAGTCAACCATATCTTTGACTTTTGATCAAGACATGATCTCCAACCTTGAGATATGATTCAAGACAGTCAAATATACCCTTGAAGTCCATTCATAAGTTTAAAATCACCTTGGGATATTCATTAATTGAAAATCAAGAATTAGGGTTTCTCTGCACAAAATTCATCTAATACGCAAAGTCAAAGTTTGACTTTTTAAGCAAAATTGATCATCAAGGGATGTTATTCAAGAAAATATGATCCATATTTGAATTTAATCAAAGTTTTATTAAGAAATTAAGGTTTCTTGCAAGAGAAGCAAAATTGGAAGAATTGAAAATTTCACTAAGTTATGGAAATTCATGTTCAAGTACCTAACTTTACAAGTTCACTTGTGATCCAAGCAACCATTTTTTGCACTCCAAAGCTCAAATGATAGATCTTATTCCATACAACAAGATTTCTAGACTGAGCCATCCCCAAAAAATGCATAGATTTTGAGATACAAGGCCATGAAGTTAAGGTTTCAAGATACTTTGAACCTTAACACTTAGAAAACTTTTAGGTAGAATCTATTTTGTGTTTTAGCCAACTTTGAAGACATTTTTCACAATGATCCAAATTGAATCAAGACCAATTATGAACATCAAATTTAAAGTAGGATATTTAATCTTTCTAACAAGTACAAGACATCCATTGATCATGTTTGAGCAAGAAGTTATGAATTTAACAAAATGCCTTGATCAAACTGATTTTTCAAGATAGCTTTCATGTTTACTTGCATCACACGATTTCTAAAACAGATTTCGTGACTTTGCAAGCCTTGTAATCCTCCAAGATCAGAAGGAATCTCGTTGAATCACATATTATCTTCAACTTTGGACCATAAGTCAAGGATCCCATCTCTTGGCATGTGAAAAACCATCATTACATAGCCTTGAATTCAAGTTTGTTATATGGCATCTAAGTGAAGCATTGAATTGGCATGAAATAAGCCACACCAGTTCAGATCAATTAAAAACAATGAGTATTCAAACCTGCAAAATGCCAATTGAGTCAAGATTCTAGTCATGCTATGGAAGACTTTGGCACCTTAGCCTTTAAGTAAGAGCTACATGATAAAATCCATTGGATAATAGCATGCTCCCTCATCCAACATTATTCATCCAAGACAGTTCTCCTATAAATAGAGGTCATTTTGCATCAATTAAAACACACCAAAACAATATCAAAGACTTGTTTTCTCATTCTCCCTCTTTACTTCAAGTTTTCAAAGTTCTAAAGAGCAAACTTGGAATTTTCAAAACCAGAGCCTAAATCACTCAAATAACCATCCAAACACATAAAAAAATCATCCATTGGAGGTGTCCAAACCTTCATCTTCATCTCCAATCACCAAAACCAGAAAGTCAACCATAAAAACCTCATATTTTGACTTTTCTCCATTTTTCAAGCCATGTCTTGATCGTGTCTATTTCAAAACCAAACAACACTCCAAACACTCTCTAAATAAAATCCCTAAACTGTTCCAACAAGAGTTTCTCAACTGTAACACCATTTGAAGGAGTTTCCATTTTGGCCACTTTTGACACTTTTTACAAAAAGGAAACAAATTATGTTCTAAAGGTTTCCCTTTGATTCTAAGCATCCAAAGAGCTTTTATAAGGTGTATTGGTGGTGTCCAAAGCATTGGTTTACTTCTGCAACAAGGTTCTTGCAAATTGACAAGTGAGCTTTAAGAGGTAAGCTTCCTAAGAATTTGAACTTTAAGAAATATGCTTTGCTTTGATACACATTGATCATGATCACATCATATATGTCTTATTTGTTATGTTTGAACTGTTTTATCATGCTATTATTGATTGTATAGAGTTGTAGCATAGAACTTGAAAGTTTGAAGCCTTTCTTAAACCACTATTGGGTTTAAAAATATAGGCACTTTAGCAAAATCTAAGACCACCATTAGATTCCTTAGGAAATTCTAGGTGAGATTGGTCTTTGTTTCATCCGTTTCTATGAAGAAATGAAGAAGTTATGACCTTCTTGCAAAATGACACAAACCTTGTGTCTTGCCAAGTCAAACCAGCCACGGTGCCTTAGGTTTATGCTAGGCCTAGGTCATATTTAGGAATATCTGTCAATTGGTGAATGTGATACAACAGATGTATCACCACCCTAGTTAAACCTGTGCGTTATTAGTACCATTCACTCTTGAAACTGGGGTTCAAATCCCCCTCGCCCCAATTTCATTTTATTTTTTTTATGATTTTTCAAGTGAGTTACACATATAATACATTGCCTCCCCCTTGTTATCACCATGCGCACGTGGTTGGAATGACTAGTGCTTTGACCTGTGAGTGAACCAGCGTGGGTTCAACACCTATGGGGGGCCTTTCCATTATTTTTTAATGACTTCTTTTCTTACTTTCCTTCACAAATTCTAATTATCATAACTTTCTCATTTTTAATCATTTTGAACCCATTCTTTTTGAAAATTATTCATGATATTGTATATTTTCTAATTATAAAAAGAAAATACTAAAAATAATTATTTTCCTCATAGTTATGAGTGTTCAAAGTATGTTATGTTTTAGGGTTTCTTAAAGAACTTCTTGATTCTTTTGAATAATTCCTTGCCTTTCCTTGCTCATAATGACTTGTTTGAACGATATACATCTTGTAAGAATCTTAAATGTTTTTAGGAATTTGTAAGTCCTTGTCCTCAATTGATTTTAATCCAATTTTTAAGTGTATGTTTACATGTGAATGAATAATGTACTTTCAATCATGCCATTGAATTTTTGCTTAATCTTATGCCTTAACATGTTGATTTTCTTCCATGATTACATGATTTTAATATGTTTATGTGCCCTTGTATGGATCATACCATATTTATATGCTCCTAAAAAATTTGAACTTTGCTTTGAAAATGTTTTCATATACATTTTCATTTGTATGAACTTTGTAGTGTTTTAACTTTATCCAAACTCATGTTTAAACCCTAACATGAATGTTTGATTATTATCAACTTATCTTGACATGTTTAATTGATATCCTTGCTTCAGTACTCAAGTATTTCTTCCATAAACTTTCACCATGAAATATATCTCTTTAAAATATACATCATCTTTCAAATAGACTTTCAAAATCATATTTTGATTTTAAAACTCTTTGGGCCTCTATTAGAGTGTAAGTCCCAACCCCTTTAATTTTCAAATCATCAAAATATTTTGGTCTCTACTTAGAGTGTAAGACCCATCACTTTTCACCTTTTTAAAGTCAACCATCAAAGCCTATTTGGGCCGCTACTAGAGTGTAAGTCCCTTCCCTTCTTCCTCAAAACTTTCTTCAATTTCTCAAAACATTCAATCTTTCAAAACTCAATCTTCAACTTTCATCAAACACAACATTAGTAACATTCAAATGCTTGACTCTTGGGCCTTTACTTAGACTGTAAGACCCAACACCTTTGTACATAGAATAAATCTTGGGCCTCTATCAAGAGTGTAAGACCCACCACCTTTTCCTTTCTTTTCAATAAATCTTGGGCCTCTGCTTAGAGTGTAAGACCCAACACCTTTGTGAATAAATAAACAAATAAAACAGTCAACAAATCAAATCCTTACAGATGCAAAAATATTCCATGAACTCAAGCATGTCATATCAATGTCTATACTTGTGAATCTTCAATCATGTTTGTTCATATTTTGTTAAGTTTCTCTTGACATTTACATCATCCTTAGTTTAGACATAGGTCAAACAATAGGATCCCTTCAATCACAACTTAGTCCAAACAACTAGTTCCCTGGCCTCTTCTTGGGCCTTATACAAGCATCATTGCCTCTTATTGGGCCTCATACAAAGGATCCCCCCAGCAAGATAACCTCCTCTTGGGCATCATACAAGGATACTTGGGAAGTCTCATTCAATTCCCCACAGCCTTCTCTTGGGCTTCATGCAAGGACCCTCAGGCTTCTTAAAAGCATAAGTCAAGTCTTAGTCATCTATACAATAAATCTTTTAGCCTCACCATCCCGGGCTTTGTACAAGATACAAATAAGTCTTTTCGCCTCATTCATCATGGGCTTTGTACAAGATACAAATAAATATTTTAGCCTCATTCATCCTGGGCTTTGTACAAGATTCAAACAAAAATCCCTAAAAGAGTCAGTCTCTTCAAATTTCCTCAATAGTCATTAGCCTTCTCTCAGGCTTTTACACAAATAATTTCCCCAGTCAATTAGCCTCAATCTTGGGCTTTGTATAAGACAGATAAAACTCCCTACTTGAGTCAGTTTTCAATCTTTTAGCTTCATATCTTGGACTTCAATCAAGACATATAAGTCAATCTCCTCACAGATGATACTTTGAGTCATCTCTGTAGGAGACATCTCTTCTAATAACTACAATTCAAATTAAACATTAAAAATCATTTTCCATATAAGTGATGTAAGTGGCACACTTGTTGATTCAAAAATCCAAGCTGGAGTCCCTCTCTTATCATGGTTCAAAACTTTTCTTTCATCTAACTGATGTAAGTGGCACACTTGTCGATTCTATATCCAAGTTAAGGTCCATCTCTTAGTATGTAAAGAATTCATAAAGGAAAAATTGACATTGCTTAAACACAATAAGTTCAAAGCTTTCTTCCCTTATGACATCATTCTCAAATAATTGTAGTGAATAGGTGAGATATCTCCCTTAAAGATGACAATTTGTCAAATCTTCCAAGCATTTTTTTAGCTTCATCATCTTGGACTTTAAAAAAGATAAAAAAAAACAAACTTTTTCCTCCCATAGATTAGGAGGAGCTACAAATGCTCTGATTTTTTAGTTTCCTTTTTGAGAATACGTAGGCATAAGATTGCGAGATCTTAGCGAGCACACTAATACAAAAAAAACCTTAGGTCCCGTTACCTTCCACACACAAAATAGACAACCATAAAAACACCAAACAAAAACATTCTCTCATTTTTAATAAAGGAGAAACCTTCCCAATTAAACAGCAAACAAACCTAACCAAGCAAGTAACTCAACAGTAGAAATGTACAATCAAGGTTCCTATAGATTACTATAGATGCTCAGGGTGTTAATAGCTTCCTTTAGTATAACCAACCCCTAATTCCAGATCTCTTAACATTTATAGGAAAAAATATTTGCAAGCAGGGTTAGTTTAGATTTCTTCCCTTTCTTTTAAGCATCATAGGATAAATAAGAAATTTTAAAGTAGCATTAAATATGGTAGTGGTCACGTCACAAAAATCGGGGCTTCAATGGCATGTACTCCTCCTTTTAGGCGTCTTGTGTAACACCCTAAATTATTCCCCGTAATAATATTAAATAAAATATCATAGTAATTAATTTAAAACATACGAAACATAGGATGTTACGGTCAACATGCAAAACATGCTCATCATACTGACCATGTAACGCTTATATTTTTGCATAATCTTAAAAACTTGAACATGTTCGAGTATTATCTTTATTGCAGCGGAATAACAAAAATCATGCATCAACTCATGGTATATAAAGTTCTCATGGTATCACATAATGCACCAAACAGTAATGCAACATGATAAAGGTAATGTCTACAACATCAAAGAAATATAATTCAAAACGCATTCCCACGACACCCCAGTGTTACAATCAGAGCATACGCCAACTACAAAGAAAAGGTAAGGAGACTCCATCTTTAACTCACATCTGAGTCCTACTATGGAGTATTTGCACATTACCTACATAGAGACAATATTCAAACAGAAGGGGTGAGATATCATAATATTGTAAAGGAAAGCATGTTAAACGTCACGTATTAAGTTAACACAACAACAATTCACGTAAACATCTCACATAAATCACCCAACAATATCATCACCAATTATTCACTAACCAACAGGAAATCACACGATAAAAAATTGATTCATCACACAACACTACTTACTTATCAACATAGCATCATGGATAATATATAATGCAATGAGACTCACACCCAACTCAATGCTTATGCATGTGGTGCCAATTTTCGTTAACACTCAGGTTCACCATTCTGATCCCCACCTCCTAGGATCAGAACCATTCACTGATTCATCACCTCTGAATAAGCTACCAGCCCAATTCACACAATGGAATTTTAGGCTCGCCAGCAACGGACCATTTTTCCACAAATGTATGCAATGCAACTATTTATGCATACAACAACAATAACAACATCATCATGCACAATAACCCACCACCATGGTTATTGTACACCGCCCAAATTGGCCAACAAGCACAAAAGTATATTTCATACAATAGGGATATATATATATATATATATATATATATATATATATATATATATATATATATATATATATATATATATATATATATATATATATATATATATATATATATATATATATATATATATATATATATATATATATATATATATATATATATATATATATATATATATGCAATCACAACAAAATCATTAAACATGTTCATATTCCACCAATAACACCACAACAACATCTTTATAACAACATTCAACTTTCGTCACTTACAACAAGGCTTCTTAACATACGCAACAATTAATAGTCATATTTCTCAACATATTAAACATAAAAATATTAGGAAAATGGTTCACCTAATTATACCAGGTTAAATTTCTACTTATTAGCTTTCCAACGCTTCAAATAGTTCGTCATTTGGATAAACGGTTAAAAAGTTATGATCAATATCATTTTCAATATTTTTCTGCCTATGTGTCGACGCACAGGGTATACAGCTCGACGTGAAGGTTTGTGCGTCGAAGCACATGTTATAGAGGTCGAAACAAAAGCTTTTGCATCGACGCATGTTGTTCCAATTGAAAATATTACATTCGCGTAGCATCAGGTCGACCCACCAGACCCTGGAGATCGACGCACACTACTGCGAAGATCAAAAATTATTTTTTTAAAAGCACTTTCACCACAGATTTTCACACCAGAGCCTATGTTACAAAAACCCATCATCATAGACTCAATTTTATACTAAAATGGCATCCTAAAACTCAATTGTACCATGTTTAACCATGGATTAACATCATATCATCATCATACTTACGACTCAGAACTTCAAAACTCAACAATGGAGGAACTTTTCAACAATTCCAAAACAGAAAATACTACACATATATGCAACGAAATTCATCACACACCAATTAAACAATTTACCATTCATCATATACCAATTAATAATTTCAACATTCATCACCTACTAATTAGCAATTTCAACATCAATTACTTCACAACCATCATATCATAGAACAACACATAACCTACAAAGTAAGAACCTAACTTTTACCCACCATTCAACATACTAACCCTTAGAAGATCAGAACCCCACCCTTACCTTGTAATCAAGCTTTCTAAACCTTCACAAATGGAGTTCTTCCCATTCCTTGTCGTAGCCTTTTTCACTTTCAGTTCTAAAACACTTACCATGAAAAAAACTGACTCCACTATCTTCCAATTCCTTTGCAACTCCCTCAAATATGGTTTTCCTCCTATGCCCTCACTTGCTCCACTAACTCTCTATTATGTCCTCAACATTCTCTAAAATGCCACTTTTGCCCTTCATTCTTATTTTCACCTTAATATTCTTATATTATTATAATTCCAACATTATAATTACTAATAATAATATCATTATCTCTTAATAATTTAAATTTTTAAATTAATCATTCTCACCACATCACCAATTCTACAAAATTAGCTGCACACCCCTCACCCTTAAGGTCATCAACATTAAGGTCACTACCCCCTACAGCAGGGTACCCCAATTACAACAAAACACACATAATCACATCTAAACACACAACTTTACGAAATTAAATTACGAAAAATAATTTAAAATAAAATGGGTGTTACATCTTGGTGTGGGAAATAGATTGATATGACATACTTACTTTAAGATATCTGATCGACGAGTGTTTAATGGTGTATACTCTGGTTCTCTCTCGAATGGACATCGGGGCGGTCTCGGTGCTGGTCGATCCCAGGCTCCATTCTTAAAGTAATCTTTCTTATGCCCCGACCCTTCCTCTCCTGTTCATGTTTTTTTCTTTGGCATCCCGGGTTCTTTTTTCCTAGTTACTTTACTCTCCTTTGATGTAGTATTCCGCCGAGGTAATGATTTCGTCCATATTAGATGCTGGCTTTTGTGCCAAAGACTCATTGAACTGTCTGGTTCTGAGTCCATGTTGAAACGCTCTGACGAACATTTCCTGGTTTGGGTGGGATACTTTGATGGTTTCTTCATTAAACATTGCTACATATTCCCGTTGTGATTCCGGTTATCCTTGTTGAACAATAAACAAACTGGTAGTTGATACCTTTTGATGCTTACTTGCTAAAAAATGTTGTATCATTTTTTTAGTTAAATCCTGATAACTAATGATCGAGAACCTCAACAAGCTCATGTACCACCATTAGGCTCCTTCCTTAAAGGTCTCGACCATGAGTTTACACTTAAGGGAGTTAGAAGCTCCTACAATTTGTTATTGATTGCAATGATATGCTCTTGTGGGTCGGTTTTGCCATCAAAGGACGCTAATGCTGGTGGTTTGAAGTTCTCTGGAACTTGATCATCCCAGATAGCTTTTGACAGAGGTTGGGAATCCAATGTCTCCTATTCGTCCTCTCCTTCTTGCTGGCTTTGATTTTGCAAAACCTAGACAGTGTCTTGCAAAGTTTCATTTTTCTAACGGACGACCTCCACCACTACCAGTAACTAGGTTATGTCTGGTGGTGGAGGGGGATCACTTCGACTGGAGACGACCTGAACATCGTATTACTGAATTGATGGTGGTATCAATAAGTTTTTGTGTGGCCTGGGCAAGCTTTACTAAAGCCCCACGGTGGGCGCCAAATGTTCTTACTAAAACACTAAAAGATTGACTTCCTCGTTATTGCTCGAGGAGAGCTTTAGATGAATGGTTTAAGGTGTTTGTTTTCGCATGAGTATTGTGTATGAGTATTATGTATCGGTTGTCCCCCCTTATTTTTCAGCACTCCTTATTTATAGGTCCTCTTTTACTGATACACCTTCTTGTAACATCCTCCGCCTCCATAATTGTCCCCATAAAGTCCGCATCTTCAATGATTGTAACTCTCCAGTCATAATGTGTCTTTTCGTAACCGTCCCTAATGGCTTTTGGTGTGGCATCCGAGCTCCATCATCGCCCTGTCCTGTATGACCGAGTTAGTTCTCTGTTCAGGAAAGGTCGGCTCATTCTTGAGTAGTTTGGCTATTCTTAAACAGGATACGACTTATAAGTAAGCATAGAGTTTTTTGATTATTTATGCTTAATATGCTCGAGATTACCAGGTACGTATCTCAGCCGGTTAACATGATTTTCAAAGATGTACAAAAAGAACTAGATATCCTCTTATCTCTTGGCACCGAAAGTGCTAACCACTCCAAAGGATTACCAACCACAATGCCAACATCTGCCAAAGTGGCCTCATTGCTGAAAGACGAAAAAGTGCCAGCTATCTTTGCATATAGCCAATCATACAATGGCACATCCGATGGACATATAAGATTTGAATGTTTCAACACCTCAGTGCATATAGGATTACGACCTACAACCTGCATGCAAGTCTGAATGAAATCTCTAGCAAAGTATCTCCTTTGCAAATTTACTCGTATCTCCTTTTCTGATAATGTAGGAGGGGCATAGCGTCCACGACGCAATTTGTTCTTCCGCCGGAATTTGATATGAGGGCTTCTAACGAATCGGAAGAAGACGTTTCTTCCTCCAAGAAAGCCTCTAGACATTTGTTCTGACCTAAAATCGTCAAATGTGGATATAACATCTGGTCTTACGTAATCACTATTAAGGGAAAAAAACATGAGAATCATGGAACGATCCAGATGATGTTTTTGCTTCAAAATCAATCATTAAATCAACAATATTACCACTCGTCTTAAATAAAAGTATGAATGATGGAAAGAAGACAAAAGCTCTAAGGGAAGCTCATAATCACTTTTAATGACGCCTTCAAAGAAGGAGGTACAAAGACTTTTTCTATAAAAAAACTGAAAACATGATGCAAAAACTTTTAAATATTCAACTTATCCTATTTATAAGCAATAAAAGCTAAAGGATTAAGACCAATTATGAGCAAAGATTACAAGATCAACAACTAGAATTCCACCATGGAAATACACCAAACTCAAGTGCATTTAAGCACTCTTGAACCGCACTACATCCTAACTTGTCACATCATCGCACATGTCAGGAATGCGTGATAAAACTTCTTAATGATAGAACCACACTAAATACGCCAGTTCACCAGACTACGACATTTAAGGTACATCGATGGTTCAGTGCTCGGAAAAGTCTTGGGAGAAACTGTTTTGGACCGACCATAAGGCTCAATTGACCAAGGCCTAATCTATCTCAAATCCGCTCTACTCGACCCAAAATATAAAAATAGTTTACATGCTATGAGAAGGTACACAATCTCTGATCTCTAATTTCACTCGACTGATCGTAAATTTTAAACTGAGTTGAGCGTTAAAGTACTAACGGTCCATGTTCACTCCATATATATTTTTAATTCACAAACGGAACACACATATATCTTATTTATACTTAAGTTTTTTTTATACAATCAAAGTACTTAGTTTTATAAATGCATGGTTTTAATTGATATATAATAGTTGAATTAAATAGGTATAAATTATTGGTCTAAAATTTTATCTATTATAATAAAATTTATTTATATCTATGTATTAATGTAAATAAGTTGTTAGATATTTATAAATCAACCACCTAAAATAAATTAATTATTCTCATTTGTTTATTTTTAAATAAATTAGAATATAGTTTGAAATTTCCCTCACATAAAATGAGAAGAAAAATATTATTGACATATTTAAAAAATTATATAGTAGTATTAGATTTAAAAAAATAATAAATATAATTAGTAATTTAAAGATATTTATATTTTAAATTACACTCAAATTTATTAAAATGACAACGATATCCCATTTAATTTTGAAATATATGTTTTACTCAATAACAGATAAAAAAAGTGTAGAAAAAAGTTATCTATATTCATGATTTTTTTGTCCGTCAGTGAATATTTCTATAGTTATTTAAAAATTAAAGAGAGGATAATACGTATTTTAAAATTTTGAGAGATTAACATAATTTTCTCTAGTTTTTCAATGGTCCTTATTATTAGGGGGTGACAATAGGCTTATTATTAGGGGGGTTGACAATAGTCTCCATAGGGAACTATAGTATTGAAAAAAATCTCCGAATTCGAATTCATATTTATTTGGATATTAACATTGACATTTATACCCGTATTCTATAGGTATGTAGTTTATACCCATATCTGTTATTCATATTTTTAATAGAAGTAAATATATCAAATATAAAATATTATATTATTTTAAAATTTTTAAAATATTAAAAAGTTTTTAAAAAAATTTATTGTTAAATTATAAAATAAATGATCACTTATTAAATATGTACTAATTTAAAACTGATATTTTTTTTAAATTTTAAAAATATTATATATATATATATATATATATATATATATATATATATATATATATATATATATATATATATATATATATATATATATATATATATATATATATATATATATATATATATATATATATATATATATATATATATATATATATATATATATTGTGCGGGTATGAAGCAATCTAAAAAAAATTATTATTAAATTATAAAATAAATGATCACTTATTAAATATATACTAGTTTAAATCTGATATTTTTTTAAAATTTTAAAAATATTATATATATATATATATATATATATATATATATATATATATATATATATATATATATATATATATATATATATATATATATATATATATATATATATATATATATATATATATATATATATATATATATATATATATATATATATATATATATATATATATATATATATATATATATATATATATATATATATATATATATATATATATATATATATATATATATATATATATATATATATATATATATATATATTGTGGAGGTATGAAGCAATCTAAATATTAAGGTGTTCATTTCCATACATAGACGGACTTACGTAGAGGCTGGGTGTGGCTATAGTCACACCAATTTTTTTTTTTAAATTTTCTTTATATCATTTATATTAAAAATTATTATTAGAATAATTAATTTCTTTATATTATATATAAACATATAATAATTAATAAAAATAAATAAATATTACTCTCTCTCTCTCTGTATAATTAATTACTTCATTTTTCTCATTCTCTCATAGTAACTTATTTTTCTCTTACTCTCAAATCTCACGATCTCTCATCCTTGTTTTTTCCTCTTATATTTGTGGACTTTTTATTTTCTTTCTCTAATTTTTACATTTGGCTTGGTTGCAATTATTTATTGGTGAATAAAAATCAAAGGTAAAGTGAGTATTTCAATTTCAACTTATTCTTTTATCTTTTTTGAGATGAACCCTAAAACCCCAATTTGTTTTAAAAAAACAATTTTCTCAATTTCTCATAAATATTTTCTTTTAAAATCAATTGGTTTTCCTGTTCTCTTTATAGTTTGAATAACTATTTAAAATTATTTCATTATTCTCTTTATAGGATGAAAAAAAAATTCCTGTGCTTTCTAGAGACAACTACTTCTTCGGCATATCTAGAAGCATCGGAAACTCAACATCCAAGTGAAGGTATTAAAGTTGTTGATTATGAATTGTTGGAAACAGATCCAGGAATTAGCCCTCCAATTTCAAGCTATCATCCTGCCATCCAAAATGAAGTAAGGAAAACTTATTTAAAATTAGGTCGTCATCAACCTTCTCAGAATTTTGTTTACCCTTGGACTGTTCATGGCGTCTATTTTGTAAAAATTAATTTAATTTGTATGACTGGATTGATTATAGTGAATCTAAAGACGTCGCATTTTGTTTGCCATGTTTTTTTGTTTAAAAATGTCTCTAAATATGGGAGAGATCACTTTGTGGGAGAGGCTTTTGGTGATTGGAAGAATGCTCAAGATTGGCTAATCATGCTACTTCTTCCAATAGTCATGTTGATTGTGTGCATATGAGTTACGCTCTCATGAATCCAAACCAAAGTATTAAGGTTGCATTTGTCAATCAAACTAAGCAAATGAATGTTGAATATCATGTTCGTGTAAACACATCTCTTATAGCTACTAAGTTTATTTTGAGGTCTAATATGCCATTTAGAGGGAGGGACGAGTCCATTAACTCTTCATTTAAGGGGCCATTTCTTGAGTTGGTGGACACTCTAAAGGAATTAACCCATAGATCGCTAGTGTAATAAATTGTGCTGCAGGAAATAACCTTATGATTGCCCCTAAGATTCAAAAGGATCGTGCTGCTGCTTGTGCATGTGAAATAACTCAACAAATTGTATGTGATATTGTGGATGATGTGTTTTGTGTTTTGATTGATGAATCTGGTGATGTTGCTGGTAAAGAATAAATTACTGTTGTTGTTCGCTATGTTAATAGTGAATGTTTGGTAAAATAAAGGTTTCTTGGCATTGTAAGCGCTAAAGAAACAAGTGCTAAGTCACTTAAGGAGGCACTTGAAAAGTTGTTGTCTATTAATGACTTGAGTTTATCTAGAATTAGGGGGCAAGGATATGATGAAGCCAACAATATGTAAGGTAAGTTTGGTGGTTTGAGAACTTTAATCCAAAATGAAAGTCCATCTGCTTATTATATGTAGTTCGCCCATCAACTTCAATTGACACTTGTTGCATGTGCTAAGACTCACAAAGATGTTAGTGGTTTTTTCAGTAAGGTCAATATTCTTGTTAATTTCATACGATCTTCTAACAAGAGACAAGAATTGCTTCGAGACAAACAAGTAACTCAGTTTGCTAAATTGATTGAGAGGACCAAATAGAGACTGGTAGTAGATTAAATTAAGAATCATCTATTGCTATAGCGGGTGATACTCGTTGGGGTTCCCACTTTAGGACTCTCACTAGTTTAATGACTTTGTACGATGCCATTATTGGAGTACTTGAAGAAGTCGGGAATGATACGTCATTTGAAAAATATGGTGAAACTATACTTTTGCTAGATGTTCTTCAGTCTTTTGATTTTATCTTCATGTTATATATGATGGTTGAGATTTTAGGATTTACAAATGATTTGAGTGTAGCACTACAAAAGCGTGATCAAGATATTTTGAATGCTTTGTCACTTGTCAATGCTACCAAACAAGAATTACAAAAAATGAGGAATGATGGATGGGAAGAACTTATATCTAAGGTTATGGACATTTTCAATAAGCATGATATCGATGTGCCAAATATGGATGCACTGTATGTGCAATGGAAGAAACCTACACGACATGCTACAACTTCTAGTGTTTCTAATTTGCATCATTATAAGCATGATTGTTTGTTTAGTGTTTTAGATTTGCAATTGCATGAACTCAATGCTAGGTTTGATGAAGAGAATACTAAACTTTTACAATGTGTTTCATGTTTGAGTCTTTCATTGTCATTTGCAGCTTTTGATGTGAAAAAACTATTGAGGATGGTTGAACTTTAGCCAAATGATTTTATAAATGTGCCGGAAGTGGTGGTGCGACATCAACTTCAGAATCATGTTAGAAATGTTCGATGTGACCTAAAATTTACAAATTTAAAAGGAATTTCAGATCTTTGTGCAAATTTTGTGAAAACAAATAAGTGCAACACATTTGATATGGTTTATAAGCTTCTGAAGTTGTCTTTAGTCTTACCGGTAGCAATTGCAAGCATGAAACGTGTATTTTTAACTATGAAGTTTGTGAAGAGTCAACTATGTAACACAATGGGTGATCAATAGTTAAATGATCGTCTTGTAACTTTTATAGAAAGAGATGTTCTTGGAACAATTAACAATGATGTTATTGTAGCTCATTTTTAAGAAATTGATAATAAGCGATTTTCATTGTAAATGTATTTTATTAAATAATATTATTTTTTATTTTGAATATAATTTAGTACATACTTTTTTTCATGTTTAACCACCCCAACATATGAAATCTGAATCCGCTCACGTTCCCATACATATTTAAGTATAATTTTGTGACTACCTAATGGGGGCATCCCTACTTATTATATCTAATAATAGATGAAGTATTAAATTTTTTTTTTAATATTCCAAAGAAAATTATAAATATTAATTAAAGTTATAGTTACATTTGGCAATTTGAAATGAAGTTTATATTTAGAGATTTTTTTCTCTTTAAATCATTCTTATAGTTAGAAACAGCTAGAGGGAGTGAATCACAACATATATAAATTCTTGTTACTTGTATTCGAGACAACAAATAAATAAATAAATTCATATGTTCTAATACACTCCTTGAAATAAACCCTTCAATATTAAACAAATTACGAGAAAAACAAATGGCATCAAAACAAGCCAAAATTGTTTACTAAACTATTTTACTTTTTTTTAATCAACTACTATCTTCTATATGTTTCTTTAAATCAACTATCTTCTATAAGCTAGTGGATGAGAGTTGTTAGAAAATTTTAGATAACAAATTTAAATGAATGAGTGGTAGAAAATGACTGAAGTAAGCAACTTGATATTGTCTTACTCTTTTGATCGATTATTGCATTCCTTGACTTCTATAGGAAAGGAGGCCCAATTTGTAGAAAGTGAAAGTTGAAAAAGATATGTTAAACTTTAAAAATGGAGAACATGAAGCAATTATGTAAGTGTTTAAAACAAAAATCTTAATAATTATATAACTTAAAAGAATTGTCATACAATACCATAAAAATAAAAAGTATAGTTATTTGAAACTATATCACTTAAAAAGATTTACACTCAAAAGAATTATTATAATATTTCATAAAGAGTATAGTCATTAGAAAATATATTTTTTCAAACTTTTTTACATATTTTGGAAGAAGATAATATTCACATATTTTTTCAATATTCTTTTCATTTTTGTATAAAGCTATCAACAATATAATTAGCTAACTTTTCTTTTTTGTAAGGATTATGTGTAACTGATTATGAGTCTACTGTAAAGTTCTTGCTTTGGAAAATAAATGAAGTATTGTTTTTGCTATATTGATATTTTTAATGCTTCTCGAACGCTAAACTCCAAATTTGATTATTTGACTAAGAAAATGCTAAGAATAAATTTTCTACTTAACTGGTATGGAACAAATTCACATGTAATTGCTAATTGTTAGGAAAATGGTATTAAAAAGCATTAAAAGTACTATATAAAATGATTTGCGCAGACGTTTTTAGCACAAAGCACTATCTATCGATACCTTATGTTAGGGTTTTTTTATGAGAAAGTGTTGTCTTAAGAGACTTACGCCGATACTTTTATTAAAAAGCGATGCTTAATAATGTAACACCATAAATCTCAAAATTTATATAAAAAAATTTAATCAATGATTTAAAGTTTCACGACGACAACCATCCAAAAACTCATCAATATATTGACAACAAGCAGCGGAAAATAATACCATAACTACTTCAATTCAAACTTCGCAAATTATATTGTTCATGTGGTACCAACTCAAAATTTGGTTCTCTCAGGAACTGGGTCACCCCTTCTGAACCCATGAGCTTCCCTTTCTGAGCTTCAAGCCCCCTTCTAAACTTGTGATAAACCACTAGTCCCTCATTCTGAACTAGCGTGCATGCCTCTTTCAGTGACACGACACATTGATGCATGTCAATACAAATCAATGCGACACTATTAATAATTCCTACGACACCCCTTTTGACCATAAACAACATGCATTAACACAATAGTGATTCCCCATTCTGAACTACTATCTAACAATAGAAAAAACACAAACAAGCATACAAATAGTCTCCCCTTATGAACTATTTATCATTACCTCAACAACACATAATTAATAACCATAATTGTAACACCCCAAACTTGATTGGAATATTTAAATTAATTTATTTAATTGAGAATATTCATTTTTCGGTGATTTTCGGTGGTGTTGTGAATTATTGAGAATTATGCAATTTGTGGGTTATTTATTTAATGGATAGTATATAATATTAATTTATTAATATTATTATTAATTAAAATAAATATAAGTGAAAGAAGGGTAAATTGGACATTTAAGAGGAGTTAGTGAGGGTATTATGGAAAAAGCCCAAATTGTGAGGCCCAAGTCTAGGTTTAACAAAAAGGGAATTCTGAAGGAATAGGATTCATTTGTTAACCGTGAAGAGAATCGAGGCCAAAGAGCTCTAAAGAGGAAATTGGAGGCAGAAGCGTTGAAAGATTCCCTGACAGATTTGTGAAGGCTTTGAATCAACGATTAAGGTATGGGTAGTATAGCTTTTCATGAATTTTCATGTGTAACTTTCGATGTGATTATGGTTGATTTAAGGGTTTAAGGGTTTTATGGAGAATTATGAGAAAAAGAGATTTTTGGCCTTCGTGGCCTAAATCTATTATGGAGATTGTAACCGTAGGGATTTTAAGGGTAGAGATGAGAAATAGTGATCTTTGGCCTTCGTGCCCTAAACCTGTAATTGCAAATCTAACCGTGAATTAATTGGAGAAAACGGAAACCTAGGCCTTCGTGGCCAAAAAGCTGATTGACCTTTGCCTAACCCTGTAGGAATATTGGATAATGAGTAACTCTAATGCCTTAGGGTGTAATTGAAGGAAAAATTGTGATTTAGGGCGTGAATATGTTGCGGGATTGGCCTAATAAACCGTAGGTTTGGTGCCTTCATCGCCGTAAGACCTTAGGGATGATTTAGGAATGTTTTGGGGGCAGTGAGTAAGTGAACCGTGTGGACTTTTGGGTAGAATTCAGTTCTGGTGCGTAGTAGAATTTGTTGTCATCGCACTGTTCGCCTAGCGAAGAAAGCTTCGCCTAGAGAACCATGTTGTTCCTAGACTCGCCTAGCGAAGAAACTCGCCCCAGACTCGCCTAACGAGCATGCCAGGGAACATAGCAGAGTTTCGCGAATGTTGATCGTGTGCAACGATGCCTTGATGTTTGATTCTGTGATTTCTGTGATGAATTAACATGAGTTTGACTATGAGTTTTATGGGATATACATGATGACATGATGATTTATATGACTTAATATGATGATATTACCATGACTTTGGTGAATTATATGATGACATGAGATATGATGATGAGTAACATGATGATGAATATGATGAATGATGATGCACCTATATTGTTATTATGAGAATGATTTGTGACGTGTGATTCATGCATTCATGTGCATCCGGACTTCGATTCAGGATCTCGATTACTCTGGCTTCAATCCCATTGTGTGGATGTGAAGTGTTTTGATGTGCTCCGGTTCTCTAGTAGAATCGATCCTATTGATGGGATCTATGGAGGGTTGACGGCCCAGTGTCCATCGAGTTGTGATGATTGGTACCACATGCATTGATTCTTGTTGCATTTTGCATTTATGAGTCTTTTTGTATAAATTATGACATTGTGACCTTTGTGGCCTATTGATGGATATGAATGTGTTGAATATGATCATGACGCAGTTCTATACGTTGATTTTTATACATTGATTATTATGAATTGTTTTACTCACCCTGCCTGTTTGAATGTTACCTTCACATGGGTAACGTGCAGATGACCAAGTTTAGCCGTGGATGCCTTCGAGGAGTATTTTTTTTGAAGTATTTGAGTTTTTAGCCTTTTGGTTAGCTTAGAGGGTCTTGCTCTAATATGTAACATCGGGTTTGGTTCTTTTGAGTTAAACTATATACTGTTGAGTTATTTTGCTTATTTTCCCTGATGAGTGTTGCACCCCAAATTTTGACCCCTTAGATCCTCATCATCATTTTAGGATCATATTCATTTGATTAACTAACCTTAACCCATTTCAAGTTTATCTTTGTCAAGATGCAGATAAATCAGGGTTCCGTACCATCAAAATCGAGGCTTCGGTGGTTTGATCAATCAATATGTTGGACTGATTCAACTATAAACAAGATCAAGGATACTACATGGGGTCAAGTATGAATCCAATTTGAGGTTGTCACCCAAGAATTGAGAACGGTGCAGTTCAGAATACCCAATTAGGGTTTCTGATTAGGAAAAGTCAATTGTACTTTGACTTTTGATTAAAATAGTGTTCCAATTATGGAATCATGGTCCATGAATCTCATATGGCTTAGTGAAGTTCACTCAAGAAGTTTCAAGACCTCAGAGGACCCAGAACACCACCACTCGATTCAGAGTTCTTCAATTAATTGGTTCGTCTGACTGAAAAGTCAACTCATTGACCAACATGGTTTTGACCCAAAATTGAAGGCAATTATGTTCCTAATGGTATATCACATCTATTCATGAAGTTTGGTGACCATTGGATCAAGAATTGATAAGTAATCGAAAAGTTGGGAAATTAAGATTTTGAAAAGGGCAAAGCCATAACTCCTTAACCACACTAGGGTTTTTGACCTAGTTTCAAGGGGAATGAGTTCCTAACACAAGCATAAATATTGTATTACCTAATTGGGGATTTTTAAAAAGTACAAGTGGGTTCCATAACTCTTCCTGGTTAGAGAGAACCAAGATCCACAAGTTGGCAGAAACTCACATTCGCAAAGCTAGGTCAGCATGAGTTTTTTTTATTCCAAAACCTCTCCAAATCGATGCTAATCAAAGGCTAAACCTCATTTATGATGTTTGAATTGATAATTAACATTTTAATATCAAGTCACACGAAAAATGGTACAAAGATCAAAGGAAATTATTATTTAATGCAAGTTGCAAAAGTGAATAGTGAAGAAAGAGAAAAAAGGTGGCTACCCTTGTCAAATCATCAACTTTAATTTAACAAGTCACCTCCTATCCTATCAATCATGATGAAAAAATATATAGGGTATGGAGAATATCTTAGTAGAGTGGCTTAAAGACAAGTATGAAGATTGCATTGGAAAACTCAAAGATTTTCATGATGGAAGGTTAAAATTGGCAATTTGCTTCACTTTTGCCCATACCTTGATCCAAGGCCTTTGGCTATAAATAGAACTCACTTCCTACATCACAAAGACACCATTTCCATGCTAGAAACAATCTAAAACTCTCTCCCTTACACAATCACCAAATTCTTACAAAATCTCACTAAGTCTCCAAAATCCCTCAAAATCTATTTTTGCAAAAACACCTTCCAAAACCATTTCCAAACTTTTTCCAACTCAAGAAACACTTCAAACACATCAAATATGATGTATTGAAGCTATACAAATTAATTCCACACTTATGTAACAAGGTTTGAGTGAGTTGGTCTTTGAAATCTTTGGATTTTAGAGTTTTTCCTTCATTTACAAGGCATTTTGTCCACTAGCATGCTTGGAGGTTGTTTGGAGCATCTATTCATCAACCTAGGAACATTTGAAGACCTTGTAAGAGCTCTCAATATCTCTGGTTTTCTTATTGCTTAAGCTTGCTTCAAGAGGTAAACCTAAAACTCATAAATGTGAACTTTCTACTTGCATTTCACATGCTACCATGAATGTTTTTAGGGTTTTCACCTTCCTATCTCTCATTTATTCATTTAAAAACTTTAATTTCATTCTCTTCTGAGTTTTATTTTAAAGTTATGATTTTGGCTTGTTAGCATCCTTGGGTACTTGAGTTTGACTAAAACTCTTGCTTGTAAGCATTTGTGTTTAATCATCATTAAAACTTGAAAGTTTTCTCCCATGAAGTTTTGAACTTCTCACTTACATTTGTTGTGACATCATTTGATTAAGTATGATGTTTGTAAGTATACATGTCATCTTGTAAGCCCTAGTAAGACCACATCTTTGTTAAGAAATATCCCCGTATTTGTTAAGACATGTTTTGGTTTTTACCTTTCATTAAGTCTTGAAAGAACTTATCCCCTCGTTGATATTGTAACATCTTGATGTTTGCTTTGGTTGGAACCATTTATCTTGATTGAAATAATTGCTTGATATTGTAATATGTTTGCTTGTTCTTGGTTGTAACCATATCTCTTATATTCGTCATGATTGAAAGATTATTGCTTTGTTAAGTTTACTTTCCCCAAGTGATGGAACTCTTTAGTTCTCATCCAAGTTACGTCATCTTTTCCCTTCCAAAGGAAAGTCTCTCTATTGACCCTTGGGTCATAGATAGCTCATTAAACTCATAGGTCTGGATAGAACCTTTTCCCCCTTTTGGTCTGGATAGAACCAATAGGATTTAAACATCATAGGTCTGGATAGAACCTTCCTCCCTTTTGGTCTGGATAGAACCAATAGGATACCCTCATAGGTCTGGATAGAACCTTCCCCTCCTTTTGATCTGGATAGAACCAATAGGATTTAAACTCGTAGGTCTGGATAGAACCTTCACCCTCTTTTGGTCTGGAAAGAACCAATAAATCCTTATTCTGTAGTTCGTGCCCGAACTACGACCGCTCTGATTTCTCATTGGACAATGAGAATACGTAGGCACAAGATGTGATATCTTGACGAGCAACCTTCCCCCTTTCTCCCACCTTTTGGTCTGGATAGAACCAATTGGTCTCACAACGTAGAACTTTAGGATAAAGTTTGGTTAACTCTATGTAAGAATCATGGACATGATTACTTACTTCCCTTTCTTGAGAGTTCAACATAGATCTAGAGAGTTTTGTGAAACTCCATACAAACATTGTTATGTTTGTTCCCCTTTGAACCTTGATCATAATCAAGTGTTCTTCATCCCTTGTGAGGTGAACTACGATTGCTCTGATTCTATCCTAGTTAGGATACGTAGGTAGAGGACGCGACGTCTATGCGAGCAAACTTAGAAACTATCTTTAGGTTTTAACCTACACCCTTTACCCAATCCCAAACCTTAGCAAACATTTAACAAACTTAGCATGCAAACAAACAAAAGGTTCCTGTAGAGTACTACAGATGTCTAGGATGTGAAATACCTACCCTATGCATAACCAACCCCCGATCCTCGAATCTCTTAGCGTTGTTGTTACATCGCGAAAAAGGGTTCTTTCTCTCTTTATACCTTTCCTTTGGATAAATTAAAGTCCAGTTGTGAATTTAAGAATTTAGATTCAAGTTAATCAATAGCTTGATATCACGATTCTCACCGCAACAATGAGGAAAACCTTGACTTATGCCTTTGAATTTCGCTGTTTTGTGCAATTTGATGTATTTTGGGAAAACCCTTTGTTTACGGAGCCTTGACCTATTTTGAGGATTTGGGAAATGTACGCCCTTTTGTGGTGGCTTTTATGAAATTTAATAATTGACTCTGGTATCTGTGTTATTTTGCCATGATAATTGCGGGGTAGAAAAGGGTGTTCATTAGTGTATCAGAGCAGGTCGGTCTGTCCGGCTAAGTTTTTATGTTGTTAGTCCCCTGTTAGTCAATAGTGTGAGAACACTATTGGATGAGTTGTTTTCTTCTAACCCTGTTGGTGGTTGCAGATGGCTGGAAGGAATGATCGTGCTATTGCTGATGCGCTGGAATCACTTGCCCAAGTGATGGCCCAGAATGGTGGACCTCCAGATGAGTTACGTGTTTTGGGAAAGTTCCAGAGGAAAAATCCGCCAACTTTTGTGGGCACTCATGATCCTGATGGTGTGCAGAAGTGGCTGAAAGTGATTGAAAAGATTTTTCGAGTTATGGCATGCACTGATGCTCAGCAGGTGCAGTTTGGTACGCATATGCTAGCAGAGGAAGCTGAGGGCTGGTGGGATAACACTCATCAGAGATTGGGAGATGTTGGCATTGCATAACTTGGGATGTTTTCAAGGAAGAATTTTTGAGAAAGTATTTTTCGGAAGACGTTCGGGGCAAGAAAGAGGTGGAATTCCTTGAGCTGAAACAAGGGAATATGATTGTGGCTGAGTATGCGGCAAAGTTTGAGTCTTTAGTAAAGTTTTGTCCGCATTACAACTGTGCTGATGCAGAGATGTCGAAGTGTCTCAAGTTTGAGAATGGTTTGAGACCAGAGATTAAGCAGGGAATTGGGTACCAGCAGATTCTTCGGTTTTCGGAACTGGTGGACAAGAGGAGAATTTATGATGAGGATAGCCAAGCTCGATCTACTCACTACAAGCAGCTGAGTGAGAAGAAAGATAAAGGTCTGTATAGAGGGAAACCGTATGTGACTTCTGGTGATAAGGGGAAGCAGAAGGCTTCAGATGGGAAAAAGCTAAGTGGGGGAGCGGCTACTGCTCCAGGTAAGTGTTATAAGTGTGGCGAGCAAGGTCACCGTGCTGAGAATTGTAGAGCGCTGAGATGTCATCCTTATGGCAAGAGAGGTCATAGAGATACTGACTGTAAAGACGAAACTCCAACTTGCTTCAACTGTGGAGAGAAGGGTCATATTAGTACACAATGTTAGCAGCCAAAGAAGACTTCTACTGCTGCTCAGACAAATGGCATAGTGTTTGCTTTGAGCGGTGCAGAAGAATCAAAGACGGATAACTTGATCAGAGGTACTTGTTTTATTAATGATGTTGAATTGATTGCTATAGTTGATATCGGTGCTACTCATTCGTTTATTTCACTTGAATGTGCTAAGAGGTTGAATTTGAAATTGTCTTCTATAATTGGGAGTATGGTTATAGATTCCCCGACTAATGGTTCTGTGACTACTGCGTTAGTATGTTTGAGCTGCCCTTTGACCATTTATGATAAGAATTTTGTGATGGACTTGGTCTGTCTACCCTTGCATCGGATTGGTGTTATTCTTGGAACGAACTGGTTGGAGTACAACTATGTTCATATTGATTTCTACAGCAAGACTGTGAGGTTTCCTGAGTTTGGTGATGGTGGAGAGCTGATGTTTGTATCTGCCAAGCAAGTAGAAGAACTATTAGAAGACGATGCTCAGATGTTCGCATTGTTTGCATCACTTCAAGTTAATTATGAAGCCGTGAGCGTGGAGCTTCCGGTTGTTCGGGAATTTCCAGAGGTGTTTCCAGACGACATGAGTGACTTACCTCTGAGCGTGAGGTAGAGTTTACTATTGATGTGATATCGGGCACTAGTCCTGTGTCGATGGCTCCTTATCGGATGTCTGCATCTGAGTTAGGAGAATTGAAGAAACAGTTGGAAGAGCTGCTTGAGAAGAAGTTTATTCGACCAAGTGTTTCTCCGTGGTGTGCTCCTGTGTTGTTGGTGAAGAAGAAAGATGGTAGCATGAGATTGTGTGTAGATTATCGGCAGTTGAATAAAGTAACAATTAAGAATAAGTATCCACTTCCGAGGATTGATGATTTAATGGACCAATTGGTGGGTGCTTGTGTGTTTAGAAAGATTGATTTAAGGTATGGTTATCATCAGATTCACGTTAAGCCTGATGACATTCCGAAGACAACTTTCAGGATGAGGTATGGACACTATGAGTATACTGTGATGTCGTTCGGTGTGTCTAATGCACCTGGTGTATACATGGAGTATATGAATAGGACTTTCCATCCTTATTTGGATCAGTTTGTGGTAGTGTTCATTGACGATATCTTGATATATTCTAAGTCCGAGGAAGAGCATGCGCAACATCTAAGAGTGGTATTACATGTTTTGAGAGACACGAAGCTTTATGCCAAGTTGTCCAAGTGTGAGTTTTGGTTGAAGGAAGTGAGTTTCCTTGGCCATGTGATTTCTAGTGGAGGAATTACTGTTGATCCATCGAAAGTTGATGTTGTGTTGCAGTGGAAGACTCCAAAGTCTGCTACTGAGATTCGATGTTTCCTTGGGTTGGCTGGTTATTATTGCTGATTTATAGAAGGCTTTTCAAAGTTGGCATTGCCTTTGACTCAGTTGACTCAAAAGGGTCAAGCTTATGCGTGGGATGTTGCTTGTGAGAGGAGTTTTGTAGAACTCAAGGAGAAGTTGACGACTGCTCCGGTGTTGATTTTGCCAAATTCGAGTGAGTCTTTTGTAATGTATTGTGATGCATCGAAAATGGGTCTTGGAGGCGTATTGATGCAGAATGGTCAGGTCGTTGCTTATGCTTCCATACAACTGAAGATTCATGAAAGGAATTATCCTACGCATGACTTAGAGTTGGCCGCTGTGGTGTTTGTGTTGAAGATTTGGTGACATTATCTTTTTGGGTCCAGGTTCGAAGTGTTCAGTGATCACAAGAGCCTGAAGTATTTGTTTGATCAGAAAGAGTTGAACATGAGGCAGGGAAGATGGCTTAAGCTTCTGAAGGATTATGATTTTGAATTGAGTTACCATCCTGGTAAGGCTAATGTTGTGGCTGATGCGTTAAGCAGGAAGTCCTTACATATGTCGATGCTTATGATTCGAGAGTTAGAACTGATTGAGCAATTCAGAGATTTGAGTTTGATTTGTGAAGAGACTCCTAACGGTGTGAGGTTGGGTATGTTGAAGTTGACTAGTGGTATTCTCCACGAGATCGGAGAAGGTCAAAAATCTTATTTGAGTTTGGTGGATCGTCTCATGTTAATTAATCAAGGTAACAAAGGTGATTTTCAGATCGATGAGAATGGTGTGATGAGGTTCAGAGATAGAGTGTGTGTTCTCGATGTGCTAGAAATCAAGAAGAGCATTCTTGAAGAAGGTCATAGAAGCGGGTTGAGTATTCATCCTGGTGCCACAAAGATGTATCAAGATTTGAAGAAGTTTTTTTGGTGGCCGAGTATGAAGAAGGAAATTGCAGAGTTTGTGTATGCTTGTTTGACTTGTCAGAAGTCAAAGATTGAACATCAGAGACCGTCGGTTCTGATGCAACCGTTGAGTATTCCAGAATGGAAATGGGATAGCATTTCTATGGATTTTGTGACCGGTTTACCGAAGACTTTGAAGGGATATAATTCGGTTTGGGTGATTGTTGATAGATTGACAAAATTGGCTCATTTTATACCAGTGAGGATCAATTATTTGTTGCAGAAGTTTGTCGAGTTATATATCGATCAAATTGTGAAACTGCATGGTGTTCCTTCGAGTATTGTGTCTGATAGAGATTCGAGATTTACGTCAAGGTTTTGGGAGTGTTTGCAAACAGCTTTGGGTACTAAGTTGAGGTTGAGTTCCGCCTATTATCCGCAGACGGATGGACAGACATAGAGAGCTATCCAATCTTTAGAGAATCTGCTGAGAGCTTGTGTGTTGGATCAAGGTGGATCATGGGATAGTCATTTTCCGTTGATTGAGTTTACCTATAATAACAGTTATCATTCTAGTATCAGAATGGAACCGTATGAGGCTTTGTATGGTAGGAGGTGTAGGACTCCATTGTGTTGGTACGGATCAGGCGAGAGTGTTGTACTCGGACCTGAGATTATGCAAGAGACGACTGAAAAGATCAAGATGATCCAAGAAAAGATGAAAGTGTCTTAGAGTCGTCAGAAAGGTTACCATGATAAGAGGAGGAAAGCACTTAAATTCCAAGATGGAGATCATGTGTTTTTGAGAGTTACGCCGGTAACTGGTGTTGGTCGAGCTTTAAAGTCTCGAAAGCTCACATCGCGTTTTGTTGGTCTGTATCAGATTTTGCAGAGGGTGGGGGAAGTAGCATATCAGATTGCTTTGCCGCCGTCGCTTGCGAATTTACATGATGTGTTTCATGTGTCTCAGTTGAGGAAGTACATTCCAGATCCGTCGCATGTGATTTAGATGGATGATGTACAAGTGAGAGATGACTTGACTGTGGAGGCGTTGCCTGTTCGGATTGATGAACGAGAAGTGAAGCAGTTGCGAGGTAAAGAGATTGCCTTGGGGAAGGTAGTTTGGGGAGGACCAGCTAGAGAAAGTTGGACTTGGGAGCGTGAAGATCAGATGAGAGAGTCGTATCTGACTTTGTTTTCTTGAGGTAATTTTCGAGGACGAAAATTCTTTTAAGTGGGGGAGAGTTGTAACACCCCAAACTTGATTGGAATATTTAAATTAATTTATTTAATTGAGAATATTCATTTTTCGATGATTTTCGGTGGTGTTGTGAATTATTGAGAATTATGCAATTTGTGGGTTATATATTTAATGATAATATATAATATTAATTTATTAGTATTATTATTACTTAAAATAAATATAAGTGAAAGAAGGGTAAATTGGACATTTGAGAGGAGTTAGTGAGGGTATTATGGGAAAAGCTCAAATTGTGAGGCCCAAGTCTAGGTTTAACAAAAAGGGAATTCTGAAGGAATATGATTCATTTGTTATCCGTGAAGAGAATTGAGGCCAGAGGCTCTGAAGAGGAAATTGGAGGCAGAAGCGTTCAAAGATTCCCTGACAGATTTGTGAAGGCTTTGAATCAACGATTAAGGTATGGGGAGTATAACTTTTCATGATTTTTCATGTGTAACTTTCGATGTGATTATGGTTGATTTAAGGGTTTAAGGGTTTTATGGAGAATAATGAGAAAAAGGGATTTTTGGCCTTCGTGGCCTAAATTTGTTATGGAGATTGTAACCGTAGGGATTTTAAGGGTAGAGATAAGAAATAGTGATCTTTGGCCTTCGTGGCCTAAACCTGTAATTGCAAATCTAACCGTGAATTAATTGGGGAAAATAGAAACCTAGGCCTTCGTGGCCAAAAAGCTGATTGACCTTTGCCTAACCCTGTAGGAATATTGGATAATAAGTAACTCTAATGCCTTAGGGTGTAATTTAAGGAAATATTGTGATTTAGGGCGTGAATATGTTGCGGGATTGGCCTAATAAACTGTAGGTTTGGTGCCTTCATCGCTGTAAGACCTTACGGATGATTTAGGGATGTTTTAAGGGCAGTGGGTAAGTGAATCGTGTGGACTTTTGGGTAGAATTAAGTTCTGGTACGTAGTAGAATTTGTTGTCATCGCACTGTTCGCCTAACGAAGAAAACTTCGCCTAGCGAACCATGTTGTTCCCAGACTCACCTAGCGAAGAATCCTTCAGCTAGCCAAGAAACTCGCCCCAGACTCGCCTAGAGAGCATGCCAGCGAACGTAGCAGAGTTTTGCAAATGTTGATCGTGCGCAGCGATGCCTTGATTTTTGATTCTGTGATTTCTGTGATGAATTATAATGAGTATGACTGTGAGTTTTATGGGATGTATACATGATGACATGATGATTTATATGACTTAATATGATGATATCACCATGACTTTGATGAATTATTTGATGACATGAGGATGGATTATTTGATGACATGAGATATGATAATGAATAACATGATGATGAATATGATGAATGATGATGCACCTATGCTGTTATTATAAGGATGATTTGTGACGTGTGCATCCGAACATCAGTTCAGGACCTCGATTACTTTAGCTTCAATCCCATTGTGTGGATGTGAAGTGTTTTGATGTGCTCCGGTTCTCTAGTAGAATCGATCCTATTGATGGGATCTATGGAGGGTTGACGGCCTAGTGTCCATCGAGCTGTGATGATTGGTACCACATGCATTGATTCTTGTTGCATTTTGCATTTATGAGTCTTTTTGTTTGAATTATGACATTGTGACCTTTGTGGCATATTGATGGATATGAATGTGTTGAATATGATCATGACGCGGTTCTATACATTGATTTTTACACATTGATTATTATGAATTGTTTTACTCACCCTGCCTGTTTGAATGTTACCTCCACATGGGTAACATGCAGATGACCAAGTTTAGCCGTGGACGCCGTCGAGGTGTATTTTTTGAAGTATTTGAGTTTTTAGCCTTTTGGTTAGCTTAGAGAGTCTTGCTCTGATATGTAACATCGGGTTGGGTTCTTTTGAGTTAAACTATATAATGTTGAGTTATTTTGCTTATTTTTCCTGATGAGGAAAACCTTGACTTATGCCTTTGAATTCTGTTGTTTTGTGCAATTTGATGTATTTTGGGAAAACCCGTTGTTTATGGAGCCTTGACCTATTTTGAGAATTTGGGAAATGTACGCCCCTTTTGTGGTGGCTTTTATGAAATTTAATAATTGACTCTGATATCTGTGTTATTTTGCCATGATAATTGTGGGGTAGAAAAACGTGTTACAATAATCATGCATCTCACAACAACGCTAGTCATATTCACATCATATAACCTTACAAACAACATCATATACATTTCATACAACTGTTACACCATGTAAACAATAATATTTAGGTGATTCACGATTAATTAAATTTGTCATAAATAATTAAAAACACAAACACAACACAACAATGGCCAAGCATCGACCAAACCACAAAACAACATCAAAAACCCATACCGACAATTCAAAATACACAAACTGGGACAAGAACACTCATTCTGACAGCATGACAGGTAGTTCGTTATCCTGTTAAAACCCCTAATCTGTGATCCCAATGAAAGCCGACTTGAAAAACCAAGCCTGGAGACCATAACGTTCTCCCCATCATATTGTTGATGTCCGTCAGTGTCTTAAGGTGCGTAGCACATGACTCACTTAAATTATATTTTAATTTTAGCCACATGATTTAATCTAATGGTTAGACTTTATTCTCATCATTCTCATATGATATGCCTTATATATATATATATATATATATATATATATATATATATATATATATATATATATATATATATATATATATATATATATATATATATATATATATATATATATATATATATATATATATATATATATATATATATATATATATATATATATATATATATATATATATATATATATATATATATATATATATATATATATATATATATATATATATATATATATATATATATATATATATATATATATATATATATATATATATATATATATATATATATATATATATATATATATATATATATATATATATATATATATATATATATATATATATATATATATATATATATATATATATATATATATATATATATATATATATATATATATATATATATATATATATATATATATATATATATATATATATATATATATATATATATATATATATATATATATATATATATATATATATATATATATATATATATATATATATATATATATATATATATATATATATATATATATATATATATATATATATATATATATATATATATAAATAATGGAACGCAACTCACGACACAACTTGATACTATGCATGTGATACCAACTCACATTTGATTCTCTCAGGAACCGGGCCCCCCCTTCTGAACCCATGAGCCCCCCTTCTAAACTTGGGACAAACCACTAACAATGTCTTTGTCCCCCTTCTGGCCATAAATAACATGCATTGACACACAATAATAATTCTCCCTTTTGAACTACTATCCAACAATAACAACAGCACAAAAAAGCATACAAATAGTGTCCCCTTCTGAATTATTTATTATTAAATCAACAACACACAATTAATCACCATATAATCATGCATCTGACAACAATACTAGTCATATTCACATCATATAACCTTACAAACAATATCATATACATTCCATACAATTGCTACACCAAGTAAACAATAACATTTAAGTGATTTATGATTAATTAAACTCATAATAATTAAATAAAAACACCAATACAACCAAACAATGACCAAGCATTGACCAAACCACAAAACAACATCAAAAATCCGAACCAACAACTCGAACTACACAAACTAGGACAATAACGCCCCTTCTGACAACATGACGAGTTTATTTCACCAATGTGACGCCCGCTATCTTGTTAAAACCCCCAAACTATCATCCCAATGATGACCAGATTGAAAAACCAAGCATGGAGATCATAAAGGTATCTCCATCATATTGCTGACACCCGTTAGCATCTTCTGGTGCATGACAGTCAACCCGTCATCTGAGTGATGCTCGTCACCCTACACCAAAATGCAGCAACGCCAATTAGCCATAAAAGTCAACTTGAAACTCCAATTTTGGATTCTCAATCATCCCATCCCGTCCATTAAAATATACTACATATAATATCATCATTATAACATGATAAATCATAGATTTACACAATTTATTCACCAATTTTATGAAATTCATGTTCATGTTTCAAATCTTCAAAACCTCAACATTTGCCTTTGAAATTACATGAAGGAAACAGAGTCGAATATGACTCTCTTATCTGGCTTTCCAGCTCCTAAGCCATGCTTTCCCCAGCAGTTCCTCCCTACATCACCTTAACCAGTGCAATCTCCTTTCCTCTCAAGTTATTCACTTCGCGATCCTTTACTCTCAAGGGAGATGCATCAATGGTAAAGTTCTCTCTAACTTGCATATCGTCCACTTGAATCACATGAGACGGATCAGGAAAATACTTCCTCAATTGAGACACATGAAATACATCATGAAGATTTTAAAAGAAATGGCAGTAATACAACTCTATAAACCACTTCTCCTACTCGCTTAATAATATGATAAGGACTAATAAAATGTGACGTGAGCTTTCAAGATATCAAAGCATGACTAATGCCAGTTACCGAAGTAACTTTCAAAAATATATGATATCCCTCTTAGAATTCAAGTGCTTTCCTCCTCATATCATGGTAACTCTTCTGAAAGATCTGTAAATCCTTCATCTTCTCTTGGGTCATCTTGATCTTTTTAAATATTTGCTGCACAATCTTAAGTTCAAGAACCTCACTCTTGCCAGATCCATACAAAGCTTCAAATGGTGCCATCTGAATACTATAATGGAAAATATTGTTGTAAATGAACTCAATCAACGACAAGTAGCTATCTCAAGCACCTCCTTGTTATAAAACATAAGCCCTCAACAGATCTTTCAAAGATTGGATAGTCCTTTTCGTTTGACCTTATGTTTGCAGATGATAAGCAAAACTCAACCGCAACTTAGTACCCAACACTTCCTGCAAACTCTGTCAAAACCTCAATGTGAATCTTAGATCTCTATCCGACACGAAACTTGCAGGAATACCATGTAAATAAAAAACTTTCTCTATATAGAACTCGACTAACTTCTGCAAAGGATAACTGATCTTAATTAAAATGAAATGAGCCAATTTAGTCAATCTATCAACAATAAACCAGATGGACTCACATCCTTTCAACGTTCTTGCAAACTCGTCACAAAATCCATGGAAATGTTGTCCTATTTCCACTCAACAATACTCAATGGTTGTATCTTACCCAACAACTTTTGATGTTCATTCTTCGACTTCTGGCAAGTCAAGCAAGCATAGACAAACTCAACTACTTCCTTCTTTATTACTGGCCACCAAAACATTCTCTTTAAATCTTGATACATCTTAGAGGCACACAGATGAATACTCAGACCACTTCTATGACCTTCTTGGAGAAAACTTTTCTTAATTTTTGGTACATCTAGTATACAAACCATGTCTTTGAATCTCATCACACCATTCTCGTCAATTCATAAATCGCATCCTTTACCTTGATTGATTAACACTAATCGGTCGATCAATCCCAAATCTGATTTCTAACCTTATTTTATTTCTTCAATGATACCACTGGTCAACTCCAACACACCCAAATTCACACTGTTAGGAGTCTCTTCACACACCAAACTCATGTCTATGAATTTCTCAATCAATTATAATTATTGAACCATCAGCATCGACATATGCAACAACTTGCTACTCAATGCATCAACTACAACATTTGCTTGACCCAGATGATAACTCAAGCCAAAATCACAATCCTTCAAAAATTCGAGCCACCTCCTCTGCCTCATATTCAACTCATTCTGATCGAACAAGTGCTTCAAACTTTTGTGGTCGTTGAATACTTCAAATCTGGAACCAAATAGATAATGCCTCCAAATTATCGAACCACCGACATCGATATATGCAACAACTTCCTAATCAAAACATCAACTATAACATTTGCTTGACCCAAATGGTAACTCAAGCCGAAATTACAATCCTTCAAAAATTCAAGCCACCTCCTTTGCCTCATATTCAACTCATTCTGATCGAAGAAGTGCTTCAAACTTTTGTGGTCGTTGAATACTTCAAATCTGGAACTAAATAGATAATGCCTCAAAATTTTCAGCATAAACACCACGATTGCTGATAACACGAAAACACATAATGTATTTTGACTCGACTCGTATGTATTTTAGTGTCAATTTTATATATTTTATTGTGTTACGTGAGTTTTATCTGTGTTTTTCAGGTACATGTTAATCAGAGACTTGTGCTAGCGAAAATTTAGAGAAAATGGCAAAAACGGGACAAAAAAGATGTTTTATTGTTATCATGACGGTCTCATAACAGAGTTGAAGCCCGTCAACCTCAAGCCCAAGCGCCCGTTAGCCAAAGAAAAGGGGAAAACAAGTATTTAAGACCCGACGCCTGTCAGACCCAACTGACGCCCATTATCTTGGCGAATTCTGCATCTCATGCTTGGGAGTCATGACGGGCATCCCGTCAGCCTTGGTTGATGCCCATCATGACGCTGAATTCTGATTTTTTGCCTCACTATGCTCAAAACCAGTCTTTCCCCACTTCTCTATTTTTCTCCATTACTTTTACCTATTATGCAACAGTTATTTTTATGAATTTGAGCTATAAAGAGAGTTTGAGGGTTCAGTTTTGAAAAAAAGAAGAAAAAGCTTAGTATTAAATTCTAGGCAGAAAAAAACACTTATTGTAAAAGCACTTAATTTCTCATATTGGGGAATTAGTGCAGATATAATGCTAAGTTTGAAGCAAAGCAATCTCTTTGAATATTGTAGTTGATTTAATCTTGCCAGAATACCTTTTAGTTATGCGTTTTGTGAAGTTTTCCTTTTTCATATTGTCGCTACTGCGAAAAACGAGGTCGGCAATGACAGAAGAGTCGCCAACTTTCGTTATTTATCCCACGGAAAGGGAAAGGAAACGATCGGAAAAACCTGATGAAAAGGTATAAGACAAGGTCATCGCAACCATGTCTGGGTTCGGGAGTTGGTTACGCAAAGGGAAGGTATTAGCACCCCTCACGTCCACCGTACTCGATGGGATCCATGCTTGTTGTGTTTATCTGACGGGTTGGTTTATCTATCTACCTATCAAGGCTGGTCTGAAAAGAAAAGAAAATGACTCGGCAGAACACAACAGTCCTATGCCTATGTATTCCCGTCTGGAACGAGAAATCAGAGTCAACGTAGTTCGTCTAACTACGGGTGAAAGGTGGGAGAGGTTGCTTTCCAAGATATCGCATCTCGTGCCTACGTACTTTCACACGGCATGAAAGATCAGAGCAAACATAGTTCGGGCTAACAAGATCACAGGTTGGTTCAAAATGTTTTACCCGAGTAGGGTTAACAAACGGTTCTAGCAGGTGGTGTATGCAGCTCGACCTTTGGAGACTTAGGCGTTTACCATTTGCGGTAGAACCGAGAGTTAACAAAACTCTCCTTATAAAAATTATTTCTAAGGATTAAAGGTCCCAAGGGACAAAAAGAAGTTTGATTTTTGTTTTTGAAGTCTTTTAGAGAAGAAGTGTTTTGAGTTTTGTTTGTAACTCATGTTGCACTAAAGACTCGGACTTAAGAGTGAATTCGTCGCATGTCACCCAAAGGGTACCACACTAAACATTCAAGCTATTGAAGAGAGACCCTCCAACAACCCTTTCTCAAGTGCTTAAGTCTCGTAGCGTACGACACGCGTTAATCTTTATTAAGTGTTTTAAAGATGTTTGAAGATGAGAAGAGAAAGGACGCACTAAAGGGGAACTAATCCAATCCTAAAGTTGTCATGCAAGGTTGATCCTATGACTGAGGTTAGGAGGGAGCTACATAATGTTATCATGCATGGTTAGAACCCTAATGTCTGTCATAACTTCTATTGAACAAGAGAAGTTAGAGTTCCTAAGGGAACATGGCAAAGGAAAGCAACAGCAAAAGAAATAATCTGAAAGAATAAAACTGTAAGTAAAATGCATGCAATGCAGCAATACAAGCAGAAGAAGACAAAATCAACTTCTAGAGCAAACAAGCAAAAGCAACACAACACACAGGCAATGGAGACAAACTCAACCTTCAACCAACAAGCAAAGCCAAACAGTAACAGACAAGCAGAGGGAGACAGACTCAACCTCTAATGCAAACAAGCGAAGGGAGGCAAACTCAACCTTTCAATGCACTTAGGCCTACCAAATACATGAAAGCCTATTCTAATGCAACACACCAGAATAGACAGTCACACAAATACAATCAATCAACAAGAAAACAACAAACAAAATAGCAAGCCAGCAGAGCAACAACAAAGCAGTCTTCTAGCAGCAAAGCAGCCCAACAGTCTGTAGTTGTCTTCATGTCCAAGTTATCCATCAAGAGAAACGCGAATAAGGATTTCATCTTCAAGCTCCAACTTGCCCCATCAAGAGATGATATGAATCAACACAAAGATTATTGCATGATGAGGGGAAGCATGATGGAAACCAATGGAATCCATCATGGCACTCAACCACTCATCTAAGATTGGTATCCTCAAAGGTTTTACCTTTTGTGGTAGGCCTTTAGTCCTTCCAAAGGAGGGACTAGGATCCCACAAAGGAACCTTGCATCATTGGATAGGAAATGGAATGCAAACCAAAGCAAACCACAGTTATGAAAAAGGAAGAAACTCCTAAAGGCTCTAAAAACCCTAATTCTACAAGCTCTAAAAGAAACTCTCTAAAGGGAACTAATGCACCAAATTAAACCTTAAGATTGAATCTACAGAAGAATCAATATGTCTACTAAACCATCAGAAAAGATTTGGAAACTTATCATGGGCTAATGGTCACTTTTGAAGTTCAACTATGGGAGGTACTATGCTAGAGGCATCCTACAAACAGCCTAGATGTAAAATCTAACTAAAATAGTAAATCAACTCCTAAAAATATATAAAAAAACTTTAAGAGGTCCTAAAGGTATTAAGAACCTATGGTAAAAAGATCAGAGCCTAATTCAAAGTTTATGGTCACTTTATAAAGGCTAAACTAAAAGGTGTCAAAAGAAAGGCCAAAAAGGGAAGCCTTTAAAAACCTAGTTCAAAACTAATCTTAGAGTTATCTAAAAATCACCACAAAATTCCTATAATCTCATCAATATTGCTACTACCAGCAAGCCAAATATCAACTTCTAATTCTATGCCAAGAATGAGCACAAAAATCAAAAACTAACAAGTAAAAAATGCCAAATTAAATGAATTCAAGAAAATAGAAAAATGGAAATTAAATTGAAAACAGCACAAAAATAAAATCCAAAAGCATAGAAAAATAAGAAATTAAACAAGGATCACTCACATATTTTTCTCATAATTTTCTGATCAATATTCTACTTAATATGAATTAAAGATGATGAATGTATTAAAAGAAAATGAAAAATGAAATAAAGAAATTAAAAAAGCCTCAGAAAAAACCACAGCCCTAGGATCAGATTACCAGTCTACACATCTAATGGATCAGCGCGTGCCAGCACATTTAATGATGCGCTATGTTTTACTCAGTGATGTTGTGTGGTTCAGTTGACTAAGGCTTATGGTGTGCTCTAATCATGTACGTTGCTTGCAAAAGAATGAGGATCTAAGGGATTAGAACGTGCCACCTAGGAAGGTCAAAGTCTAAACTTCCAAGAGTGAATATCACACGCAGGATATGGTGACTTAGTCAGCCAATTCAAACCAATCTAACGGCCATGGCTCATCGTCCTCGTTCAAATCTGAAAAGAGAGGGAAGTGCTTCGTGGTGGCCGGAGAAGACCTCCGGTTGTCTTCTCCGGTGGGGCAAACAGTGCTAAATCATGAAATCCTCACCAAAACGCATGAAACCTATACAGTTCTTCTTGTAATCTCACCCTGATCATGAATCTAATCTCCATTTTCTCTAATTCTCCATGAATCACTAGTTTCGAAGGCCAACAGAAAATGGATCAAAACCTACATCATCACTAAACCTCAAGAATCTGATCCTAAAACGATCTATGTTCCATCTACATCCTAACCATAGTTCTAATTCTTCCTAAAACAGCCTAAAGCAAGAGGAATTTTGAAGAGTACAAACCTGAATATCAGCTTGAAATTGAAGGTGCTTGAGTGCGAATCTTCATGCCAAATTATGCAGAATCCTTCCCTGATTGATGCTAGAGCTATTATAATGCTTGGTTCTCCTTCAATTGGCCTTGAACTTCAAACACGATTCTTGATTTTGCAAGCTTGAACTCTAACTGCAATAACTGTTTCTCGCTCCAAAATGCCACAAAAAATGATCTGAAATGGATCCTGAACTTATATATGATCTGTTTGGATAATTCTTAGGCCCAATGAAAGCCCAATTCAATCAATCCAAGTTTCACATTTTCCTTCAATTTCCAAACATGGCAGCCACAAATTCTGCATAGTTTCTGCTTCAACTCTCTTCAAACTCATTGCTTATGACCTGGTGAAGGTGAATGGATCAGATTGCACCCTTAATTTCATCCTATGGCCAATCTTGAATGTATGACTTTCTCATGAAGTAACAAAGAAAAATGCCATGAATTATGCATCAAAAGAATTTCTAGCAATGCCAATATCTCCAAAATGTTGTTTCTAATCAAAATATGCACCCACTTGACCTTTCTTGACCTCTTGTGAATTATTTTGAATTTTCTCTTTCTAATCCCTTTAAAAATGCCTTTTGTCAAATTTCCTTCAACCAACTCTTGTTCCAATCCAAATCAAAACCTTCTTGATACTTGGTTGAAGTTAAAATCCCATTTTGAGCAAGTTTCATGTTGGACTAAACTTCATTTGAAGTGTTCAAGATATGGAAAATGACCTATAATGCAAAATGGCCTATAATCAAAGTTTCCCAAAATACCTCTGCCTTGCCAAGCTCATAACTTGAGTTCTACAAATCCAATCAAGGACTTCTAGTACTTTTTGTAAAGCTAATACCATAAGGAACAACTTTCATGTTTGGGTTAAAGCTAGGAGAAACATTATTCTAGGTCAAAAATGCCTTGAAAGTTGGTTGACTTTTGCAGACAAATTTCACATTCATCTGATGACCTGTAACTTGTCAGCTTCATAAATAGAGTTCCATAAATCCAATGGAGGACTTCTAGTACTCAAAATAAATCTAAGAACATGCTCTACAAGTTTCATGTGTATGCCAAGATGAGATGAAGATCACATATTGAGCTATGTGGTCTTGAAGTTAGGCACTAAATATGGGATTTTACACTGAGAACCCTAATTTAGCAACTCCTCACACTTTGAATTCTTCTTGAATTGATCTTGGAATAACACCTCATGCATCTCAACACAACCTTCCATGATCACAAAGACTTAGAAATGAGTCTTAATCTCCTTCAATTGCACAGTTGACTCAAGGTTGACCAGATGAAAACCCTAATTGCAACACCTTCAACTATGACTTTCCACACTTGCCATGAACACTTGACTGAACTCCACCATGACCCTCAAGGCCTCCAATGAGCTTCAATGACAATATCCATCCATAACCATGGGCTTGTGATCCTCAGATGATCCTCAGATAGGCTCCTAGATAGAAATTGAATCACATTCACCTGCTTGCCTTTCTTCAATGATAACCACTTGATGACTAGAATATAATCTCTTGATTAGGCCTTGAACCTTTGATAACCTCCATTGGCTAAGCACACCTTTCCTGATGCCCTGTAAAATGCAACATGACTATGCAATGTGAATGCTAGAACAATGATATGCTAATGCAATGAAACATAAACCAAGTAAGAAAAAAGGTTAGACAAATTTTGGGGTACAACACATATTTAAGTCTTTGGTTGAAGCAAATTATAATTTTATTGCATATTCATTTGAGGTTACTTAATTCTTCTTCTACTTTCCTGTTTTTTTTTACATTGACTATTTCGTATCTTTTATTTATTATTTTATAAAGCATGAACATGATGTATGCTAGCAGTATCTTGTTTAATGGGATAGTAATGTCCGACTAAGTTCTTCAATCTTGGAATGTGAGAATTGTCGTTCCGGCGGTACTCGCATATAAGTCATAATTTAAATAATTAAATGGGGCTTGCTTAAAGACTGAATTTTTATTTGTTTTAACTTAAATATTCACCGCAGAAGCAAAATTTAGAGTTACCGGTTTAGATTCGAAAGAGCGGAATCGATATCGGACTTAAAGTAAAAATTCAAAATTTAATTAACTATTATGCGATAGCAACTTTTCTTTAAATTGAAAAAATAATTATTTTCAAATAGGGATTTTAAGGCCATAAACGGACACGCGAAAGCAGACGTTTATGCACTTAAAATTCGGTATTAGACGTGCGAAAGCCAGTAATACCTTTAAACTTATTATTCACTTTAAACAACTTTTTGATTAATTAAAAGTAATTAATTTTCAAAAATAGAAGTTTTGCACTTTAACACGCTGAACACGCGAAAGCAGCAATATAGATTTTAGGCCAAAAATCAATTCCAGGTACACGAAAGCAGCAATATAGATTTTAGGTCAAAACTCAATTTCGGATACGCGAAAGCAAACAATTCCTTTAAATCAAGTCTTTCTCTTAAGATAAAATAATATCTCAATTTAATTAATAATTAATATGACTTTAATTGATTTATCTAAATTAGTTTATTTTAGTTATCTTGCACCCTCAATTATTATCGATAGCCTTAGATTTACGTAGCAATGATAGATAATGATACGTTTGATACTTAACTTCGTGAGTTCGACATTATTTTATATTATTACGATATTTTCGTGCACTTGTGAGCTTATCAACTACCAACTCTAGATCATGCATAAGATAAATTCTCTCATGAACTCTTAACTATCTAAAAGGATAAGGCATAACCTGACCATTAGACATCAACACACCATCTAGACTCATCTTCAATGCATCACAATACATAACAAATGATTCACTTGGACTTGACAAAATTAAATATATCCCTTTCGTTGCTTATGATATTTGCTTCTAGTGGTCCATAAATTGAAATATTTTAAAATGTTTATATTAAATAATTTTGAGTGCAATCAAGTGAACTAAACTAATTTGATTTATTTTTAATATAATTTAATTCTATTTATACAGTATCTTAAATAATTGAATTAGAAGATATATTTTCAAAATTTTAATTTTAGACCAATTAATATCTTGATCAGTAACAAAATTTTATAAAAGCCAGCGTTCTAATATTGAAAAACTTCAAATTTGTTAATATACCTTTTAAGTACTATTAGTATTTTTCAACGTAATTTTTACGTGTTACTTTAAAGGAAAAGAAAAGAGGTCTTGACACAAAGTTTTTGGTTAATATTTTCAACAAAAAATTTCGTATTGCTCTTTAAAACAACGATCAATTTTCAAAAATTAATGTATTTTAAGTTACAATATAATTTTCTTGTAAGTTGAGAATCTTCGATTTTAAAGAAAGAATCTGTTAAATCTTAAAAGATTAACGTATTACGCGGAAAATTCTTAAAAATAATATGGTGAGCGTGTCTATTTTTTATTTTAGAGATCTTTCATAGTAATATCATCAACAATTTTTTATGAACTAAAAAATAATGATAAATTTGTTTGGTGGTAACGGGTTACTCTATTTTTTTTCACCATTAGTATCTGACTCATTGGATCATCTAATTTAGTTTGAGGGTTAGTTTTAGCATCAAGTGGTTTCAGTCTTCTCCTAATCACAATTGCGAGAGATCAAAACGTAATTCTCTTTATCAAATCCAGCGTCAATCATCACTAGACCAACTAATTTAGTACAAGTCATTCTATATATACAATCAATTTTATCAACCACATCTCTAGCCGTAGAACCTCTACTTATCTCAACATGATAATCTATCTATATCATGAATATCACTAATATTTTTACCACATTAGAATAAGATCACAATATCCCCATTATAATGATTCCACTATTTTGTTATTCCTTTAGAAAGATCCCAAATTGGTCTCATTCCAAAACTGATGGTGGAGGTGGAAATTACAGTAAAGTAAGGAGACACCTAATGGATTCTAATTGGATATAGAATTCAGGCCTGCTTAGGTGTAATTCAACAACACTTCAAACGTCAAATTGAGGAATGTTATTGATGGAATAGAAATTATATCTTGATAAGTACATAATATATGGGGAGTGGGATATGTCATCTTTTGCATGCCGTTAAACTAACACCACTCACTCCATTTTTGTGGTGGGGTTTCTTTTCTTAAACAAAATTCAAATTGTCTCTTTCAATCACATTATCTTCCATTTTACAAGATAAGTACTTTTCCATCAACAAAATTTAATGTAATATCCTACCGTATCTTTAAAAAGTGGGCTATATGTTAAGACAATATTAATATTTTGATGTAATTAAAAAAATGCATGTTTTTGCCAAGTTCACAATGAACAAGACACTTTGAACCACAATTTAATAGGCAAAGATGACCAAATATATGCCCATTAGATTAAGAGATTATCATTTATTAATGCGGGAACTTAGAGACATTTAGGAGAGTTTTTTTGCTTGAACAATTTAATTTGCACCTTAAGATGGTCAGTCATGAATATGGACTCTAACATATCAGAGCGCTTTATCTGTGGAGGAGATTGAGTTTAAACGTGTTTTTATTGTAGAGTTTTGGCTTGTTAAGAATTAATGATTCCCAAGCGTTCAAGAGATTCAAATCTAGATGGCTTATAGAAGGAGTTTGTACCTTTTTTTTTTATATCTTCAAAAAGCCAAATGATGATACACCTCACTTCGATGAAGTAGTCTTTCACACTCTTTCTAATGCTGATAATCTTACTCTGACAACTCCTTTTACTCTTCAGAGATTTATGGATTATGTTTGAGCAATTTCATCGGTTTTCTTTGTTACATCATAACTTTGCATCTTATTTTGTAATTTTGATCCCTAAGATGGAATCTCATGGGTAACTAAGTGATTTTATGTCTACTTATATGGTTAAGATGTTGGCTATTAGACTTAGAAGGGTGATGGATAAGCTTGTTGCTTCAAATCTATCAGCTTTTCTTAAAGGTACATTATTGGTGGATTGTGTGATAGTTATAAATTAGGTGATAAACTTGGCTTAAAGATCTAGATAGCCTTACCTCATTTTAAAGTAGATTTTGAGAAAGTGTGTGATTTAGTTAGTTGAGTTTCTTGATTATATGCCTGTCAAGTATGAGTTTAATAAAAAGTAAAGGTTTTATGTAAGAGCTTGTGTGTTTGTATGGATCCTTGATGTATTGGTTAGCAGATACCCAACCTAAGCAATTAGAATTCAAAGGGGGGTTGAAACAAGGAAATCCCTGAGCCCTTTTTCTCTTCTTGCTAGTGGCTGAAGGTCTAAGTGGTTTGATTGACAGGGTAATATAATTGTTTATTCTCTCAGATTTTTGGGTAAGAACCTCCAATTGGTGGTTTCCCATCTTCAGTATGCAAATGATACTATTAACTTAAATGATCCCCTTGTTTAAAATCTTTGGAGTATTAAGGTTATTCTTAATTAAGGGGTTTTAAGCTAGCTTCAGACCTTTGGTAAATTTTTCTAAAAGTAGCTTGATAGGGGTTAATTTGGATCCTATTTTTTATGGATTCAAAGGACAACTTTCTTCATTATAAGATTGAAACCATTTAAATACTCAGGGATGCATGTAGACGATATACTCAGCTGAGAAGCAACTTGGGATCCCATTGTTGATATGATATTTAAAAGACTTAATTCTTGGAAGCACGAGTATGTTAGCTTCGGGGGGTGGGCTGTTTTGCTTAATTATATGCATAATTACATCCCTATATTCTTCATGTCTCTTTTAAAATTACAAGTGAGGGTCTAAATAAGTTTTCTCTGGGGACGTGTGAAGGGAGACACCAAAATCTGAATGGTAAAATAGGCAGATGTTCGTAAACCTAAGAGAAAGAGTGATTTTGGGGTTAAGAGTCTCCAACTTGTTAACTAATCTCTTTTGCCTAAATGGAGATGGAGACTGATCTCTAGAGCCTCTATTTTTTTGCAAGATATCTTAGTTTCTAGATATAGTGATCTACTTATCTCCTCCTTTAAATGGGGTAAAGTTTTGGGCTTCCAAAATACTTCCTCCTAGTGGAAAGGTGTCTCTCTCATTGGTTCAAAAGAAGAATACCCCTCTGGCTGGTTTATGGATGGAATTTCCAAGAAAATGGGATTAACGTTTCAGACATATTTTTGGTCAAATACTTAAGTTGGTAGTATCCATATTAAAAAGAAGGTTTCCTCAATTTTTTTTACAGTATCTAATTATCCTTGGGGAGAATGAGAGATATAAATTGGTGGATTTATGAGATCCTTACTAGGGATTTCAACTTTGCAGTTGATGTTATATTATCAGTGTCATCAGCATATCATACTTTGTTGGATATTTCTAATGCTCCCGTCATCTCATTCTCTCTTCCCAACCCGATCCTCTGCCTTGTTTGGGGTAGTTGGGGCCCATGTAAGGTGATTTTTTTCTCTTGGCAACTTTTTTTTATAGATTCCCTTCAAGAGAAAATTTATTCAAGAGAAAGGTGATTTATACCCTCGATGATATCTCTTGTCTTTTCTATGGTGGTTTTGTTGAGTTAATTTCCCATCTGTTTGCCACATACGACTTAGTTAGTAGTGTTTGACATTAGATCTTTAAGTGGTTAGGGTGGCGATAGCTCTTCATAAGGATCCTAATCTTCTTTTTGAAAGTTTTCTCTCTTTAGGTGATAGAGTAAATTTTAGGGATGGTTTTGATATGATTTAACATGACGTGGTTTAAATCATTTGAAAGGATCGAAATGATATTATCTTTTGTAGTTCTGTTACAAACATAAAAGAAGTAGAGGAAAAAATTATTTGTTTGGATTGAATTTAATTTTGGGTAGATGAGAGAGGAACTCATGAACCTTCTTAGATTGGCTTAAGAACTTTATCCTTTGGATTAATCAATAGCATATCAAGATTCCTGGTTTGGTCTAGAGTGTATGTAACTTTGTTTTTTCTTCTCTTAGGGGTATCTAGTATGGTGTTTATGGTACTACTGACTTAAGATCTAGCTTGGCTTTTTCTTTTACTTTTGAGCTTTGTAGGAGCTAAATTGGTGTTTCTAGTTTTGTTCTTTGTTGTTTTCGTATTTGTAGTTTTGTCATCTTATGTTGTTGATTTTCTTCTATTTTCTATGTTATCTTATGGTAAGTCTTATTCTATTTAGTTAGATTCATTTGTACTCTGTTGGGCTTTTTACCTATGCTTATTATAATTTGTTTTGCCATTAAAAAGATATTTTCAGAGCTTTTATAAATAATTCCATATAATAGCTCACATACCGTATCTTTTGTTTACATATAAAAATGAATAAAAATATATCTTATTTTGTATAATAAAAGTAGGAAAATAATTATATAAATTTTGTTTTGATTCATAAAAAGATATTACAGTAAAAATTTAATCAGAAATAAATGTATAGTTGGTCAAACTCCATAATCAAACATTATAAGTTCTTTATATGTATAATATACTTTTGACATACCTTTTTTTTATTCAAATTTTTATTTTTTCTTTTAATCTGTATTGGAACAAAGAATGTGTGAGATGTAGAAGATGACCACCATGAAGAGGATATCAATAATTTGGTTGAGGTCTTCAATGATCAACAAGGTGGGAGGGTACCTTCAAGGTTATCAACCCAAAGCTCACGCATTTTTTAGAGAAAGGTGGAATAGTGATATTGTGTATGAGAAGAATACACGTGCGTGACTCATAGTCACACTTATATATGCGTGACAATTAGAAACACCCTCATTTGGTCTGACTTGGATTATGGAAGGAGGTAGTATGTATATCAATAATGGATATAAGGGTGGTGGTGCGCTCCAATGCAATGTTTTAAAGTGGAGATACACTCGTTATTTAGTCAATGAAGTGCTTTATCTTGATTGAGCTCTGTAGTTGGGTCAGTCTTATTGAAACTTAGGCGTTTGGCAGCGCAAGCGAGTGCACATCACGTCTTTTTCAACATTGAGTACCTGGACTCACAATCTGTGAACGTTTTACTCAAGTAATAAATGGCATGCTCTTTTCTTCCCGCCTCGTCGTGTTGACCGAGAACACAACCCATGGAATTCTCAAGAACTGTTAAATACATTATTAATGGTCTTCCAGCCACTGGAGGCATCAGTATCAGAGGCTCCTGCAAATACTCTTTTATTCTTTCAAATGCCCTTTGGCAATTTTCATTCCAGACCACCACTTGATCTTTCTTTAAAAATTTGAACATCGATTCACACGTGGCTGTGAGATGAGATATGAACCTTGCAATGTATTTCAATCTACCCAAGAAACCACAAACCTCTTTCTCAGTTTTCGGTGCTGGCATTTCCTGTATAGCTTTTATTTTTGCAGGATCAACCTCGATTCCTTTTTCACTGACTATGAACCCCAGTAACTTTCCTGATCGTACACCAAAAGTAAACTTATTTGGATTCAACCTCAACCTGAATTTCCTTACCCTCTCAAATAGCTTCAATAGATTCACCAGATGCTCTTCCTCCATTTGTGACTTCACGATCATGTCATCAACATAGACCTCGATATCATGATGAATCATATCATGAAACAAAGTCACCATTGCCCGCAGATAGGTTTCCCCTGCATTCTTCAATCCAAAGGGAATTACCTTATAGCAAAAAGTCCCCCACGGCGTGATAAAAGTTGTTTTCTCCATGTCTTCCGGGGCCATCTTGATCTGGCTATATCCGAAAAAATCGTCCATGAAGGAAAACACTGAATACTACGCGGTATTATCAACAAGCACATCAATGTGGGGGAGCGGGAAATCATCTTTTGGGCTCGCTCGATTGAGATCACGGTAATCTACACACATTCTTACCTTACCATCCTTTTTTGGTACAGGTACAATGTTAGCGACCCACGGAGGGTAATTCGTCACGGAGAGAAATCCTGCATCCAACTGCTTCTGGACCTCTTCTTTGATCTTTACCACCATGTCTGGTCTGGTTCGTCTCAGCTTCTGTTTCACAGGCGGGCACTCTTCTCGAAGAGGTAAGCAATGAGCCACAATATCTGTATCAAGACCGGGCATATCTTCGTATGACCAAGTAAAGACATATTTATACTCTTGGAGCATTTCAACCAGTCTTTGTTTGACGTCACTCTGCAAATTCAGCCCCTATCTTGACTTCCTTTCTGGCTTCCTCGATGCCCAAGTTGATGACCTCAATTTCCTCCTGATGAGGTAGAATAACTTTCTTTTCTTATTTCAGTAGCCTGATCAGCTCTTCAGGCAGGTCTTTGTCTTCCTCAATCTCTTCTTCATCTTGAAAGATCGGATTACCAAAGTCATACCGAGTCATAGACGAGTCTGAGTTGGTGGCATCTGCAATGTGAAACCTGCAATGATGATAATTTAATGCTTAAAATGATATGCAAACAAGCACAAACCACACTGCCATTTTATTGTTAAAATAAAACAAGAAAAACAGAGATCACAATATTTGAATGCAAGAAAAACGCCCTTTGATTAATGATAAAACGATTGTTCAAACATAAAAGATAAGGCCCTTCAGACAAAGACCACTATGTCCCGGGTAGAATATAGGGCTACACATAATCAAGAAAACAAATCATTACTTCTCACTAGTCACTTGGATAACTTCCTTGATGGTCCAGTTGTTCAAGCTCTGGCCAGGAATACATGGCCGAATCCATGCATCCATGTCGCAGTCATTATCCCCCTCTTCGTCGGACACGACATTGATCTGATCAAAAATCACCCCACCACTAGTGAATTGGACCGGTCCCCTGTAACACAGAGCGCTCTGTGAAGAGGAAGAAGATGGGCTGTACCCTAGTCCAAACTTGTCTTGTTTATTGGGGATGCTCAAAACTTGCCCCCAGCCCTGAGATTCTTCAGACTTCACCACTACCTGCGCTTTCTTAAAAGACGACATAGCAACTTCAGGCACACTACCCACCACTTGCGTCTTCTCTTTAATCTTGACGATTTCGAAAGCTTGACACAACGTTTCATGAATCTCACCGTCAACCTCTACATATTTGAATGAATACAAATAGCTTATCATGATATCCTCTTCCCCGCAAACAGTAACAATATTACCGCCCACCATATATTTCAACTTTTGATGTAGGGTTGATGTCATAGCTCCAGTCGAATGGATCCAAGGTCGTCCCAACAAGAAGCTATACGCCGACTGAATATCCATAATATAAAACACAGCATTGAAAACCTCTGGTCCAACCTGGATTGGGAGAGTCACTTCTCCGAATACGGATCATCTTGTCCCATCAAATGCCCGTACAACCAAATCACTTGGGGTACACATTACTCCCCGGGTGTCCAGCTTCATCAAAGCTTTCTTAGGTAGCACATTAAGTGATGACCCAGTGTCCACTAGCACATGCGACAGTACAACCCCTCTGTATTCAATGGAGATATGCAGCGCGTGATTATGGTCTCTTCCTTTGGGCGTCAAATCAAGATCTGTAAATCCCAGCCCATTCCCGGTGTTGACGTGTGCCACCACTCCTTCTAGTTGATTCACAGAAATTTCTTGTGGCACATACGCGATATTCAGAATCCTTAACAAGGCATTCCGATGTGCCTCAGAGCACACAAGTAGAGATAAGATCGAAATCTTTGATAGAGTTTGTTGCAAGTGATCTACAATCTTATAATCACTTTTCCTGATTAAGCGCATAAAACTCTTCCGCATCCTTCAACAAAGCTTCCTTCTCACCACCCTGAGAACTCTCTTCAACCGCAACTTTTCCTTTTCCCTTATCGGACCTTTCAACATTCGCTTTCGGTGGTGAAAATACTCTTCCGCTTCTGGTTATCCCACCGGTTCCTACCAGATTATCAACATAATCCAATGGTGAATTCTTCAGCTCCTGCTTCTGACCATTGCAATAGACCTCAGCCCCATAGTTCCATGGGATCGCCTTGGTGCTTTCATAGGGTACAGGCCCCGCTTTTGTGATTATAATGGTGGGTGGCCTTGGCAGCGCAAAAATAGTGATTGTTTTATAAGGAATAGAAATAGTAGCTACTTCATCCTTCTCCTCATCAATTACTTTCTCTCCCATTCTATCAAACTGTAGAGCACCGTCATCCATCAACCTTTAAACATGACTCTTCAATTTCTCACATCCCTCCGGATGGGTTAAACAACTTGTGCAGTCTCTGTCACAACCAGGAAATACTCTTCTGCTCAACAACTTATCCTTCACAAAACTCAACGGAGTTTTCAGTTCTTCGACATCGGTCACCAGATTCAAACCTTCCTCCTCGACAATGGCGTTTATCCCAGCCGCTCCATGATTTGGCATGGGATTTTGCACAACGTTAGGCGCGTCATGCAAAAAATTGATAGCTTTATTGTCGATAAGGTCTTGCACCTTATGCTTAAGGCTTTACAATTATCAATGTTGTGGTCGGGAGCACCGGAGTGAAAGTCGCACCTGGCATTAGCATTGTACCCTGGGGGTGGTGCGCCAGTTAAAGGAGCCAAAGTCCTCTTTTGGATCAATTGTAATTACATTAGATGTTGTAGTAACTGCGAGTAAGGCATCAGTGGTGCATCAAATTGTCTGTTCACTGCTCTTCCCCGATCCTGAAACCTTCGCGGTGCGTAATTTGGTTGTTGTTGTTGCTGTGGTTGTTGTTGTGGTGGTAGTATAACTGGAATTGTAATGCTTGCAACCTAAGCTTGTTGTTGGCGATATTGCTGATTTCCGCTCTTATTTATGCTTTGGGAACCTGATACTGCATTTGTTTCCCCCTCTCTCTTCTTATTGCCAAAACCTTTCCTAGCTCCTCCAGCTGAGGATCCTTCTCTGGCCTGTATCTTTCCCAGTTTGATTCCGTTTTTAACCCGCTCACCTGTAATGATCAAGTCTGAAAAACTTCCCGACATATTGCCTATCAGTTTCTCATAATACACTCCCGGCAGTGTAGCAACAAACATGTCAATCAGCTCTCTCTCCACCATATGAGGTTGAACTCTCGCTGCCAGCTCGCGCCATCTCTGGGCGTATTCTTTGAAACCTTCATTACTTCTCTGTGATAGGTTCTGCAATTGTACCTTGTTTGGTGCCAAATCGCTGTTATACTGATAATGCCTGACGAAAGCTTCAGCCAAATCTCTCCAACTTCTGATGTTAACTGGCTCTAAACCCATATAACATTCCAGGGATGGACCAGAAAGACTATCCTGGAAGAAATGCATGAGCAGCTTCTCATCGTCGGAGTACGCAGACATCTTTCGGTAATAAGAGCGGAGATGCACCCTAGGACAAGTTGTCCCTTTATACTTATCGAAGTCCGGAACCTTAAACTTCGGAGGAATCTTCAGGTCTGGGATCAGCCCCAGATTTGACATATCCAGACCCAGCGAGTTTTGATTTTCAAAATTCTTCATCTTTTCCTCTATCAGCTTAAACCTTCTGTCTGCGTCAGACTGCAGACCAACACCAAGCTCTGTCATAGAGAATACATCATCTTGGTCATCCTCATCCCATTGAGGGCCAGTGTTTCCATGCACAACACATGTTGGTGCAGGAATAGGGATTCCAGTATGATTACCTCCACCCGGAGGAATAACAACAGTTGGAATGGCAGTAGCATTAGGGGTAACATTGTCAGTTGTAGGAGGTATAACAGCAGTTCCTCCATGTAAAACCCCACTCCCGTCAACCCTTGCAATCAGCTGTTGTACCAGTGTTCTCAGTTGTTCCTGGCCACTGGCGACCCCTTGTATCATATCCATAAACTGGGCCATACAGTCTCGAAACTCCTGCAGCTCGAGTTGGATTTGGTCCATAGCTTTACGTTGATTTCCCCTGGTAGAGTAGCGATGAATCGCTTGGTTTTCAATCCTGAAACAAGCTAAACAAATCACAGAAAGGATAAGGTTAACGGAACCTGGAACACCTGCGATGAGAAATGAGAAATGATGCAGTTTGCAGCCATGCAAATATGCTTCTAGGGAAATTTTCCCCTTGATTCTAGTTTCACGAGAACAACAAGACCATGGAGAATCAACAGATAAGGTCATACAATCTTCTCATTAATAAAATGAGAACCAGAGTCAATACACAACATATCACTAAAGAAGTACAATAGAATCAAACACGACCCCAACCAACAATCCTGGTGATGGTCAAGATACAACATAACAACAAATACAAGGAAATAATACATCAGGTACGACAGCGAGCCCGGAAATCCTCCAATAAATCCTTAGTATCCGGATGCTCTGGCCTAGAAATCAACCCCTGAATGGGCAACTCTCTCCTGCTACTAGTATCCTGCAAGACTTTAGCGTAATCTTCCTAGGCGCCTTCACCAAATGCTTCTTCCAGCTTAGGCCTCTTCAGATCTGCTCTTAACTTGTACTCTTCCAATGTTGCAAGAGCTTCATTCAGCTTTAGGTCACTCTCGCGTCGGCGTGAGGATTCAACTATATCTTTCTCATCTATCACCAGGAGTTGAGCCTTTAACCTGACAATTTGTTGCCGCAGTACATCTCTTCGTTCTTTGTTATTAGTCAGAATAGCGTTCCACTGAGCATTGAACTTTGATATCTCTAGTTGTGCTCTTTCTAACTCCTTCTTCTTATCTTTGAGGATGTCACTAGCACTCTTCAAGTATAGGCCTACTCGTTCTCGGGCGCGAATCTCCTCTGTTATTTCTCTACCTAGCTTGTTCACCAGCTCTGTTTGCTTCTTAGATGAGTAGGTAGCTTGATTCTTTTCACTTCTGAGTTGCATAATTTCCTTTTCCAACTCCTCGTTTACCTTGCGTAACTCCTCTTTCTCGGCCCACAATTGATTGTATCTCTGAATATCAACTGTTGTTGTTTCTTCAATCATTCGGGGATACAAAGGTTCTCGAGCTGGAAATGGTAACGACAATCTCTCAATTCTTTCCTGAATCCAAACCACATAAGGCTCATAAGCTCTTCTATTGCTCTTTCACAAAAAAGATTTCCCTCTACGGTGAATATTACCCCAAGCCTTCTCTAATCTGATCAGGGTCTCACTGTCAATCAAGCCGGTGAAATACAAAGATTCCTGTATTTCTTCTTCCTTCGGAGGTTCCCTTAGAGCATAACCAAATTGCCTCACTGCAAGAGCTGTATTATAGTTAATACCACCCTTTCTTCCAATCAAAGGGACGTTAGGGAAATTACCATAGCTATAGATTATCTCCAAACCCAAGAAGTCTCGGTTAAACCAAACAATGCCTTCAGAAGTTAACCCCATAAGGCTCTCTGACCAATCAGCGGTGTCTGAGATGTCTACAAATGGACCAGACTTAGGAAGATGACTCATAAACCATCTATACAGGAGAGGTACACAGCAGGAGACATTCTTACCCCTCCTGTTCTCATTCTTGTAGTGCACAGAGTGATACACATCTCCTAAGAGCGTAGGCATATGATTCTTCGAGACAAAGATATGGAAAGCATCCAAGTCCACAAAGTCTGGAATATTCGGGAATAAAATTATGTCGTATATGCACAGAGCCAAGATAGCATTAAAGACAATCCAACAACCCTCTTTAGCAAAATGTTGAGCTTTACCAACCAAGAAAGGCAATGAGAAACCAGACATTCCATTCCTTTGAACCAACTTTCCTTCTACCTCAGAAGCATCTAGATGAAGAGCATTAGCAAGCTTAGTCAAATTAGGCTCAGCTTCAGAATGATGAAAAGGCATCTGATCTAGAATAGGAACTCCTAATAACATATCAATATCCTCCAGAGTAGGCATCAATACATAACCAGGGAAAGTGAAACATCTCAGCTGAGGGTCATAGAACTGAAGCAAGGTGTGAAGACCTCCTAACTCAAACACTGAAGCTTTGCAGACACAACCCATAAGCTTCCCATACACTTTCTTGAAATCTTCCATCACACTGTGATCAGCAACAGAAATCGAACTGAGTAGAGACCCTATATCTGGTGTTGGAAACTTATAAGCAACTGTCTTCTTCAAACGACTCTCCATGTCAGTAGGGAATTGGTTTACTGGAATCAAGAGGAAAATATGCACCCGAAACATAAATACATGTCAATGTTAATATGTAGATGAATATGCAAATGCAACAGGGGATCAAGATTGTTATGCCGTTGACTGATATGAACCAGCGCTTCATTCTGACACAACACTGACACAAGGAACCCACGGTATCAAGGATCAAAAGTTCACACTAACGAGAAAAACAGGTAGGTTGATGGTCAAGGTTTCCTTCATAACCCTCCCCACTCACAGGTATGAACCTATCTTTGATAAGGTCTGGCATCCTATGCGGTCATCAGCGTCACAGACTTTCAAGAAACAATGATACGTTCACCATTTCTGGTTTGGCATCATAGTCTAACAAAGCGGCCTCACTTAGCTGACTTCCAAATGATCGGTCCCCAGAGTCGACAATCCTTAGATCCAACATCCTCTCAACTGTCCAAAATCGACTGGAAAGGTAGTCATCAAAGAGAATCTCGTCTGAGCGCAAATTTCGTGAGAACTAGTGCATGCCAAACATACAGGTTCATCACTACTTTCCACTTCTAGTTCTAGGGTTATGCTCAAGCCTGGGTTTTTGGCTTATCTCTCAATAGAACACCCACCCAAAAGCACAACAGCAACAGATAATAAAGTGCAAAAAATATAAATACAGTAATATACAAAATACAACACACAAACATATAAACCCAAAGACAAGCAAACAAGTGCTAGGATTGACTCGCATAGGGGATGGGAAAAGTCCCCAGCAGAGTCGCCAGCTGTCGCGTTGCTGCAAAGAGGGGCCGGCAAGGACAGAAGAATCACCATCGTTCGTTATTTATCCCAAAGAGAGGGAAAGCAAACGATCAGAGAAAACCTACGCAAAGGGAAAAGACAGGTCATCGCAACCAAGTCTCGGGTTTCGGAGTCGATTACGCAAGGGGAAGGTATGGGCACCCCTCACGTCCGTTGTACTCAACGGGATCCATGCTCATTGATCAAATGTTGGAAAGGTTGGCTGGTCATGATTATTATTGCTTCCTCGATGGTTACTCAAGTTATAATCAGATTGTTGTTGCTCCTGAAAATCAAGAGAAGACAACATTCACATGCCACTATAGTGTTTTTGCATACATGAGGATTCCATTTAGTTTGTGTAATGCACCAGCCACATTTCAAAGATGCATGACATCCATTTTTGCTGACATGCTAGAAAAGCATATGGAAGTGTTCATGGATGATTTTTCTGTTTTTGATTCTTCTTTTGATAATTGTTTGACTAACTTGTCTCTTGATTTAGAAAGATGCCAGCAAACTAACTTAATTCTTAACCGGGAGAAGTGCCACTTCATGGTGCGCGAAGGTATTGTTTTAGGTCACAAAATTTCCCACAAGGGAATAAAAGTTGACCAAGCTAAAGTCGAAGTGATATCCAAGCTTCCACCTCCGGTGAATGAAAAAGGTATAAGAAGTTTCTTAGGACATGCAGGTTTTTACCGCAGGTTTATAAGATACTTTTCTAAGATAGCCAAACCTTTAACCACTCTATTGGTTAAGGATAAGGCTTTTTTGTTTGATAAAGAGTGTGCCGATGCATTTGAGACATTGAAAAATAGATTAGTGTCGACAATAATTATAATTGCCCCTGATTGGTCTCTCTTGTTTGAGATTATGTGTGATGCAAATAATATTGCAGTAGGGGCCGTTTTAGGACAACAGAGAGAGAAGTTGTTACATGTTATTTACTATGCTAGTCATATGTTGAACCCTGCCCAAATGAATTACACAACTACCGAAAAGGAGTTGTTAGCAGTGGTTTATGCTTTTGATAAATTCCAAAAATATCTGTTATGATATAAATTAGTTGTTTATACTGACCATGTTACTTTGAAGTATTTATTTGCTAAACAGGATTCTAATCCGAGACTTTTGAGATGGATCTTGCTACTTCAGGATTTTGACGTGGAGATTCGGGACAAAAGAGGGTGTGAAAACACTGTTACTGATCACATATCTCGAATGTCCCCGATTGAAGAGACGAAAGACAGGAGAACAATAAAGGAAGAGTTTGCTGATGAACACATCCTCGCTATTATTGGTGTCCCTTGGTTTGCAGATTATGCGAACTATTTGGTAGGTGGTGTAATCTCTAAGGATTTTGATTCTAACAAGAAGAAAAAGTTTTTGCACGATTGCAGGTTCTACTTATGGGATGGTTCATTCTTGTACAAGAAAGGCGTAGATAGATTGGTTAGAAGGTGTATTCCAGAGGAGGAACAAAGGGATATTCTTAGAGCTTGTCACGATCATACTATGGAGGACACTTTAGTGGTGATATGACCACAACAAAAGTCCTCCAGTTAGGGTTATACTGGCATACTCTATTCAAGGATGCTCAGAACATGGTCAAGGAGTGCGATAGATGTCAGAGAACTGGTAAATATTACCCAAGAGGAATCAGATGCCACAAAATGCAATGTTGGAAGTCGAACTTTTTGATGTTTGGGGAATAGATTTTATGGGCCCGTTCCCTCTGTCATTTGGGAATACTTGCATTTTAGTGGCGTTCGATTATGTGTCTAAATGGGTAGAAGCGGTGGCCTTGCCGACTAATGATGCAAAAGTGGTTGTAAAATTTCTGAAAGCAAACATCTTTGCGAGGTTCAGGGTACCGAGATCTCTAATAAGTGATGAGGGGACTCATTTCCTAAATCATCTCATGGAGAAGCTACTAAAAAATACAATGTGAGACACATAATCGCCACTCTTTACCATCCTTAAACTCGTGGCCAAGTGAAAGTTTCGAATCAGCAGCTCAAGCAAATCCTTGAGAAGACGGTAAGCTCATCTCGCAAGGATTGGGCAACTAAGTTAGATGATGCACTGTGGGTGTACAAGACTGCATTCAAAACTCCCATAGGCATGTCTCCCTATCAACTGGTATATGGAAAAGCTTTCACTTACCTCTAAAGCTGGAACACAAATCTTTGTGGGCCTCAAAATTCCTTAATTTGGATCTTTTTAAAGCGGGAGATTCCTGAATCCTTCAACTCCATGAGTTAGAAGAATTTAGTGATCAAGCATACGAGAATGCCAAATATACAAAAATCAAACTAAAAAATGCCATGATCAAAGGATCCAAAGGAAGGAATTTTAGGAAGGACAATTGGTCCTTTTATTTAATTCCAGGTAAAAGTTGTTCCCTGGAAAGCTGAGGTCTAGATGGTCAGGACCGTTTGTGGTTAACAAAGTGTTTCGCCATGGAGCGATCGAATTAAAAAATCAAGCCAATGGGGACACTTTTAAGGTGAATGGGAAAATGTTAAAGCCTCATTACCAAGAACAAGAGATTGGTCATATTGATAATGTTCGTCTTACTGTATAAGATGGACGACTGTCGAGTCATTCGATGTTAAACAAAGCGCTTCGTGGGAGGAAACCCACGCGTTTTATTTCTAATCATTCAGCTTTTTGTTTTTAGGATTTATTTAGGTATGCACAGAGTCCTTCACAAGAGAGCGAAGGTACCCCAAGGAATGAGACAGTTGGGCATGCATAAGCAGAATATAGTGTACCTGTGAAAAAGCGGAGAAAAGTTGAAAAAAATGGCAAAATTGTGGAAAAACAAGGGCCTGACACGGTCACCCGTGTTAGCTGACACGGCCACCCGTGTCAGGGTGATGAGGAAAGTGGCAAAATTATGGATTTCCAGTAGGCTGATATGACCGTCCGTGTCAGCTCTACTAGGACAAGGTCATTAAAGTGAACGTTGGAGATGAGGGACAAAAGCCTGACACAGCCGATCATGTTCCCTGACACAGCCCATGTTAGGCATGCAAATGGAAAAAAAATTACTTTCTCTTTCCCCTTGTATGGAACCCACCTAACTTCAAACCCTTTTACCACCCATTAACTCTCAGTTAACCACTCAAATTCGGATTTTATCTCTTCTCTCTATCATTTTTCAACCTAAAACTTCATCTTCCTCCTCTCTCTCTCTCTCTCTCTCTCTCTCTCTCTCTCTCTCTCTCTCTCTCTCTCTCTCTCTCTCTCTCTCTCTCTCTCTCTCTCTCTCACACACACAGAAACCTCCTAGCCACCACCACACAAAGCTTCAATTTTCAACCTTTCCACTAACCCAAACCATTATTCGTCTTCACTAAACTTGTCCCGCTTTCTATCCTCTACCACATTCCGGGACCTTTTTCTACTAACCCCATATTTCTTTTTTTCTCTATTTTTGCAGGTACAAAAAAATGCCTCTGAAGAGAATTGTCAAAGTGAAGCAACCCGCTGCTGAGACCTTCAGGACAAGAAAGAGGGGCAGTTGTACGCCCAATGCGCGCAACATTATCTTTGACAATCTAGAGCACGAGAAGCACTACTTGTACCATGTTAAATGTAAGATCACTCTGACGAGGTATATCTGTAATAAAACTTTGTATGGGTTAGGTTTAAATGTCGAAATTGATAGGATGTTTCATGTTTTGGGAATTCTTGAATTTATGCATCTTGAGGCACCAACTTTCGAACGAATAACTCTGGAATTTTTAAGCACGATTGAGTTTCATCTAAAAAAGAAGTGGATATGTACAATGAAGTACTACTATGGTACTATGAATTTCCTCTTATATAATACCAATCCTGAACTGACTGTTGAGGAGTTAGGAGGCATCCTCCGACTCCCGTTGTATGGACCCGGAACTGTTCCGGAAGAGTTTGATGCAAAATCATTTTGACCTGCAATAACAGGAAAAACAGAGTATGTCGCTAAAGGTGCTAAGGCATCTGGTATCCAAAACCCTTGCTTCAGTTATGCCCAAAAGAGCTTGGCGTATACATTGTTTGGTAGGGGTGATAGCACAGGGGTGGCTACCCAGAGAGAACTTATTTTTTTTTGTATGTTATGGCGAATATGGAAATTGTGAGTGTAGCTATTTTTGTGGCATATTACTTTGGCACAGTAGGTCGTGCAACTCAAAGGGGCATCTCTGTTGGGGGGATGATTACCCAGATAGATGAGCATTTCGGCTATGACCCTGTGTCGCATCGCTACGAAGAGGGGCCGACAAGGATAGAAGAGTCGCCACCATTCGTTATTTATCCCAAAGAAAGTGAAAGGAAACGATCAGAGAAAACCTACGCAAAGGGAAAAGACAGGTCATCGCAACCAAGTCTCGGGTTCGGGAGTCGATTACGCAAGGGGAAATTATGAGCACCCCTCACGTCCGTTGTACTCAACGAGATCCACGCTCGTTGTCTATCTAAAAGGGAGTTAATCTATAAGGCTAGCCACAAGGATAAAAGAAAAGAAAAGAGACTTGATATAGCATCGCCGCTCTATGCCTACATACTCCCTCGTGCAATGGGAAAGTCATAGTCAACGTAGTTCAGAAAACTACGGGTGAAGGTGGGGAAAGGTTGCTCGCCAATACATTGCCGTCGTGTGCCTACGTATCCTCGTCTGGTATGAGAAATCAGAGCAAACGTAGTTCGGGCTGACACGACCACAGATTGGATAAGTGTTTTAACTGAGTAGGGTTAAACCTTCGTTCTAGTAGTTAGGTGTATTGCTGCTCGACCATTGGAGACTTAGGCGTTACATGTTTGCGGTAGAACTAAGAGTTAACACACTCTTTCTGAAAATGATTTTCAATTAATCCCGAAGGATAAAAAGGTTTGATGTTTTGTTTTGTGTTTTTTAAGAGAAGAAGTGAATTGAGTTAAGTTTGTAACTCATGTTGCACTAAAGACTATAACTTGAGAGCGAATGCGTCGCATATCATCCAAAGGGCATACACTAAACACTCTAGACATTTGAGAGGAAGACCCTCAACTATCATTCCCCAAATACTTAAGGCTCGTAGCGTACAACACTTGTTATCCTTTATTAGGTGTCTTGAAGAAGTTTGAGATGAGAAGAAAAGACACAAACTCTAAGGGGAAACTAATCAACCCTAATGTTATCATGCAATGTGCTCCTATGATTGAGGTTAAGAGGGAAGAACTATCCTAATGTTATCATTCTTGGATTGAACACTTAATGTCTCTCCTACTCCCACCTTAAACAAATGGGACTAGGAATCCTAAGTGATCATGGCAAGGAAACCAAGTAAACACAAGATAAAATCAATCACAAATGAGATGAGAGAAAGAGCTGAAGTTGAATTAAACAAGTCAATAAGAAATTCAAATATGATATGCAAGATGCAAAAGATGCAAAGTCAACAAAGGATGAATAAAAATGACTTAAACAAGCCAGGGCAAAAGTGAGATGAAATGGGAGAAGTTACAACTCCTACAACCATTCAAACATCAATCACTAATACCAAAAGGTAAACACCAAAGAAAAAGGAGAAGCCATGATCAAAATGGAGATGGGAGAATAGGCTTGGGCAGCAAGCAACATAAGAAATATCTCAACCAAATACAACACATTGATCATGCAAGAAGAAAGGACAAACTGTTAGAACACAGATTGGTTCTTAATAATATCTCTATGTTTTGATGATAACTATTATGAAATTTTGTAATTAAGATTTATATACTCTAAAATTTGCTTGAGAGTTTTTACTGCAGATAGTAAAGGAATTATCACTCTAGAAGCAAATCAGAACTAAACATAAGAAATTTGCTAGACTCTGAAGCGCCAGATGCATCCATTAGAAGATTCTGAATGCTGCCAAAAGAAGATCCTGAGCGTAGCCTCCAGAAGGATCTGAAGCAAAAGCTCCAGAAGGATCTAAAGCAGAAGCTCCAGAAGAATCTGAAGCAAATCAGAAGCATCTGAACCAAAGAAGAATTCTGTATGAAGAGTTTTCAAAGCATAGTTACTACAGAAGACTCTGAAAGTACTAAAGCTGCCAGTACTGAGGATCTGACTCAAATATGCTCTGATCTTAAACACGCTAAAAGCACACCTGCTGCAGAAGACTCTGATTCAGCAAAACTCTGATCAACATCAGAAGGCTCTGATAAATTTTGACTCTGATGGAACTTGCTGAAAATTGAAGAAGAATTATTCAAAGATTATATCCGTTGGAATAATCCAAACGACTTTTTCCTTATTTATGCTAGACACAAGAACATAGACAAAAAAGATTTATCTGTGCTTTCTTCTTCTAGGAAAGGTCACTTGATGTGAAGAAAAAAAGGCTCAGACCTTTTGGACACTCTTCTCAACGTGAAGCTCTCCTTGGATCAGCTGCCTATAAAAGCAAGTCTTCATCCATCTTCTTCACTTGACGTTTTATCTGAAAGAAATAAACATTCAAAGCTCTCATACTATTCATATTCTTTCTAAGAATTAATTTTTTTGTTCTTAATATTTAAGTGAAAAATCACAGTTGTGATAAAGCTTTTTAGAAGCAATTTAAACACTTGTATTTGTATTACATTTGATTGTAAACCTTAAGAAGATCCAGTTAGGATCAGTAGTTCTTGAGAAGACTTTGAACAGTTGTTCTAAGTGTTAACTATTGTAATCAGCTGATTAAATAGTGGATTAAGTCCTTGATTGAGAAAGGCAAATCACTCTAGGAAGGGTGGACTGGAGTAGTTGAGTTCAACGAACCAGGATAAAAATACTTGAGTTTTTATTTCTAAGTTTTAATCTTCATACTTATTCAACCCCCCCTTCTAAGTATTTTCTCACCTTCAGTTGGCATCAGAGCTCCGGTTCTGTGTGTGCTACCACTTCACAGTGACAGTAAAGATCCAGTGAGAAAAACTTTGATATATATTTGGTTGTTGCTATGGCTGATAATACAATGTCTAAGACTAACAACAAATATGAAGAAAGGGACAGAATCAACACCAAACCCGTTATGTTTGATGGGGAGAAATTTGAGTATTGGAAAGACAGGATTGAAAGTTTTTTCCTTGGATATGATGCTGATTTATGGGATCTGGTCATAGATGGATATGTTCATCCCACTGATGGGAATGGCAAGAAAATAGACAGAAAATCTATGACAGATGCTCAGAAGAAGGAATTTAGAAATCACCACAAGGCCAGAACAATATTGTTGAATGCAATATCTCACACTGAGTATGAAAAAATTACAAACAGGGAAACTGCATTTGACATGTTTTAATCTTTAAAAATGACTCATGAGGGAAACTCTCAAGTCAAGGAAACAAAGGCTCTGGCTCTGATCCAGAAGTATGAAGCCTTCAAGATGGAAGACTCTGAATCTGTTGAAGCTATGTTCTCCAGATTTCAAATACTTACAACTGGACTAAAGGTTTAGGATAAAGAATACTCTACTGCTGATCATGTGAAAAAGATCATCAGAAGCTTACCTACCAGATGGAGACCTATGGTGACAGCGCTGAAAATGGCTAAAGATCTGAACAAGATCTCCTTGGAGGAACTGATCAGTTCGCTTAGAAGTCATGAAATTGAACTTGAGGAAGATGAACCTCAAAAGAAAGGTAAATTTATTGCTTTAAAATCTAATAAATATGCTAAAGCATTGCAGGTTATAGAGGAAAGCTCTGAAGATTCCTCATCTAAAGATGAAGATGAACTATCCATGTTGTCCAGAAGAATAAACAAACTATGGAAGCATAAAGGAAAGAAGTTTAGAAACTTCAGGAAGCCTGACCAAAGAAAAGAATCTTCTGGACACAGAAGATCTGGAAAAAAGGAAGTTGTCTGTTATGAATGTAAAGAACCTGGACATTACAAAAATGAATGTCCAAAGGTGCTGAAAGAAAAGCCTAAAAGAAAATTTGATAAGAAGAAAAAGGTTCTGATGGCCACCTGGGATGATTTAGATACATCTGAATTTGAATCTGAGTCAGAAGAAGAATGTGCCAATGTAGCTTTGATGGCAGACATAGAAGATCAGGAGGAAGGAACTTCAGGATCTAAATCTGACTCTGAATCTGACTCTGACGCTGAAGAGGTAATGGCTAAACTCACTAAAGAAGAACTTATCAAAGTGTTATCAGAAGTTCTGAAGAGCTATAACAATATTAAGCTCAAATACAAGAAGCGTCAAAGCAATCTTGTATCTGAGAATAATATTCTCAAATCAGAATTAGCTGAGCTAAATGAAAAGAACTTAAAATTGAAAAATGATTCTGAATTAGCTCAACAAAACTCTGATTCTGAAACTGAATCTGAATGCAAAAATATTTTGGAAAAATATGATTATAGCTTTCAGAAGTTTCTTGCTAAAAGCATAGACAGAAGCAAAATGGCTTCTATGATCTATGGAGTTAGCAGAAATAACAGAAAAGGAATTGGATATGAATCCTCCTTTGGAAAGGATTTAAATCCAAAACCTGTTGATAAAATTATCATCAAGAAAACTCCTTTATATTCCCACTTTAAATTTGGTCACTTGAATGATATTGAACAAACACGCTCTGAAAAGAATATTCATGTGTTTAAATCTAAGGCTAGTCAGAATAAACCTTATGTTGAAAAACAGAAGTTTAGACAAACCTTCAGAACAACTAACCCTAAAGGACGCAAGAAGATCTGGGTACCTAAAAGTAAAATAATTCCTGTTGCAGATGTTCTTAGCAGCAAGGTCAGGACGCCAATCATGGTACCTGGACTCTGGATGCTCACGACACATGACAGGAGAAAGGTCTATGTTCCAAAGCCTGGAGCTTAGATCTGGAGGTGATGTGAAATTTGGAGGGAACCAGAAGGGCAAGATCATTGGATCTGGCACCATTGGAAATGGTAAACTTCCCTCTATTACTAATGTTTTACTTGTTGAAGGGTTAAAGCATAACTTATTGTCCATAAGTCAATTAAGTGACAATGGTTATGATATTACCTTTAATCAAAAATGTTGTAAAGCTATTAGTCAAAAGGATGGCTCTATCCTATTTAGTGGTAAGAGGAAAAACAACATTTATAAAATAAATCTTTCAGAACTTAAGGTTCAGAATGTTAAATGCCTCTTGTTTGTTAATGAAGAGCAATGGGTCTGGCACAGAAGATTGGGGCATATTAATATGAGACGTATATCTCAGATTAATAAACTTAATCTTGTCAGAGGACTTCCTAATCTGAAGTTCACCTCAGATGCTCTTTGTGAAGCATGCCAAAAAGGGAAGTTTTCAAAATCATCTTTTAAATCAAAAAATGTTGTTTCTACTTCCAGACCACTAGAATTACTTCATATTGATCTGTTTGGACCAGTGAAAACTGCATCCATCAGAGGCAAGAAGTATGGATTAGTCTTTGTTGATGACTATAGTAGATGGACATGGGTAAAGTTCTTAAAACACAAGGATGAGTCACATTATGTGTTCTTTGACTTCTGCAAGCAAGTCCAGAATGAAAAAGATTTCAAAATTATAAAAGTCAGAAGTGATCATGGTGGTGAATTTGAAAATAAATATTTTGAAAAATATTTTAATGAAAATAGCATTGCTCATGATTTTTCCAGTCCTAGAACTCCACAACAAAATGGGGTTGTAGAGAGGAAAAACAGAACTCTGCAAGAAATGGCCAGAACCATGATCAATGAGACTAATCTGGCAAAACACTTTTGGGCAGAAGCAATCAACACAGCCTGTTACATTCAGAACAGAGTGTCTATAAGACCTCTTTTGGAGAAGACTCCATATGAACTGTGGAAGAACAGAAAGCCCAACATTTCATATTTTCATCCTTTTGGATGTATTTGCTATATGTTAAACACTAAAGAAAATTTGAACAAGTTTGATTCCGAAGCACAGAAGTGTTTCATGCTTGGATATTCTGAACGCTCTAAAGGCTACAGAGTATACAACACTGAGACACATATTATGGAAGAATCTATTCATGTTAGATTTGATGATAAGCTTGGCAGTAAAAAGCCAAAGCAGTCTGAAAACTCTGCAGATAGAGAAGTAGTCTTCACAGACTCTGAAGGCCCAGAGGCAGACAAAGCTCAAGTGAAGGAACCAGAAGCAACGCCAGATGCTATTCCTTTAACTTCTCAGATGAACAATTTAAACATTTCTGAAGAATCAACTATTAGAGGATCATCATCCAGAATTAAAGCTTCTCATCCAGAGAATGTTATTATTGGAAAGAAGGATGATCCCATCAGAACAAAATCCTTTCTAAGATCATCTGAAGCATCATTATTTGGACTGGTGTCAGTAATTGAACCAACTTCTGTAGATGAAGCTCTGCAAGACAATGATTGGATTATTGCCATGCAAGAAGAGTTAAATCAATTCACCAGAAATGATGTGTGGGATTTAGTTCAAAGACCAAAAGGATTCAATATAATTGGAACAAAATGGGTCTTCAGAAATAAGATAAATGAAAAAGGAGAAGTTGAAAGAAATAAGGCAAGGCTTGTTGCTCAAGGGTACAGTCAACAAGAAGGTATTGATTACACTGAAACTTATGCTCCAGTGGCAAGGTTAGAATCTATACGCCTTCTTATTTCATTTGCTGCACAAAATAACATCACTCTGTATCAGATGGATGTTAAAAGTGCCTTTCTAAATGGTATTATAGAAGAAGAAGTTTATGTCCACCAACCTCCTGGTTTGAGAGTGAAAAATTTCCAGATCATGTTTTCAAATTAAAGAAATCTCTGTATGGTTTAAAACAAGCTCCTAGAGCTTGGTATGAGAGATTGAGCAATTTTCTTCTAGAGAAAAATTTCATCAGAGGCAAAGTGGACACAACACTCTTTTGTAAATCATTTAAGAAAGATCTTCTAATTTGTCAGATTTATGTGGATGATATAATATTTGGATCTACCAATACTATGCTGGGAAAGGAGTTTGCTCAATGTATGCAGGCAGAATTTGAAATGAGCATGATGGGAGAACTGGGATTCTTTCTAGGAATTCAAGTCAATCAAACTCCAGAGTGCACTTACATACATCAGACCAAATATGTTAAAGAACTTCTGAAGAAATTTAACATGACTGATAGTAAGCTGGCAAAGACTCCCATGCATCCAACTAGCTCACTTGGCAAGGAAGAGGCAAGTAAGAAAGTAGATCATAAACTCTACAGAGGTATGATAGGATCTCTTCTTTACTTAACTGCTTATAGACCTGACATATTGTTCAGTGTATGCTTGTGTGCTAGATTCCAATCAGATCCTAGAGAATCACACTTGACAGCTGTCAAGAGGATTCTAAGGTATCTGAAAGGTACTTCTAATGTGGGTTTGTGCTACAGAAAATCTGATGATTTCAAATTAGTTGGATTCTGTAACGCTGACTACGCTGGAGACAAAGTGGAAAGGAAAAGTACTTCTGGAAGTTTTCAATTTCTAGGAAGAAATCTAATCTCTTGGTACAGCAAGAAGCAACCCACAATTGCACTTTCAACCACAGAGGCAGAATATATTGCTGCTGCTGGATGTAGCACGCAGATGCTCTGGATGAAAAGTCAGCTAGAAGATTATCAGATATTTGAAAGTAACATTTCTATCTTCTGTAATAATACTTCTGCTATATGTTTGTCTAAAAATCCCATTTTACACTCTAAGGCAAAACATATAGAAATTAAGCATCATTTCATCAGAGACTATGTTCAGAAGGGAATCATAAATTTAGCCTTTGTTGATACAGATCATCAATGGGCAGATATTTTCACAAAACCCCTTGTTGAAGATAGATTCAAATTTATTCTGAAAAATATTGGTATGGATTTTTGTCCAGAATGATATTTGTCAGAAGCAAATTTTACAGATGCAAAAATGCCTAATGCTCTGAAGTATTTCTTCTGTTTGCTTATTCATTTTCTTTAATTATTTTCTTGTGAAACTCTGAACTAACAATCCTCAGAGGATCTGAATGTTGGTTAACGTTTCATTTCTCAAGAGAATTCAGAAGCACATGCAAGCAAACATGTGTCACTCCAAATCTGCAAAGGTGGCGTGTACACTACTGAAGAGACGTTTGAGGTGAAGTTTGAATAGTGAAAATCTTGATTTTCCCCCCCAAATTATCAGAATCAATAAATGCTTGAAATGATTTTTATTCTTTTCATTAAATGCTTTGTGTGAACATGCTTTATCTGACTGTTTGTATGCCTATGTGTTTAGTATAAATACATCACTTCTCACCATTTTTACACTTTTCACATCTCAAACCTTTTATGCATTTCTGTCTTCTCTTCTCTCTTCACAAAAACCCTAAGCGTTTGACAAACTCATCTTCAATGGAAACTTCATCATCAACTGCTGCACAATTTCAATCAACCATGGCTGCAGTCACTTATGCTAATATGGGTGTAACTCCTTATACGCCTCCAAAGAGAACATTGTTAACACCTGTTGAAAAACTGGAGGTTCTCTGTGAATCAATGGTGGAATTTGATTCACTGGCTGAGAATGGGTTTGAATTTCGCTCCATCATAGATGCTCAAGGATGGGTGAAGTATTTTGACAGACTTTTTGGACCAGTCTACCCCCTTCTGGTAAAAGAATTCTGGATACATGCTTCTGTATACCCTAAATTCATTTTATCCTCTGTTCTGGGAAAAGAGATAATCATCACAGAAGATCTGATTAGAAAACTCATTGGATATGAGGAAATAGATGGAGTATCACACTTGCCACCTGGGCGTGTAGATATGGATGAAGTATATGAGGAGGTGATGACTGCTAGACAAGCTTCTAATAAGTTCAAAGATCTGAAGCCTGACTACAAGATCTGGGCTAAGATTTTCATGGGATGCATTCATCACAGAAAGTCTACAAACTCTCCAGACTATGTCAACAATGAACAGCTCTACTTTATGTATTGCTTAAGTCAGAGCACCAAGGTAGATCTTCCATATATTCTGTTTATGCACTTATGGAATCATATAAATGCATCTAGAGAATATGTGAAAGAAAAAGGTCAAAAGATCAGAACCTGGATTCCTTTTGGAAGGTTAATCTCAGATCTTCTAACAGAAAATGGACTTGTAACTGCTCTGTATGCTGCTGGAGTCACAGAAGAACTGGAATTCATTCTTGGAAAGCCTCTGAATGCCAAAAGTCTTCATAGACTAAAAATAGTAGAAGAACTCACAACAGCACCCAAGAAGCTGAACATTACTGAACTTAGTCAGAAGAGAACCCCTGTAGATGACTACCCTCTGTTCTATGCTGAAGAACCAAGGGAAATTATAGTAAGATATATTGATGATTGCAAGGCAGAAGGAAAGCCTATTCCTGCTGATATTATAAAGAGAGCAAGGGAACCTTTGCCTGTTGTAGTAGAAGAGACACCAAGAAAGAGGACTCAATCAGAAGCAGAAGCTGCACCTGTTCAGAAGAAGCCCAAGGTTGCTGAGAAGCCACAGAAGCTGCTAAAGAGGAAAGAATCTGGAGACACTCCTTCTGTTCCTACTAAACGCATCAAAATTAAAGGTACCAAATCTTCTGTATCTTCTGCAAATACTATTGTTATAAATGATTCAACTATTAAGTCTATTCCAAAACCACCCCTACACAAAAACAATTTGTAACTGCTCCACCTAATGTTTCTATTCCATCCCCACAAAAATCATCTAATCCTATTTCAATCTCACCTGTAAAACAATCATCTGTACTAAAATCAACATCAACAAAACCACAAATTCAGATTCCACCAACAAAACCATCTGCACCACAAAAACCACAATCAGAACAACAACCAGAAAAGCCATCTGAACAACAACAACCACAAGAAAAACAACCAGAAAAGCAATCTGAACCTCTACAAGAAAAAGACTCTGAACTTCAAAAACAAAAATCATCTGAACCTCAAACACAACAACAAGAGAAATAACCACAATCAGAAAATCCACCACCCAACACATTTGAACCCACTGCATCTGTACCAGTTACTTCTGAACCAATCACATCAGAACCACCCACATCTGAACCCCCATCAAATCCATCTGAAAATCCTTCAGAATCAACCAACCCATATGGAACCAACATCCCTGAGGCAGAAGTTCTTGATGTCACACCACTCAAAACTGTGTTTCAAGTATCTTCTACCTCTTGCACACCAACCACATCATCCAATTCCTCAGAATCTGATATTCACCCAGAATTTCTGATATCCCCCTCTCACAGAGATTCTGAGGTAAACCAACCAGAACCCCCTGTATCTTCTAAAGTTCTTATTCCAGATCCTACTCCCACACCTAAACCATCATCTGAAATCCTCATTCCGAATCCTATCCCAACATCTACACCAAGAACATCTGCCTCATGTACACAATTCTCATCTTATTTTCACAACCTTTCCTATGGTTTCAAACTCAAAGATTTCTATGACAGAGTTGAACCATCTGACCCTATCACTCCCTTCAAACCCAAACTTACAATCATACTACCATCTGTGCTCCTAACCTATATTAAATCAATGTCAGAAGTAGGTTCATTAGATACAATATCATACTCTGCTAAATCTGCAAAAGCTGTTACTTCAGCTAAACCTGTTTCATCTGATAATCCTGCTGCTTCTGATAAACCTGCAAAATTAGCTTTCCAACCTTACTCTAATAAACCCTTTGATGTGGTTTCCTATCACACCAAAGCAAAACCAAATCTGTTGAATGCCTTAAATAGATCAAAACCTGCCAAATCCCCTGAAATTCCTTTCATACCATACTACCCTCCTCCTCTTATCTCCATTCACAAATCCATATTTCCATCTGCTCCCCAACCAAAGCCAATTACCTTGGAGACTCTGTTACATCCCAAACCTAGACTAAATGTTGATCATTTATTTACATGTTTTTTGCAAGAAATACAAAAGTATTTAGGTACTGTACAGAGGAAGTGTTCAGCAACAATGGATGCAACAGAATCTGATGTCATCTGGAATGGATTCATCAACAGATTCAACACTGTAGCATCAAATCTGAAGAACATATGTTCTGATGATGCGAAGCTCAGATTTGCTGAAGCTGCAAGAAGTCTGTTCTGGACTTTTAAGAGATCTGGACCACTGCTTATTACAGATGCTCCTTCATCATCAGAAGAGAATGTTGAATCTACATATGAAGACAACCCTTTGGCCATGACTCTGATAGAACATCCTTCTGGCTCTAATGCTCCAAGCTCCAAAGACCCTATGGAAATTGACTCTGTTCAAGCTTTAGAAACTGTTCAACCTTCTTCATCTGAGATTAAGAAAGAACATCCAGATCTTGAGGATAAGATTGTTGTTCTGGAAGCTGGTCAATCAGAAATCAAGTCATGGATGGCAAAAAAGGATAAGAAGTCTGAAGACATGACTCAGTAGATGTCTCAACAGGATCAGAAAAATGAAACAATGGCTAAGTGGATGTCAAAGCAAGAACAGTCCTCTTCTGAGATCACGGATCTGTTGAAGATGCTTTTGTCAAAACACTCTTAGTTTTTCATTTTTTTCATTCTGATGTTTTGCATCTGATGTTTGTTTATGTATTTTGAATATCTTCTGATGCATGTACTCTTGCTCTGCTCTGAATTGAATGAATGTTTCAAAGTTTTCCCCACTTGATCTATCTACTGTTTCCTTTTATTTGTCTTTTCAAAGTTTTTACTTTTTGCTTATGACAAAGAAGGGGGAGAAAATATAGATCTGAACTGTTTAATTAAACTCCACCAGAATGAAACTTCAAACATATCTATTTTATCTAACATTAAATCTGAGTATTTCAGAACATTTGATAAGTACACTCTGTAAAAGAAACTCTGAGACTCTCAGATCATTTGACAATTATCAAAATCTGACTCTGAAATTTGTAAGACACTCTGAATCTCAAATGTTAAAGAACAATCAAGCTCTAACTCTGAAAAACTACTCAAGACAAAAGGGAAGTTTGTATTCCGTATTTGTATTTAATTCAGGGGGAGATTCATCATCTCAGGGGGAGTTATAATTATCATATTTTCAATTAAACAAAATTTCTGATGTTTTTGTCATCATCAAAAAGGGGGAGATTGTTAGAACAATGATTGGTTCTTAATAATATCTCTATGTTTTGATGATAACTATTATGAAATTTTGTAATTAAGATTTATATACTCTAAAATTTGCTTGAGAGTTTTTACTGCAGATAGTAAAGGAATTATCACTCTAGAAGCAAATTAGAACTGAACATATGAAATTTGCTAGACTCTGAAGCGCCAGATGCATCCATTAGAAGATTCTGAATGCTGCCAAAAGAAGATCCTGAGCGTAGCCTCCAGAAGGATCTGAAGCAAAAGCTCCAGAAGGATCTGAAGCAGAAGCTCCAGAAGAATCTGAAGCAAATCAGAAGCATTTGAACCAAAGAAGAATTCTGTATGAAGAGTTTTCAAAGCATAGTTACTACAGAAGACTCTGAAAGTACTAAAGCTGCAAGTACTGAGGATCTGACTCAAATATGCTCTGATCTTAAACATGCTAAAAGCACACCTGCTGCAGAAGACTCTAATTCAGCAAAACTCTGATCAACATCAGAAGGCTCTGATAAATTTAGACTCTAATGGAACTTGCTGAAAATTGAAGAAGAATTATTCAAAGATTATATCCGTTGGAATAATCCAAACGAATCTTTCCTTATTTATGCTAGACACAAGAACACAGACAAAAAGGATTTATCTGTGCTTTCTTCTTCTAGGAAAGGTCACTTGATGTGAAGACAAAAAGGCTCAGACCTTTTGGACACTCTTCTCAACGTGAAGCTCTCCTTGGATCAGCTGCCTATAAAAGCAAGTCTTCACCCATCTTCTTCGCTTGACGTTTTATCTGAAAGAAATAAACATTCAAAGCTGTCATACTATTCATATTCTTTCTAAGAATTAATTTCTTTGTTCTTAATATTTAAGTGAAAAATCACAGTTGTGATAAAGCTTTTTAGAAGCAATTTAAACACTTGTATTTGTATTACATTTGATTGTAAACCTTAAGAAGATCCAGTTAGGATCAGTAGTTCTTGAGAAGACTTTGAACAGTTGTTCTAAGTGTTAAATATTGTAATCAGTTGATTAAATAGTGGATTAAGTCCTTGATTGAGAAAGGCAAATCACTCTAGGAAGGGTGGACTGGAGTAGTTGAGTTCAACGAACCAGGATAAAAATACTTGAGTTTTTATTTCTAAGTTTTAATCTTCATACTTATTCAACCCCCCCTTCTAAGTATTTTCTCACCTTCACAAACAAGTTCTTAAAGTGGTTCCTCATTCAAGGCAAGCTCAAAGTATGAATAAACAAACCCAAATCACCTTGAATGATAACCAAAGTCCAAAGGACAGAAGTGAGAACACAAGAGGAAAGCTCATAAACAAGAATGGAAAACAAACACAAACAAGCTACAAGTTTAGGCAAGAGAAAGAACCAAAGTTCAAACCACATTCAACACTTAAACACAAGTGGAATGCCTAACTTCAAATTGACTTGCAACAAAAACCACACAAGTGTATGACTTATAAATTCAAAACCAGCACCTTAATCATGTTATAAAGGAGTATCAAAGCTCATAAGGTGCTTATGGGATCCATCAAAGTCATTTCCCAATGAAACTATGTCAACTAGTTTGTATGAACTTCATCTAGGGTGACTTGACTTACAAGCTTCACCAAAAATAGAAGAAGAGTTCCATAAATCTCAAAACCAAATTCAATTCAAGGCATCACCAAATGATTTGATCAACTAGGGTGCTCCACCTTAGTGAATTAATATCGAGGGTCAAATAAAACCAACTCAAAGTCAAACAAGAAATGATCAAATATTAACCAAAATCATCCTAAAGAGTGCTTCAATCCCTTACCTAGGTGAGGGAGAGGCCATGGTCATTGGAGATTTCAAATTGTAGCTCAAGAGTGAATGATCAAACAAGAACAATATTAAAAACCTCTCCAATTGCAAAATTCATATTAAATTGCAAAATAAAATAAAATTGAAATTAAAAATTATAGAAAATTAATTAAGACTTTGAAATGTTTGAAAATAACTTGTGGAATTTTTAGCTAATTGGAGCTATTTTTAATAATTGTAAAACAAAACATAAAATAAAATAAAATAAAATAAAATGGAATTGCAAGGAGGTGCAAAAGTAAAAAACAAGAACAAAGGAAATCAGGCGAATGCACTTTGGGCTCCAAAACTAGGGGGCGTGAAAAGCAACTTCAGCCCAATCCATCAGACTCAGTTCATTCTCCAAAACGCATTGTTTTATTAAACGGACGTGGAGTCAAATGCCAAATGGATCTGGTCAAGCCAATGGAAATAAACACACACGCAGGTCAAAAATTCAAATGGATCCACATCAGCTTTGATCTGAATTTGAACCAGACGCTGGAGCTAGGGCTCCGGTTGTCTTCTCCGGCCAGCTCGTCGGAGCTTGTTCCGAAATTCTCCATAAAAATAGCCAAATCTCATACCAATGGAAAGCTGAGCTTGCAAGGATCATGAATCCACCCTTAGATTTCCAAAAAGGCTCATGAAATGAGAGAATCGAAAGCTTTAAAAATGAGATGCACAACTGAAAACTCAACCAAACATGAACAACAACTATGCAAACATGGCCTACTCAACGTAGGGCTTTAGATGCAGCCAGTATGAACCTAAATCATAGCCTAGAATGAGAGAATTAGAGAGTGGAAGCTTACCAAATGGAGTAGCTCCGTTGGCTCTTCTCAGGTGTGCAACCTTGCTTCTCTTACTTCAGTTCCACTCCAAATGTTCCCAGGAATAAGAATTGAGCTTCAATTTCACTTGATTTGCAGAGAATAATGGAATACGATTTTGAAATTTTCTTGAGAAATTCAAATCTGAAATTGCTCTCTCTAGCTCCAAATGCGCATTTTGAGCTTCTAGGGAAAGCTCAGAGTTTATATATGATGGATTTCAAATGGTTTTGCAGGCCCATGAAGCCTCAATTTGGATTTTTTGAATTTTTTCCAAAAAAAGCAACTTACTCATGCACACATGATTTTTATTCATTCATGCCTTGTGAGTGCACTAATCTGCATCTTGTGAGGTGTACTTGGCAATGGGATTGGATTGGGCCCTTAATTTGATCCACATTGTGAGATTTGAATGGAAACTTTTTGGTGAAGAAACTTGAAATGTGCCATGTTTCCACGCCTTTGGTGCTAACTCAAATGTGAAATCTTGCTCATGATCTTGCCTTGGTACAAATTGAATCAAAATGAATGAAAATTAAGACCTATAACAAGTCAAATTCAAACCATGCCTACAAGTTCAAAATTCACTTGGAAATCCTTCCTCATGGCCATGCAAATCCACAATTCACATGATTCTTGAGCTCTAGGATGTAAATGAGGTCTTTATGAACAACTTTCATGTTGGTTGGAAGTTCATTTGAGGTATACAAGTTCATGTAAATGACCTATAAAACCAATGACCTATAATGAAATCTTCCCAAAATACCCTTTCCTTGCCAAGACCATAACTTGAAATCTACAAATGATATCAACGACTTCTAGGACTTTTTGGAAAGCTAAGACCATGAGGAACAACTTTCATGTTCACCTGAAGTTGAGGGGAAACTTGCTTCTAGGTCAAAAGTGCCTTAGAAGTGAGTTGACTTTCAGTTGGCCAAAAATAAGTTCATCTGAGACCTCTAACTTGTTGGTATCATAACTTGAGCTCCACAAACTCAATGGATGAGGTATAATACTCAAAATAAAGATAAGAACATGACTTACAATTTTAATATTTTCATGAAAATGAGATTGAACTTGTATTATATGGTAAATTGTCCTTGAATTTAGGCACTAAAGAAGGGGATTTTACACTGAGATCCTCTGAAACCCTAATTTAGTAACTTCTTGAACTCTTGATTCTTCTTGATTTGAGCTTACCATGACATTCTAGATGTCTCAAGATAACTTCCCATGGCCTCAATGAATTAAAACCAAGTCTTGAACCCCCTTAAGTCCACAGTTGACCTTGAGTTGATCAGATGAAACCCTAGATTCACATCTTTTGACTGTGACCTCTTGCAGATGAAATGAAAGCCTAGACAAGTTCTGTAATGACTTTTAAAGCATTCAATGAACTTCTCAATCACATTCTATCCACAAAAATGATCTTATGAACCCCTGATGATCCTCTGTTGACCCCCAAGATAGGAGACAATCCACACACATCAATTCTCTCTTTCAAGGAGCTTTGACAACTTCATGGTGATGGTAAACACTTTTTCATGAGCTTGAGATAAAATGAGATTCCTCTTCTTGAATGGCACACCCCTCTTGCCCCCCTGTTAAGAACAATGCTATGCAAATGCAAATGCTAAAATGAAATGAAACATAAGCCAAGTACAAGAAAAGGGTTGGTCAAATTTTGGGGTACAACACCCTGTTGTGCTTAATGATACATTAGTAGCAGGTAAAGATAATTTGGACATGGTTGCCCTTGTCCAGCAGGGTATGATTTCGATTGCTCCTAATTATTATGTTGTCATAAGCCTTAACATGTTTACTATTGCACTTCCTGACCCTACTAGAATAAGTGTTTCTGGCTGTGCTAACTGTCTTTATGAGAGTGTCGTCCAAGAAGATAAGGATGAGTACAATGTTGAGAATGTTTTTGCAGGTGACCAGGATGAGGAGGATGCTCAAGATTAGGAGCAGTTTTTCCCTCCCCCCGAGATGCCCACCCATACAGGTGACGGATCATCATCTACGACTGAGGACCACTAGACGTGGGTGTGAAACGAGATCGATTATCTCTAGATGGAGCAAAACCGATAGGGTGAGGAGCATGCTCGTCAAGGGGCGATGATGGATGAGATGCATGCAATGATACAACAATTGACATTGCAATTCCCTCCTCCGCAGTGAGGCTCTATGAGTTCCCCTCTCTAGCTTGTACTAAAATATTGAGGTCAATATTTAGTTTAAGTGTGGGGGTTTTCTTATTGCTTTTAGTATTGTTATTGTTTCCATTATTTTCCTTCGTTTCTGTTTGTTTTTACTTTGACGTTGGTGTGTTGTGTTGCTTGTATTACAGATTTGTGGTGTTTTTGCCGTATGAGTGATGAGACTTGTACCAGTGGATGAGAAGATTCAACCCTTACTTTCTCTCTAGGAAGCCCCCAAAAGTTGATACTGCTGAATAAAATGATTGGACGCGAGTCTATGACACTGGACTGATTTAGGAGTATTGTGCGCCGAGCCGAATAGGAAGCTGCACCACACTAGAAGCACTTTGGAACCTATTAAGCTATACCAAACATGGTGAGGGACAAAAATCCAAACACATTAGTCATCATGAAAGAGGTTCATGTATGTCTTTATCACTCCGAGCTTGCGTATTGTCTGTTGGAATTTCACTGCACACTTATACACACTGAGGCACTTGTTTTCTTTTAACCCTGAGTTGTTCTAGCCACCCTTTATATGTTACCCTTTGTTAACCTAATTCGAGCCATTTTCCCTTTGTTTTTTTTATAACCACATCATTTAAACCATAAGCCTAAACAATTTCCTACCCCGCTCAAATAGGTATTGTCGGTATTTGATTTATGAAAAAAAAATTAAGTTTGGGGGTTGAGACACCTATAATAACTAGGTAGGTTAAATTGAAAGAAAAAAAATAATTTGTGATCTCAAAAAAAAAAAAAACATGAGAAAAGAATAAGGCACTGATCTAGCGGAGAAATTTAGTTTGAAAATTAATAATACATGCTCAAGAGAAATAATTGAGTTGAAGCTAATGAGTTCAGATGAAAAGGTGCCTGATACCCCTAATTATTAATAGTGCAAATAACACTGTGAAAAGAATGAAGACACCGACTATGAGCCCAAAAACCACTTGTTTGTCTGTTTTTCTTGCTTATACCACCTTAACCCTAATCCCCGTTACAACCTTGAAAGACCTCAAAAGGTGTGTGTGTGTGTGTGTGTGTGTGTGTGACATGAAAATATATGGTATTTAAGTTTATGAGTTAATTTTTCATGCTATGATTGTTGAGTGTAAACACTTTAACCCAGAGAGATTTTAGTGAGAGTGTGAAAGAGTTGACGGGTAAAGAAGTGCGTTGATGTGGAAGTACAGCAGAAGGTTCAGATTGGTAAAGCAGGAAACTTTGTGGAAAAAGTGAAAAGAGAGTGGCGAAAGATATCAGTAGTGTTGTGGTAAGTTGATTGTTGGTAATTTAGGGGTGTCCTTTCTGCTATCTCGAGCATTGCTTGAGTACAAGCAATGAACTAAGTTTGGGGTTGTGATCGGTCACCATTTCTACTATGTTTTCGTTACTTATTCGGAATTTTATCCATGAATCGGTAATATTTTGTTTAACCTTTTATTGTTTTTCGAGTGAATTTTACCTATCTTATTTCATTCTCGCAATTTATGATTTCTAGTGTTATTTCAATTTTTGTTGCATTTTACGTGTTGGTTTGTTAGTTATGATGATTTCAGGTCTATGCTGAAAAGCCTAAAGGACTAATGCAAAGAAAATGGGAATTTTGGGAAGTCAAAAGAGTTTTTGAAAGGAAGACAGTGGCCTGACATGGGCCGTGTCAAGAGGAACCCAAGAGAAGAGGTTTTTGGTGATAGGCACTAGGCTGACATGGGTGCCCGTGTCAGTAAGTCTAGGGCATGAAGTCTTTGTATCAGAGATCTATGGAGCCAACACGACCGCCTGTGTTTGTAGCACCCCAAAATTTGCCCATCCTTTTTCTTTTATCTTGGCTTATCTTTCATACCATTTTGCATTAGCATTTGTACATAGCATTAATCTTAGACAGGGGATCAAGGTATCTTATCCAATAATCAAGAGAAGGGCTTCATCTTTAAATCTCAATAAAGAGCTCAAGTTCAACTTTGTGGCAATCTCAAGTCACAAGGTCTCTATCATTATCAAGGCATGTTAATCAACCACTTGAATCAAGAACACAAGCATTGATTCTTCTCCTCTAATCTCATGGATAACAAGTTAAGATTTTGGTTCAAAAGAGATTTGTGGCTAGTTCTTTGGACAATACATGATTCTAAAGCTCAACACACACCTTGAGGGCCCCCTACATGTATTATGTGTCATCATAAGCCATCATAAGAGCCTCAGTTAGTGGAAATGGTCTGAGGATTTCATCTGGTCAACAAAAGTCAATTGTGATTCAATTAGGTCAAGATCTTGGATCTCAAGGTCAATCAAGGGCATGATAGTTATTTTCAAGTGATTTCATGTGTTTGGAACAAGAATAATCAAGAAGGAACATAAAATCAAGAGTTTGACTAGATTAGGGTTTTGGTGGAAATTTTTCTAAGTGTAGAAAACCTTAATTCTAGCCATCTTGAAACTTCCATAACTTTCTGATTTTTGATACAATGAAGGCAAACTTGTGATCAAATTAAAGAGGACATCATTAACTACAAATTTATGGAAGGAAGCATGTCCAAATTCATGGTTTGGGAAATATGATTAGCTAAAGTTGGAAAATGGAGATATTGACATTTCAACACTTAGAATTTTTCTAAGTGTAGAAAAATCAGTTTGAAGTACCTACTTTCAAGCCCACTTTTCATGGTGATATATGCTTCATATGAATTTACCTACAATATGAGAGTTGTAGAGCATCCTCCAAGCTATCTTTTGAGTACTAGGTCATCTCCATTGGATGTGTAGAGCTCAAGTTATGATGCTCCCAACTTGGGGTTTCAAATATGTCAAGGTTGGCAAGTGTCTAGTGTGAGAGCAATCCTCATAGGTAGCTACACTTGTTTTAATGATTTCAAAACTTAGATAGGTAGAAAAATGTACTTTGGACGATATCATTATGTCACATATGCATATCTTATCCCTCTTAAGTCAAACATCGGTCAAAAACATTGTTGGATACATATAGAAAGTGTTCAATGTATGCTTCATATAAGATTGGTCAAGTTTGTCTAGCTTACTATGTGATAAAGTACCTCAAACGTTGCATGATACATGAAAATATGCATTTTTTCTTCATATTTTAGGTCTTTGAGTCGACTCAAACCTGTTCCGGTCGACTCATACAGAAAGCATTTTGAATGGTCTACTCTCACGAGTGCTTGCGTCGACCCTCCGGTCAACTCATGTTGTGTCCATTTCTATTTGTCAAAATCTGCATGCTTTGTGTCGACGCAAAGTTTTATTTTTTGCACAATTTGAAATTCGGGTAAGCTCAGGTCGACCCCCCTTTCTGCATAGGTCGACCGCTCGCGTGTTTTCAGTCAAAATTCTGTTATGAGAAACTGTCTTTATGGTTTTTATGTTGGTTAATTGTTTTTGAATTGTATATATAGTGAGTTTTACTCTTTCATCATACACATATATGAAAAACAATAAAAGTGAAAATAGAAACTGATTGTTCTCATCATCTTCATCCTCTTCCTTGCATTTTCTTAACAACTAGACATAATCATTTTTGTTGTGCATTCTACTTGTTAGAGGTGATAACGTCCAAACATAGGATTGGTGTAATCGGGTTTGGGTTGAGAAATCAATAGATTTTTCTTGAATAAAACCCTTAGGGTTTTGTCCTCCAAGAATCTTGGATTTTAGGGGTGTTTTGCACGAATCGGTCCATCACAGATTCATCCGAGCGAATGTAATCGAAGAACGGGTTATTCTGTCGGTTTAGTAGCGGTAACCGGAGGATTGTGAGAGGAAGATTCGGGTTCGAAGTGTTGGTGATTGAAATCAGCCGGGAAATATTTGAAGACCGTGGGGTTGTTCAAAGGGTGTGTTATAATCGGAGGTTTATTCATTGTGTTCGAAGGACTTGATTCAGCTTGAATAAAGGGAAGATAAGGAATAGGCTCTGCATCAATAATTGTGTTTGATCGTTTGATTTCTATATACATGTCTCAATTCTATTTTTAGAATTGAGGGCAGACGTACCCCAAGCGAGGACGACGGGGGAACTGCCTCAACAAATTGGTGTTCTCTCTTTACTTTTCAATTGCTTAATTTCTGAGTTTGAGTGCAAACAATTGTGTTAATCAAAATTCTGATGTGAGTAGTGTTGAACCATTTTTGAAGCCTATTACAATCCTTTATTGTAATTGAACACTTGAGCATTTCACTCTCATTACTGCAAACCAAATCACTACTTGGCCTTCCAAAGGAAAGTTGTCTGCAACACAGCTGAGTGTCAAATATGCAATCCTGCATAAGATTGGAGCTACCAACTGGGTACCTACCTCCACAATTACTGTTGGCCTAGGCAAGATCATTCATGCCATAGGCACCAAACTAAACCTTGACTTTGGCCATTACATTTTTGATCAAGTTATAAAGCACTCTACCACCAAAGCTATCAAACTACCAATAGCCTTTCCATCTCTTATCTGTGAAGTCATACTAAACCAATATCCGGGGATTTTGAATACTAGCGACACTTCCCTCAAGAGGGAGGCTGAGCTGTCACTTCACTTCAAACTGTTTGAAGGAAGGCATGTCCCAGACATGGTGTTTACATCTGCTGATAAAAGAAAGATCTCCAAAAGAATGGTGATTGCAGAATTAAGGGATAAATGCAGGGAGCTAGGAGAATCAATCAGCTCAGCAACTGCTCAAAAGATAAAGCTAGAAGCACTTATCCAAAGACTTGAAAAAGATGCTGAAAATGAAGCTATGTCAGAAGAAGAGTCTAATGACAGCAGTAAGAGTGTCCCAACCAATGCCTATGACATCAGTTCTGCCTCTGAGGAGGAAGAGTAATGTAATGCTAAACTACTAATGAAGGGCTCAGGTTGATAATTGTTGAGCTGATGAGGTGTGAAAGATGTGCTGATGATTGAAAGTCTTCCATGTGCAGTTGTTTAGGTTTTTGTTGTAAACAATTGATGCTATTTATGAGATGTGTTGTAATGCCCCTAACAAGTGTAATGTTACAATTTGTGATTTGTGCTAAGTCCTTAGTTTGATCTTAATTTGTGGCTAAAAAGGGGGAGAGAAAGATATAATGATAATAATAGGAAGAACATGTGGTGTGCAGAATAGGTGGGCTAGCATATGTGTTATTGTGTGCACATGGTATAATCATGCTTGCAGGTGTGACCACAGGTGCTGCTGAGGATTTGTGTGATAATAGTTACCTAGTGCTGTTAGTAATTTGCTGATGCAGAATGTGTTTATTGCTAACCATGTGTGATCCTAGAAGGTGTTTAGGAGTTGTGTGTGTCTGCAGGATAGTAGCATAGTGTGTTGTGCATCTCTTCAGGGGGAGTAGCACAGGTGTGTATGCTTCAGGATGTCATCCTAAATGTCATAACATCCAGAGCAGACTGGATGAATATGTATGACTGCAGAGTGTGCAGGTTAAGTGCTCAGCTGGCAAGGTGCATCAGTTGAGGGGGAGTAACCCAGTGTGTTACTCAGCAAAGTGTGACATCTGTAGTGATAACTAACAGATGGTTAACAAGGTGAGTTATAACAGTGAGAGCTAACTGTGAGGACTCTGAGAGTGTGTTGAGATGGTAATTTTCCTGCATGACAGGGCACATGATAAGTCTTCTGCTGTGTGTAAACTCTGATATGTTAACAGGGTGTTTTAGCCAAAAATTTGCCAAAGGGGGAGTTTGTAAGTGCTCTTGATTGGATGCATTTTATGGCAAAACATTAGAGTTTGCGTGTATGTCATACTGAATGTTAAGACATACATAGTGATGTGTGTGCAGGGTAAGTTAGCTATAAGCTAAGCTGAATGTCATACAAAATGTCATGACACTGACCGTATAACATCCAGTGAGCAGGTTAGTTTTTCTGGTATCTAGAAATCAGGAAACAAATCAGGAGCTCAAGATGAAAGACAGGAGACATTTGAGAAGCCCTAAAGCGAAACAAATGCTCCTGAATTAAATGGAAAGCGTGCAGATGATTGAAGAGTATGGTTTGTTATGATTAAACCTAATTGTACGCACCAAGGCCCAAAGGACTGACTGCTCTATAAATATCAGAAGGAGGAATCCTAGAAGTAGAGCTTTTTGGACAGAAGAATAGAGAGTGCATATTGCAGAGTCCTTATGAGTGAAGAAGGTGGTTCTTCACATGAGTATTGTGAGTGAAGAAAGTGTGTTCTTCACGTGTGAATTGAGTCTTAGGAATACTTGTTTACCAAGCAACTGTCTGTTGCATTGGTTAGGTAGATTCTAAGTTGTGTCTCACTCAAAGCTTTTAAGCAAGAGTGTGTGTGTCCCTTGATCAAAGCTTTGAAGCAAGATCAAGGTGTGTATGAAGTGTTTCTTCATATTTATTCTGTAACTGTAATTGGATATCACTGTGGTGTGATTGAGGGGGAGTGAGTGGGAATACTCAGATCTAGAGTGTCTCTAGGTTGAAGTGTCATTGGGTAGGGTTTAAGTGAGGAGTGCAAACTGAGTTGTTTGACTCTGAATTAATTCTACTGATAGTGAATTTCCTCCCTGGCTTGGTAGCCCCCAGATGTAGGTGTTGTTGACACTGAACTGGGTGAACAATTGTTGTGTTATTTACTGCTTTTGCTTATAGTTTAACTGGTTAGTACAGTAGTCAATGTCACAGTGGATGTTATAACTTTCGTAATAACATCCATCATGTGCTTGCTAGAATTTCAAGATCTACTAAGAATGAGGACAACAAAGGAAGTAGAGTTAGAGGGTCGTGCTTCAATTGCAGAAAAGCCAGACATTACAAGCCGAATTTTCCTTTGATGAAAAAGGACAAAGGAAAGGAGAGTAATCGGCGACACAAGAAGCAAGTTAAGCCTAGAAGAGCTTACATCGCATGCGAAAGTGATAGCGAGTCATCTGAGGATGATAGTTCTAGTGATGAAGAAGAATCCGTCAACCTTTATCTCTCTGCTCATCAAAAGAAGAAAAACAAAAAGGTACAAAGTCTTGAGACTATCGAGAGAAGATGGATTCTCGATAGTGGATGCTCAAGACATATGACAAGAGACATATCTCTCTTCATTGACTTTGTGGCAAAGAAGAAGGGATTTGTAACCTACGGAGACAACAACAAAGGAGCAATACTTGGAAAAGGTAGTGTAGGTAATCCCTCATCTACTACTATCTCTGATGTATTGCTAGTCGAAGGCCTTAAACACAATCTCATTAACATTAGTCAATTATGCGACAAGGGATACAAAGTATCTTTTTCAAAATATTGTTGCTTAATTGAACACAACGATAAAAAGAAGGATGTGTTTAATAGCTTGATGGTAAATAATGTCTATATGCTAGACTTGAGTGATGTATCATTGAGTAGCGTCAAATGTCTCATGACAATGAGTGAGGAGTCATGGTTGTGGCATATACATTTAGCGCATGTCAACTTTGACTTGCTAAACAAAATAGTTTTAAAATACCTAGTTATTGGCTTACCCAAAGTCAAGTTTACCAAGGATCACTTATGTGATGCATACCATATGGGGAAGCAAACAAGGATCTCGTTTAAATCTAAAAACATTGTTTCAACTACGATACCTCTTGAACTTCTTCATATGGCCTCTTTGGGCCATCTAGAGTTAAAAGTCTAGGTGGTAACTGCTATGGTTTTGTTATAGTCGATGGTTTTTCTAGGTTTTGTTGGACTATCTTCTAGGCTAGCAAGAGCGATAAATTCTCCGACTCTGAAAATTTTGCTAAAATTTCTCAAAATAAGTTAAACACAAACATCATATCAATTAGAAGGGATCATGGGGGTGAGTTCGAAAATTATCTTTTTGAGGAATATTGGGGTAGACACGAAATTGATCATAACTTCTCTGCTTCGCGTACCCCTCAACAAAACGGGGTCGTGGAACGTAAAAATCAAATTTTGGAAGAGTTACGAAGAACTATGATCAATGAAAGTGGGCTTCCTAAATATTTTTAGGCTGGCGCCATTAGTACGACTTATTATGTTTTAAATAGGGTGTTCATCCTCTCTATTCTCAACAAGACTCCGTATGAACTTTTAAAGGGGCGGAAACCAAATGTGTCTCACCTTCATGTCTTCGGTTGTAAGTGTTTTGTGTTAAACAATGGAAAAGAGAGTCTAGGAAAATTTGACTCCAAGGCAAATGAAGGTATCTTTCTCGGATACTCTCAGTCAAGTAAAGCCTATTGAATGTACAATAAGAGATTACTTACACTTGAAGAGTCTGTTCATGTCATATTTGATGAGTCTTATACAAAAAGTGTTGGAACAGGTAGTTCATCTCATGGTGCAGTTGTATCTTCTGAAGACATACTCAAGGGTGCTGAGACAGGAATTGATCAACCTGACCCAGTCAAAGTTGAGGAGGAAAAAGATCACCACCATGAGGGGATTGAGGAAGTTCATCCGTCCAACACCGATGATCTCCCTCCAGCATGGAAGTCTTCTAAATACCATCCCATCGACAATATTCTCGGTGATATCTCAAAGGGAGTGATAACTCGATCAAAGCTAAGTAATTTTTGTTATCACTTTGCTTTCGTTTCTCAAGTAGAACCTAAAACCCCAAAAGAGGAATTACTCGATGAACATTGGTTCCTATCAATGCAAGAGGAACTCAATCAGTTTAAAAGAAATGAGGTTGGGACCTTGTCCCTCCTCCACGAGACCATCGAGTAATTGGAACCCGATGGGTGTTTAGGAATAAATTGGACGAGAACTGAGTAATAACTCGAAATAAGGCGCGTTTGGTCGTACAAGGGTATAACCAAGAGGAAGGAATCGACTATGAGGAAACTTATGCGTCGGTTTCCCGACTCGAGGCTATTTGCCTTCTACTTGCCTTCGCTTGTGCGAAAGATTTTAAACTATTTCAAATGGATGTAAAAAGTGCGTTCCTTAATGGTTATATAAATGAAGAGGTTTATGTTGCCCAACCTCCAGGGTTTGAATCCCATGAGTATCCTGATCATGTGTACAAATTAAAACATGCTTTATATGGACTCAAGCAAGCCCCTAGGGCTTGGTATGACCGTCTAAGCAAGTTTCTTCTTGATCAAGGGTACTCAGGAGGAAAGGTTGATACAACCCTTTTCATTAAACGTCAAGGAAAACACTTGATTTTGGTACAAATATATATTGATGATATCATTTTTAGATCAACTAACATGAATCTGGTAAGGGAGTTTTCTACATTAATGCAGGAAGAATTCGAGATGAGCATGATGGAGGAGCTCAATTATTCCCTTGGGTTGCAAATGAAACAATTGCAGGAAGGTACTTTTATGAGCCAGACAAAATATTTCCTTGAGCTTCTCAAGCATTTTGACATGGAAAACTCCAAGGCTATCGACACTTCAATGCCTACGTGTGCGAATCTTAGCCGAGACGAAAATGGTAAGGATGTAGAGGTGAAAAAGTATCAAGGTATGATTGGATCTCTCCTCTATCTCACTGCTTCTAGAGCCGACATTATGTTTAGTGTATGTATGTGTATGAGGTATCAATCATCTCCTAAAGAATCTCACTTAAAAGCAGTAAAGCGCATACTTAGATACCTCTCTGGTACTCCAAAGTATGGGCTTTGGTATTCTAAGGGAAATGATTACTCCTTGGTTGGCTTTTCTGATTCCGATTTTGCTGGTTTCAAATCAGATAGGAAAAGCACGAGTGGCATGTAACACCCCACCTCCCAAATTAAAATAAAATGCGATTAAGTCAAATAATTATCAGAGTTTTCATTCCAAAAGTGGGATATTACATTCACAAATTCAACAAAACACTTCTTTATATGGTTTCCAAACTAAAGCAGCGGAGAATTATCATTAATATATACATCATTCACGACCATGCGCCAAAATACACAAAATATTCATTCATCATCAGGATTCACCAGAATACGATACGTCACAGGAATACAACAATTTTATCATAAAACAAATAAACTCCCAAGTCCCGTGTTACGTATCAGAGCATCCTATGACTCGACTCGCACACCACTATCCAAGATAGCTATGCACCTGGATTATCTGTACTTCCGAAGAAGCACAGACCACAACAACAACAGAGGGGTGAGAAAACATGATCAAAATTATCGGTAATAAAATACATGAATAAAAGGCAGTAAATAAACAATCATCACCCCACCAACATCAAACAGGACCTACTAGACAAACGTCAACACAACATATCATAATGCATGAATGCAACCCAACACATGCATGCGGTACCGAATCATCATCACCGATGGACACCGGGACATCAACCCTCCATAAGGGAGCACAACATAAACAGGATAGATCACTTACGCTCCTCCTGAGACATGATCTATCCCCACAATTCTCCACAAAGGAGTACGGGTGAATCACTTACGCTCCATCCGAGACATGATTCAACTCCGCAATCATCGATGGACACTGGGCCATCAACCCTCCACAAAAGAGAACATCATAAACATCATAAGAGAGTATGGTTAAATCACTTACGCTCCATCTAAGACATGATTCAACCCCACCATCCTCCACAAAGGAGTACAGATGAATCACTTACGCTCCATCCGAGACATGATTCATCCTACCAAGACATCATGCTATGCACAACACCAAATGCACAACACACAAATATCAAGCACACTAAGTGCACACGATCCTACTGATCACATCACCATACATCACACGCATATATATATATATATATATATATATATATATATATATATATATATATATATATATATATATATATATATATATATATATATATATATATATATATATATATATATATATATATATATATATATATATATATATATATATATATATATATATATATATATATATATATATATATATATATATATATATATATATATATATATATATATATATATATATATATATATATATATATATATATATATATATATATATATATATATATATATATATATATATATATATATATATATATATATATATATATATATACACACACACCAATCAATTATATTAATCAAGTTAAATATTAGGGAAATCACATTCGAACCCCGAGTACACACGATCCTCCCGATCACCTCACTATGCATCATATACATATTGCATATATATGTCTTACCCACCATTTAATCATGTCAATTAAATTTAATATTTCATAATTCATCTTTCCACATCAAGTATACTCTCTTCACCCCTAAACAACATCTCTTGACCTATCACAACCCAAGGAATCCTACAAAACGAATCACAAGGCAAAACAATACAAAACCCACATTCTGTCACGCTCGCTGGCTCACTCGCCTAGCGAGGCCTCAGCGAACGCTCGCTACCTCATTCGCCTAGCGAACCTACTAGCGAGTGCAGACAGTGGCTACTGGAAGTGTTTGCTACCCAATTCGCCTAGGGAATGCTCGCTACTAGCTCGCTCAGCGAAGGTGCTGGCGAATGTCTGCGATTTCACAAAAATATCACTGTTCAGAAATTCCTCAGAAGCTTAAAAATCGTCTGATTCTCACCACACCAGTCTCAGCAGTCTTAGCCTAGTATTCTATGACTAAATCACACTATCTTTTCCAGACCTCACCCGATAAATCACCAACTCTACCGATTAAATCATTTTCGACCTAAACGGTAAACTACTCAGAACATCCAACAAATCCCTACATTCATCACATGCAAGGCTGGAACAACAGAATTTCACCAATTCTTATCAACATAAACACAATTTATCCATGGAAACGACAATCAGAACACTACAGCATCTTAATTATAGTCATTAAATCCCTATGGGGTTAAGGAATCCCCAACTACCCCATTCATGCAATTACCAATTTTAACCCGTTTCTCCCCCCTTACCTCGACTAGTGGCTCCGATCGATGAAAAACTTCCAAGAATCCGACAGCCAAGCCTTCTTCTTCTTCCTCTTGTTCTTGTTCTTCTTCCTCCCTCTTCTCCAAATAGACCGTGTTCTTCTTTTCTAAACTCACCAAATACCCTTATCACACTTATTCCCCATTTCTTTTAATTCCAATATAATTCCAATAATATTAATAATAATAGTAATAATAATAATAATATTAATAATAATAATAATAATAATAATAATACCATTACTATTAATTATCAAATTATTATCATTATCAATTTTATTATACTAATATTAAAGGTTTCTGTTGCTTTGTCAACAGCCGAAGCGGAACACGTTGCAGCCGGTAGTTGTTGCGCTCAAGTCTTATGGTTTAAGCAACAATTGCTCGACTTCAACCTAAAACTTGGCAGTGTTCTGATATTTTGTGATAACACTAGTGCTATTAACCTAACCAAGAATCTCGTGCCACATTCACGCACCAAGCATATCGAAATACGCCACCACTTTCTTAGGGATCATGTGGAGAAGCGCGACGTGGTGTTTGAGCATGTTGATACTAAAAATCAACTTGTGGATATCTTTACAAAACCACTCGCTACAGAGCCTTTCTTTCACATCCGTAGGGAACTCGGTGTTCTCGACATCTCGGATCGTGTTTAGGAAATAACTTTCGCATGCTCTATATCTATCTCTCTATGTGCTTTTTTCATCTTTTATCTAACAAATGAAGAAGTTTAGAGCCATATGTGAGGCCATTAGCTAACAATTGGAGCTGAGGTACTATCTTTCCTTATTTAGAAACTCTCGCACTTCCCTCATTCATATAAAGTAATGTATCAAATTGTGTGTTATTGTTATCGTTTATTCCATGATTACGCTTATTTCATCCCCTTGTATGTTTGAAATATGGGTAGGCTGTTTATTTATGTCTCTTTGAATGCTTGTTGAACAAAAATTGATGATTTTTTTGCTATTTTTGCCTGTATGAGTCGACCTACATAGTGTTTCGGTCGACTCACAAAACTAGAATTTTTCATGTCTGTAAAGCGGGCATGCTCAGGTCGACGCATACCCTAAAAATTTCTAAGTATATGTTTTAACCCAGTGTGCGTCGACACATGACCTCTTCCGTTTGACCCGTCGCACAAAAATTAGGATAAATTGTTGATGAACTATTCATATTCCATCATCTTTAATTCATTTAAAATCATGTTGTCTATTCTAATTCATCATCATTAGCATTTGCATTGAGCATTGCACCTATTCAAGGCTATCTCTCTTCCTACCTTCTTCCCAAAGCTCTATACAAAACCTAGTTTCTTCATAAAAAGGGTAAAGTTACTTTCTTCTCTCCATCTCCAAGAGTAAATTTATACATCTACAAATTCTTCATCTCCACACAAGAAATCAAAATATCGGCAAGAAGAACCACTGGAAAGAGAACCACTAGAGCACCATCTACTCAAGTCGGTCCATCAAGAGGAACTATACTGGTAACTGTTGTCTCTTTGTTACCTCCTAAATATTCAGAAACTTGTGAGAAGAACTTTAACAAACGATCTATAGTTAAGCAACATGCTTACTATAGAAAGGTTGTTGAGCGAATGCATATTCTAGAGGTAATTGATCTTCTGGATGCTTAAGATTTCAACAAATATTTGGAGTGTGACATCAAATACAATGAAGACCTAGTGAGGGTCTTTTACACAGGTATTCAGGGTAAATTTCAAGGGTTTGAGTTTACTACAAAGCTGGGAAATACCAAGGTCTGTGTAAATGACTTGGTATGGAAAAACTTGTTTGACATGTCACCTGTATCCGTTGAGCCAATTATTAAGGCCACAGATGCTCGTACTGTGGTAGGCTACGATTTCAAAGAAGCCTTAAAATCCATGCTAAAGAAACCATATGGTGATGACATTGTAGCAAGCGACCTCTTTCCAAAAACGGTCACAACGGGAAAACTGGAACCGATTGATAGAATACTGCAATGGATTGTGTCGCACATTCTCACGAGTGGATCAAGCCGAGGTACACTTGGTTTACATACTTAAGAAAAAGATCAAGATCAGTTGGCCCCATTATATTGCCAGTCAAATCTATTCGCTAAAGGATTCCGATAGAGGAATTACTCGGTCATACGGTATCCCCTCAACAATGCTAACACAATATTCAAGGTATCCCCTACACGTCCTTGACCTCTGATCAAGAGTTCTGTCAAAAGACTGTTACTATGATGGGCTATATATGGGATCCAAGAGAAATTCGCTATTGACTCATTGTCAAGGCTACTACCTCTCGGTTGGAAGAATCGGATGAAAGTGATGAACAAATAGAGGAAGCAGAAGAAGAAGAAGAAGAAGAAGAAGTAGGTGGACATCCTATGGAGACTGATGATCGATATGATAGTGGGTGGCTAAACCAATCACCCCACTTGGCGTATGATGACGACCAAGGGTGGGGTTCCTGGAAAACACTGGTTGGACATCGTTAGGTACCAATTACATGCCACAATAAAATTGGGATCATCAAGACACCCCTGACTGGAGTTATGTGCCTCCATCTCCTCCGCGTCCCTAAAAAAATACCGATGAACTCCTCGATATGATGAGGACCATGCAGCTTGAGCAACGTACCTTCATGACTGCTCAGGATGAAAGGTTCTTGCAATTGCAGAACTAATTTCAAGCTCACACGGAAAACTTTAATGCCTTTTCATCAGCTGTAATGGGGAGGATAGATGGGATAGTTGAAACTGCAGCAGGTCAACATCAGGCCCTTACCACCAGCTTCAACACACTCAATCGAGCAGTATTGGAGTACACAGAAAGAGCTGATGCGCACCTGCCTCCATTTCTGGAATATCCCTTTCGAGGACGAGGCCATCACTTTAGGGGGAGGAGACCCCGAGGATGTCTTGAATGTTTCATTATGAATCTTATTTCATCATGTGTTCAGTAACATCTATTGTAGAATGTTTCATGTACTTACTTGCTTTTGAAGACATGCGTATTGTTGGTTATAAAATAGTGATTATTGTTGTTCTCTTAAGTTTTGTTCTATTTATCCATTTACATGCTTTCATTAACTACATTATACGTGAATGTGTGTTAATGTGTAACTTGTTGCAAATGGCTAAAATTTGCTTATCTCACTTATTATATGCAATACATTGACATCTATCTTCTTTCTTTTTGATGTTGTCAAAGGGGGAGAAGAATATCAAGCATAAACATCACTTGTAAGACTTATTAAACATACAGATTGTGTAAAGACAAAGGCATCGAGTAAGGGGGAGGATGATACAATGCATCGTACACCAAGTTTCTACCGCTTTGCCATCATCAAAAAGGGGGAGTATGTGACGGCAATCCACATAGGTAGCTACACTTTTTTTAATGATGTTAAAACTTAGATAGGTAAAAAATGTACTTTGGACGGTATCATTATATCACATATGCATATCTTATCCTTCTTGAGTCAAACTTCAGTCAAAAACATTGTTTGATACATATAAAAAGTGTTCAATGTATGCTTCATATAAGATTGGTCAAGTTTGTCTAGCTTACTATGAGATAGAGTACCTCAAAAGTTGCATGATACATGAAAATATGCATTTTTGCATATTTTAGGTCTTTGAGTCGACTAAAACCTGTTTCGGTCGACTCATACAGAAAGCATTTGAATGGTCTGCTCTCAAGAAAGCTCGCGTCGATCCTCCGGTCGACTCATACTGTATCCATTTCTATTTGTCAAAATCTGCATGCTTTACATCGACGCAAAGTTCTGTTTTTTGCATAATTTGAAATTGGGGTAAGCTCAGGTCGACCGCCCTTTCTGCATAGGTCGACCGCTCGCGTGTTTTCAATCAAAATTCTGTTATGAGAAGTTGTCTTTGTGGTTGTTATGTTGGTCAATTGTTTTTGACTTGCATATATAGTGAGTTTTTCTCTTTCATCATACACATATATGAAAAACAAGAAAAGTGAAAATAGATACTGATTGTTCTCATCATCTTCATCCTCTTCCTTGCATTTTCTCAACAACTACACATAATCATTTTTGTTGTGCATTCTGCTTGTTAGAGGTGATAAAGTCCAAACATAGGATTGGTGTAATCGGGTTTGGGTTAAGAAATTAGTAGGTTTTTATTGAATAAAACCGTTAGGGTTTTTTCCTCCAAGAATCTTGGATTTTGGGGTTTTTTGCATGAATCGGTCCATCACAAATTCATCCGAGTGAAGGTAATCGAAGAACGGGTTATTCTGTCGGTTTAGTAGCGGTAACCAGAGGATTGTGAGAGGAAGATTCGGGTTCGAAGCATTGGTGATTGAAATCATTCGGGAAAGATTTGAAGATCGCAGGGTTGTTCAAAGGGTCTGTCGTAGTCAGAGGTTTATTCTTCGTGTTCGAAGGACTTGATTCAGCTTGAATAAAGGGAAGAGAAAGAATAGGCTCTGTATCAACAATTATGTTTGATCATTTGATTTCTATTTGCTTCTCTTGTAAACATTTACCAATAGGTTATATCTATATACATGTCTCAATTCTATTTTTAGAATTGAGGGCAGACGTACCCCGAGCGAGGACGACGGGGGAACTGTCTCAACAAATTGGTGTTCTCTCTTTACTTTTTCAATTGCTTAATTTCTGAGTTTGAGTGCAAACAATTTTGTTAATCAAAATTATAATGTGAGTAGTGTTGAACCATTTTTGAAGCCTATTACAATCCTTGATTATAATTGAACACTTGAGCACTTCACTCTCATATTGGAACTTACTTGTGGTGCCTTGCACACCAAGTGTTTGACCAATTGTGTGACCAATAAACAATTATGTTGTCTTTTCAATTTGACTATATTTTTCAAGTATTGGAAATAGTCAAACCTTGTAGTGAACAAATTCTGGTTGATGTGTGTTCAAACTAGTGATTCTTAAATCTCGTTTTTATCGGATTCCATAGGCTTTGCGCATATCCGGTTTTTTCGATAAAGGTTCGTTTTAGACAAATATAGTTCCTTGGTCGCTTCCACCTAAAAAAATTTTAAAACCAAATATTGGTAGCACCGACTCTGTTTTTAACAAGTGATCTATTTAACCCCCCCCCCCCTTCTAGATTTGCGCCATCGTCTAACATCTAGGCATATTTTTGGACCAAACTTCCAAGGTATTTTTCACTATGTCCTTGACCTCAAATGAATTTTCCCCATAACATGAAAGTTAAAGATCATTATTCAAGCTTTCCATCCATTGCAAGAACTCTCTCATTGGATTAAAACTCAGCAAGATATGTGGCTTCAAAGTCAAGGTTTCAAAGTTGCCAAATTCAATAACTTAGGAAATTTTCTAAGTTATTTGGGACAGTTTTATGCACCCAACTTTTAATCAAGTTTTCTCATAGATTCAAGCTCTACTTAACCATTCCATCAACATGAAACTTTCTCCTCTCATTCTCTACTTTTCATTAGGCTAAAAATCTCACCATTTGGAGCCATGAGCATGGATTTATGATGACATGAAATGGGCAACATGAAATGATCTCAAGATGCATTTTTGGTGGCATTTATGCAACATGGTCTTGCAGCAACCATTCACTCTAATCTCATGCGCATGATATGTCACATTTGTTCACAAAAACATTACTTTTTATGGCCAAACCATCCATGTACCAATCATGTCCTTCATAGGCAAGTTTTGCTAAATGAAGCTGTTGCGGTGAAAATCAGATATCAAGCTATTGAATTAACTTGAATCTTAATTCTTTTACAACCGAACTTTAATTTATCCAAAGGAAAGGTCTAAAGAAAGAAAAACCCTTTTCGCGAAGTAACAACAACGCTAAGAGAATCGGGGATCGGGGGTTGGTTATACCTAGGGAAGGTGTTAGCATCCTAAGCATCTGTAGTACTCTACAGGAACCTTTTGTTTGTTTGTATGCTAAGTTTGGTAAATGTTTGCTAAGGATTGGGAAAAAAATGTAGGTTAAAACCTAAAGATATGTACACTAAGTTTGATCGCAAAGACGTCGCGTCCTCTGCCTACGTATCCTAACTAGGATAGAATCAGAGCAATCGTAGTTCACCTCACCAAGTTTGAAGAACACTTGATTATGATCAAGGTTCAAAGGGGAACAAACATGACAATGTTTGTTTATAGTTTAAGGAAACTCTCTAGATCTAAGTTCAAGAAGGGGGAGTAAGAATTCATGACAATGATTCTTACATAGAGTTAACAAACTCTATCCTAAGTTCTAATTGAAAGAGCACTCCTAACAAGGGTGGGTTTCTTAGACTCAAAGCAAAGTCTAATGGCTTCTAAACTAAGGTTTAAGGTGACTTAACAAAGTCAAGAGAATGGTAATGATCTATCCATGACACAAGGGGTCAATGGAAAGACTTTTCCTTTGGAAGGAGAGGAGGGAGGCAACTTGGATGAGAACTAACGAGTTCCATCACTTGGGGAAAAGAAACTGCTTAACAAAGTAATAAACATGATGAAGATAAAAGCATGGTGTAAACCATATGAGGCAAGCATGTTATAAGGCAAAGGTAAATGTGACAACATCATACCAACAAAATATGCATTGATGACAATCAAGCAAACAAGTAAACAAGAAATGTGACGACAGTCCAAGCTTAAAATAGTTTCTCAGAGGAAACACATAAGTCATGGTGACAACCAAAGAAAACAAACCTAATGGGTTGACTAACACAAAGGAAATAAACATCAACAAATTTCACAAGATAAACAGGCATGGTATAAAAGGAAGATCATCAAGACGTAAGGTAACGACCTCAAAAAGTAAACAACTTCCAAGTAGTTAAGAGGCAATGAAATTATGAACAACATGAAATTTTAATTCATCACATGAAAGTAGACTTTAAAAGGAACACAACACAAAAAGAATGAGTGAAAAATGATAAAAGGTGAATAAGTTATAAAAATATGAACAAAACAAAATAAAACAAAGAACTAAAAAAAAAGGGTCATGGTGGGACTTGAACCCACGCCCTTGGCTTCTCAAGCAGCAATATTTAGCCACTGAGCCAATATATGTGCGTGTGATAAAGAGAGAAAGAAAAAGAGGAAAATATTAAAACAAGTGAAAATGAGAAAAATAACCAAAAGGGTTGATCCTCCTCAGGGATCGAACCCAGGTTAGCAAGGTGAAAGGCGCACATGAGAGTAAGGTTTCTACCACTGGGGTGGCTATACATCTGTTGATATAGCCACCCCTATAAACATATAAGGCGTGCTTCCAATGGTTTTCTGGGCAAAATGAAAGAACAACAAATATGCAAGTGCGTGAAGAGTTGAAACTATGCCAAAACTTAATGGATTTGAGTGAAATCTTAGTCAAACTTGTGTGATTTTTGATGAGGATCACGGTGGTAACATCCATCTTTTGAAATAATGTCCATAAAACAAAACACGGTAGAACATGCATGTGTGAGTTTTGAAATGCATTTTGATGAACATAGAACACGACAGGTGCAATTTGGATTAAGGAAAGGCATGAGCAAGTTATAAACATGATGCTGAATGAGTTCTAACAAGAGTTTTATTCAAAACATCTTTGATTCAAAAAGAAGCGTATGAGTTGCAAAAATGGGATGAAAATGCATTTCCAATGTTGAGACTCCAATCAAACATGTCTAGATCAAACTGAAGGTAAACACATACTTCACATACCATATACAAGTAGTCTCAACAGAAATGAGGCTCATACTTGGACTGAAATAGAAACTGATACATGAGTTGCAAGCTGTGCCTTTGAAAAAATGCATTTCTGAAGCTATGTGTGAAAATTGATGGGAACAAACTCAAAAACAGCTATGCACACATTTCAAACATGTCACTTAAGGTTATGCTCACAAAGAGAATCTTCAATTCATACTGAATCAAAAATTGACCATCCAATAACAATTTAAAGAAGTGGTTTAAAACATGCTTGCATCTAACCAACAGCTCAAACATCAGTTCATACCATACTTTGTTAATCCATAGCAGTCATTGAATCATGCATACACACATAAATTGCAACAGTGAAGAATGAAGCTAAAAAAAAAGCAATCATGGCAGATGAAAAACATGAACCAAAGTAATCAAAATCTGTGCAAACTTGGCTTTACAGCCTCATACATCAGAACAAACTCAACATAACAATCATGGTATTTAAGGAAAGTACTGATCATGAACTCTACATTATTATGCAAGGATAGGAATATTGAGAGTATAGAGTCTAAGTTTCATGACAAAAGCAGACAGTCAAGTTGATGTTCAAACAATGTGCTGATGAATTTCCACCTCAACAAATCATAACAGGATTTAACAACATATGTTGTGCTTTCAAACAGCAAAATCAATGGTTTTGACATGGTTAGAAAAATGGTCCTCAGTTTGTAAATCAATGAAATGCCTTGAGAGGATCATGTAACATATTACCAATTCAAACAAAACAGATTCAACATAATTCAAATATCAACAAGTGAGATTTTGATCATTTCAACATTGGCTCAAACAGAATTTAAACTTGCATATGAAAATGAAATGCATACTCATGGATTTTGAACCTTATTGCAATTATGATGAACATGTAGGTTTGGCAAAGAAAAAAAAGGACAGCAGGCACAAATTAAATTACCATGGTTCAGCATGACATACATGAATTAAAAGGACTTGCCAAAAGGAGTTTAAACAAAAACAGTTACTCAAGTCACAATGGATCAAAAACAAACATGATTCAACAGCATTCAATTAAACCACCACAGTCCAAGGTGTTTAACAAGATTAGTGCACCAATGAATTCACAACAATTAGCATGAACTTATGCATAATGCTTCTCAAAAGGCTTAACCAATGTGCTATGAGTTTGATCCTTTGAAAAATAGTGGGATTCTAAATGAAGACATCAGTATTGACAGACTCAAACCATAATGCAAGCATATATGAAAGCTGGACAGCAGGTAAATTTCACATGGGAATAGTTTTAAGCCCAAACAAAAGCAAACACATACCATATACATCATGAGGGATGAGATTGAAAACAAGGAATTAACACCCTATGCCTAAAACAGAAATTGGCAAACTTTGGTAATGTGGAACTGTCTTGATGAAGGCAGTGGGTGAATTTTCAAAAGATGAGATTTCAAGCCAAAATGATGATCCACACACATCATAAATATGATAAGGAAAGTAATCATACATTGAAAACAATCTCATAGCAATTGGAACAAAGTTTGGTATATTTGTTGAAATGTAAAACAGTCTTAGTGAGCTAATGTAGCAGCAGGTGGTTCCTTTTTCAAAATGTGAGGTTTCAAACCAAGATAAAAACATACACACATTTCAAATATGACAAGGGAAGTGATCATTCATTGAAATCAAGTTCATACAGTTGGAGATAAATCATGATACATTGTTTGAAATATGAAACGGTTTTGGAATTGATATGTAGCAACAAGTATGTTTCATGACAGTTGGAAAAAATTGCTAGCACACACAAGTTGCAAATGGATATGACAATGATAAAATGCACCTAAATCATGTAGATGTGTATTGAAACAGAAAGTGATGTGTTGATCTCATGATATTTTGAAAAAAACAACAGTTGAGGCATTTGAATGATGAACAACCAAAACAAATGGGCACAGTCCATGCAAATCATACAAACATACTACAAACATGATTTCAAGTATGATCAAACTCACAAAACAGGTATGCTTCAATCATCACAAGTTTGACATATTGAATGTGAAAAACAGTGGCAAAAACCAAGTTTCATGTCAAAAATCCTAATGCTACCCTTAAGGTCATTTTCTAAAAAACAGTTGGATCACAACATGAGGCACAAACCATTATCAGCACATCATTCATAATCATAGCACATCAATAAAAAACAGCCACATTGTAATGAACTTTTGACAGAGACAGTTTTGGGACAACATGAGTACATTTCCAACATATGATCTCAAATCTTCACAATATGACAATGTAATGAGCAAGATGAAAGTTTAACAATACCTACCTCTTGTAGACTATCTTGAACAAATTATACAGCAAAGAAATCCAGAGATTTTCATATACCACCTAGCTTTAGAACTTTCTTCCTTTTGAGGCAAAATGCAACTTCTATGACAGTTTGAGTAAACTCAATTCCAGCTGGTTTTTGAGCCTTTGGATAGTTGGAACATCATAAACATGAAGTGTTGGGAGTGTTGAAAGATTCAAAACAGGTCCAAGGGAGGATTTGTGAGGTTTTGTATGTGAAGTCAAACTTTCTTGGATTGAAAGTTGACTTTGTGGAAAATGGTGATTTTGAGTGGTTTAAGGGCTTGAACACCTTCTATACCATATTTATGGATTGTGTGGATGGTTTTTGGAGGTTTAAAGTGTATGAAAATGAGTTTGGTGGCTGAACTGTCCAAGGCAGTTTTTGGTGTTTTGGGTGATTTTGAGATTTTGGAAAAATGAAGTGAGAAGGGAAAGAAGGAGAGCTTGTGATTTCTCTGGTTTTGAGAAGGGCTCTGGTGTGTGGAAAGAAGTAGAGGATTTCTCTATTTATAGGAAAAGTGAGAGTGAGGGTAGAATGGGAAGTTTTGGCTTTTAAGAAGGAAAAATGACAATTTGGTTCAAACCTCTCAAAAGGGGTTTCTTGGCCTCAAGGTAATAAGAAGTCAAGTGTGATGAGTGACTTAGAGGTGGCTGAGGCTAGGATGGCTAGAGGCATGGTTGCTGCAGATTTTCTCTTTTCACCTTTTTGTATTTTTGAATATTTTAATGCAAGTTGCATTGCAACTTGCCAAGCCACTTGCCTTGGCTTCCATTTCTCATGCTATCTGCATTTCCTTTGCATTTCCACACATCTAAGCTTCTACATATCAGGATAAACAAGATCCAAGTACTGAGAAAGGTCCAACTTGATGAAAATCTCACTTGTAGAAAAACCAGAATTTGTGCTTCAAGTGTGATAGTCCCAACTTCACTAATCCATAACTCTCAGTTCACAAATGCCATTGAGATGTTCTAGCACTTTTTGGAAAGCCCTCAAGTAGCTTTAAAACATTGATATTTTCATGAATTTCAGATTCTCAAAGGAGCTTGGCCAAAAAGCCTCTCAAAGTTGCTGAAAAACAAGCTTAAAAGTGAAATTTCTCCAAGTTATTTTCCCTTCTTGAAATGAATTTGATCATAACTCCAAATCTATGCATTTTTTGATCATGGACCACTTTGAGGCTTTTGTAGGATTTGTCAAGAGCTTTCCAATGAGCTTTGAACCACTCCAATTGGATGTGTGGTTAAGGAGTTATGGTCTTTCCCCTTTCGAAACCCTAACTCCCGACTTTTGCGATTACTCCTCAACCCTTGATCCAATTGTGATTAAATTTTATGGGTAGATGAAATATGTCATTAGGAACATTTTTGATTCACATCTTGAGGTCAGATTCCTTATTGTTGAAGAGTTGACTTTTCGGTCAACCGAACGATCGATCGGTGGCTACCGAGTCGACTGTTGATGCTCTGGACCTCTTGAGGCTTTGAAACTTCTTGAATGTACTTTACCAAGCCATATGAACACTATGGACCATAATCCAACCATGGTAATACCTTTTAGATCAAAAGTCAAACCACAGTTGACTTTTCCTATTGGAAAACCCTAATCGGGTATCCTGAACTTCACTGCTTTTGATTCCTGGGTGACAACCTCAAATTGGATTCATGCTTGATCCAATAGAATACTCTTGATGATGTGGAGACCCAATCTCAAAGAAAACCAATCCAAAACATTGACCAGTCAACCCTCGAAACCTCGATTTCGGCTGTACAAAACCCTGATTCTCCTGTAACTTGCCAAAGACCACTTGAAAAGGGTTAAGGTTAGATAAACATGTGAACATGCCCCTAAAATGATGATGAAGATCTAAGGGGTCAAAATTTGGGGTATGATAGAAGCAAAAGACAAATTGCACAAGAACCAGCTCAACAAGGTTCTGCCTCCACTTCTCCACTCTCTAGATACCTATTTTCCACTCAAAGAATACCATCCATACCATCACCATGAACCATGCTACCCGGGCCACTTTTTCATTTTCAAATTTCACCAAAAAAATAGTAAACACAAGTTTAACCATAATTACTTTTACTTTAACCACTCCAGCCACCATATATAACATAAACCCTAATAGAGGGGAGAGTTGTCATCTAGATCAGAATCATCACCCTAAAACACTATCATCTCTCTCAAAAAACAACTTCTTCGATTCTCTTCACACAGAGCTGTTATCTTCATTTCCTCATCACCATCATCATCCACAAAGCATAAGGGAGCAAAAGAGGAAGCTTGGTAGAAGTTTAAGGCAAGACTTGGAGCTGCAAATTCACATTTTTTAGGGTAATCTTCTTTTCCTTTTTACTATCATGTCATACGTCCGTTGGTTTTATTTAATGAATGTTTGCTCTGCTGAGTGGATGTAAACCATGATTGCGTATGTGTTGTTCTCATTCATTAAAGTTTCAGTTTGAGCATCTTTTTTTCGTGCCCTGATTTCTTGGCTTTAGAGTTTTTTAAATGAAAATGGTTGACATTTTAGGAACTTACGTTAAAAAACGAGTGAGATGATGCCTATTTGTTTTGTTTTGATGATGGTTTCAGACAACTCTGGCGAGGGTGGTCGGAGTAGACAACCAGAGCCCTAGCTCCGGCGTCTAGTCTTGTTTGATGATGTGTCTTAGGTTGAATCTTTTACCTGCACACATGTGTCGCTGACATGGTGATGACATGGATTAATGAATTGGCCACACAAGCTTTTCTTGTTTGTTTCTAGTTTCATTTGGGTCATGGGCCAGGTCATTTTGATATTCACACCCCCAAGCTTTGAGCCCAAACGCGCATTCGAACTAGGTTTAGTTCATTCTGTTTTTTCACTTTCTCACCCCCTTGCCTATTTTCCTTATTTTTGTTTTTATTTTCTTCTGATTTTATTTTCAATACTTCCAACTTTTTTAAAAATCCATAAAAAAAATACTTTTCTGACCTTTAGCATCTTATTTAATTTTTCACATTTTTTATTTTCATTTTTATTTTATTTTGAACTATTGATTTTGTGTGTTTTGTTTGACCTAGTTTGAAACATGACCTCAATTCTTGCCATTTCTAATTGACTTTGGGCTAAATCTTTTTCACATACTTAAACACCTATTTAATGAATGTTTGAGTTCTAGTTGGATGCTTTGATGATTACCTTTTGTTTGGTTTTCATTTAGTTTTACTTGGCCCTTGATTCTTGCTCAATTAGTTGCTTACTTTGCCTTGTTTGATGCATTTGATGATGCTCTCTTTCCATTCTTGTTTTGATGATTTGCTATATGATTCATAACAGACAACATGAGTTTGAGAATTTATTTGGATTTTATTTGCTCTTGTTTCTATTTTTGATTGGTGCATCAAGTTGTTGCTACTTTGACCATGTTTTGTGTATGACTTGACCTAGTCTTTGGAGTTTGTTTCTTGAATGAATCAATGGATTCTTGATGGTTCTTGTATGCTCTAGTTGACATGTTTAAGGTTCTGATTTTCATGTATGTAGGTTCATTGCATGACCATTTTATCTTATATGCTTCACATGATCATTTGTTTCCTTCATGGGTTAACTTAAGAGATTTTTGCGTGACTTTTGTGCTTCAACTTGAGTTTTTCTCTTCTTGAATTTGATTGTTGATTTGAATTTGAGCATGATCCATATCATATGAATTTGTTTCAGACTTTGATTGCTTAATACTTGATCATTTGTATTCTTGTTGAATATCTCTTTTCTTTGAGAATGACTTTGGTGTATGAACTTGTTCTTGATGCATGTCTTGAATTCAAACCTTAATGTTCCTTTTGGGTGTTCATGAGTGAATATTTGACTTGATATTCATGTTGATTTTGCTTCCCACGCTTGGTTTCATGTCCTTACCTCATGTCATTTCCTTTTAGGTTATGTCTTACATGCTTGTTTTGTGTAACATTGGATTTGTTTATGAATGTGATGCATGACTTAACTTTTTTTTATTCTTCTTTGATCATTGATATGATTTGGACGTGATGTGATATTGCTACTTCCCAACCTTGTTTTCTATCTCATTTGAATTTATCCCATTTTGTTTGGTGATTGATGATGCCTATTGCTAGATATTAAGTCACTTGTGTGTGTTTGGGCACTTTGTCTTGCCACTTTACTTTAATCTCTAATCTTTGAGTGTGGTTTGGCATATATGCATTCTTATTTCACTTTAACACGATGTTGATGTATGCTTTATGTGTGATCGAGCTTAGTGCTTACTTGTGTGTTTGTCTTGTCAGTTGAGTTAAACTTCCTTGAGAAGTTGCTTGTTGTTGCTTATTCTCCTTCATCTCTTTCTTCTTTTTCTCTTTCTTTTGCCTTGAGACTTGTTTAAGTCTTGAGTTTTATTTTCACTTGTGATTGCATTGGATAGTTTTTACTTGTGCTTTCTCACACGATCCCTTAGGATTCCTAGTCCCTTTGTTTAAGATGGGAGTAGGAGAGACATTAGGCTTTCAATCCTTTGCATGATAGCAATTACGATAGTCCCTTTATCTCAACTTTAGATCCATAATTTGTATGACAACATTAGGTATACTTCCTTTTTATCCTAACTTTAGGACCACTTTGTATGATAACATTAGGGTTTTGAGTTTCCCTTTAGTGTTTTCTTTTGTGTCTTCTCTTCTCATCTCAAACATTCTAAGAAACTTAATAAAGAATGATGAACATTGTGCGCCACGAGCCTTAAGTACATGGGAAATGATGAGTGATGGGTTTCTCCTCACTTGTCTAGAGTGTTTAGTGTATGCCATTTGGGTGATATGCAACACATTCGCTTCTATATCATAGTCTTTAGTGCAACGTGAATCTCAAACAAACTCAATTCACTTCTCTAGAAAACTCTTAAACCAAATTCAAATCTTTTTATCCTTCGAGATTGTGTTTCAAAATCATTTTCAAAAAAGAGTACATTACTTTTCCGTTCTACCGCAAACAGGCATCGACCCTAACTGCTGGAATGGGAACTTAACGTCACTCATAAAAAATATTTAACCAACCAGTGGTCTAATTACCCGAACTACGTTTGCTCGGATGTCTTGGCGAGCAACCTTCCCCCCATCACCTGTAGTTTTCTGAACTACATTGATTCTGACTTTCCCATTGCACGAGAAAATACGTAGGCATAGGGCGGTGATGTCCTATCGAGTCTCCTTTTTATTTTCCTTCCCCCGTTTAGCAGTAGTTTTTTCCTTCCCCCCACACCCTTTGATTAGACAACAAACGTGAATCCCGTTGAGTACAACGGACGTGAGGGGTGCTCATACCTTCCCCTTGCGTAACCGACTCCCGAACCCAAGATTTGGTTGCGATGACCTTGTATCTCCTTTCTTTTAGGTTTTCTTTGATCATTTCTTTTCCCTCTCTTTGGGATAAATGACGTTCGGTGGTGAATCTTCTGTTTGTTTCCACTAGCCCTTTTCGTCGTTGCGGCAGTGTCAGCTGACACGACCCGTGTTGGCTTGGTCGTGTCACCTTCTAATTTTCTTGGATTTTTTATATTTGTGATCCATGGGGGTATTTTGGGTATTTCCCTACAGTTGTGTTGGACCTGGGAGTACTTGAGATGCTTTTTGAGAAGGAAAAAGGACTTTTTGGACTACGGAGAAATTTTATGATCAAGATCGGAGCGATCAAGAGAAGTCAGGAACGGAAGATTTTCATGAGCCTTTGCAATTGAAGATCAAAGTAACCATATATCTTGTAATGTTTAATATGATTATTATTGTATTTTCTATGAATATTATGAGTAGTAACCCCCCCCCCCCCCCAATGTTAGGGGGTGTCCCTGAATTGCTTTTGTAATGATATTGTTTTCCTTGTTTCAATGACATAATTTCTTATTTTCATAATCAATTTTTATCGTTCTATGTTTTTAATGCTTTTTCGATTGGACAAATAGAATTTGATTTACAGTTAACTTTAGGTCGGACAAACCTTTGTTAACGCTTTTGTATGGTAATGCATCAGTAGATATTACCTAGGATTAGGAATACCTTGTTGCACTTGGAACACTATTGACATTATATTTAATGCTTGATTTCAAACGTAATTACTTACGGACATAGTAATTAGGTTATGAAATCAAAGGTTTTCTCACTAAGGACATGGGAGTAAAAAACTTACAGTCAAGAAATTAATAGTATAAGCCATGTCTCTAAAATAAAGATTGATGTTGTTACAAGGCAATTCATACACTTTACCTTAGCATGCTTCTCATATCTGTTCAAAACCAAATTTTCTTACTATGCTTTATTTTACTCATTGCAAACTTTTAATTATAAAAACAATTACTAAACCCATAATTAATTTTTGTTTAATTGAACTAGTATTAGAACTTCTTGTCGCTACCGCGAAAATAAGGTGCCGGCAAAACAGAAGAGTCGCCACCTTTCGTTATTTATCCCTCAGAGCGGGAAAGGAAACGATCGGAAAAACCTGACGGAAAGGTATAAGACAAGGTCATCACAACCATTGTCTGGGTTTCGGGAGTCGGTTACGTAAGGGGAAGGTATTAGCACCCCTCACGTCCATCGTACTCGATGGGATCCATGCTTGTTGTGTTTATCTGACGGGTTGGTTTTATCTATCTACCTATCAAGGCTGGTCTGAAAAGAAAAGAAAATGACTCGGCAAAGCATCGTGCTTTATGCCTACGTATTCTCATCAGAGAATGAGAAATCAGAGTCAACGTAGTTCGGCTAACTACGAGTTACGGGGAAGGTGGCTCACCAATACGTCAGTATTGTGCCTACGTACTCCCAACAGGTATGAGAGATCAGAGCTTACGTAGTTCGGGATAATACGGATTACGGGAATTCAGATTCATCTGTTTTATCGAGTAGGGTTAACAAACAGTTCCAGCAGTTTGGCGTACGCAGCTCAACCCTTGGAGATTTAGGCGTTACCGTTTGAGGTAGAACTGGGAGTTAACGACACTCTTTTCTTCAGAAAAGCTTCCTTTGAATTATGGGCCCACGGGGCAAAAAGGTTTGAAGTTTGTTTTCTGTCTTTTACGGAAGAACCGTTTTTTATGTTTGTCTTTAGTCCGTACAGCACTAGAGACTATGACTTGGGAGCGAATGCGTCGCATATCGTCCAAAGGACGTATACTAAACATTCTAGACGATTGAGAGGAGGCCGCTCAATTATCATTACCCAAGTAGCTTAAGGCTCGTATCGCGCTTATACTAACTTGCCTTTATTACGTTTTTTACTGTTGTTTCAAGATGAGAAGAAAGAACAGGCTCAACTAAGGGGAGACTATCAAGTCCTAATGTTGTCATGCCAAGGATTCATCCTATGGTTGAAGTTTGAAACAGGGAACTCCTAGAAATTATCATGCATAGGTTTCAACCTAAAGTTCTAATCATCACTTCCTTATCAAAGGAAGTGAGATTCCTAGGGGATCATGTCAATGATAAACAGAAACAGATAGAGCATCAGCTTAAACAGTAAACAGTAAACGACTGTAAAATGCATGCAATGCAAGTGAGGGAGGAAATGTGTGTGGGGCATCATCCTCCACATGCTCGTCTCGACCTCAAGCCAGATATAAATAACTACAATCATAAAAGAAAAATAAAATGCCATCAAGAAAATCACAAACCACATAGGCAAGGGAGCTGGGGCTCTACCGAATACCCGCAAGCAAAGCCATACAGTAAAAATACAAGCAGAGGGAGCAACTCAACCTCTAGTGCAATCATGCTCCTAGCTTAAAAGAATCTAAACATGAACTTATTCTAATGCATCAAGCAAATCAAACAAGTCACATCAATACAGTTGCACAGAAAGCAAACAGACAGGAAAGAAAGCAAATCAACAGCTTCCACAGCTCCACAGCAAAGCAATCCTTTGACAGCAGCTCAGTCCTTAGTCTGTAACTGTTCTTCAAGTCTATCCTCTTCAATAGCAAGCATCAACTTGCTTCTTCAAGCTTTCAATGCATCAGACACAAGTATCAACTTGTTCTCCATCTTCTCCAAGCTTCAACTCTCAATTTGATCTTCTTCACAAGTGCCAACTTGTTCTTCTGGATCTTCAAGCTTCAGCTCCAAGGGCAGTCTTCAAACAAAAGGGGAAGTGGCAACCTCTAGCATCTTAAATCTTCTAACAAGGAACTTCATCCTCTAGCAAGGGAGAAAGATTCATCCAATAAGAGCAATGTGTGGATAGTGGAAAGCAAAGTGAAGACCAAAGGTCACCTCTAAGCACTCCACCATCAAGGAAAGGAACCCTCAAAGGTTCTACCAATTTGTGAGGAGCCACTCATCCTACCAAAGGAGGGATGGGGCCTTCACAATGGGACCTTACATCATAGGGAGGAATGGAAGTGATCAACATCTTCCATGTTTCATGAAGGAAGAAAATCTATTCTAAGAGATCTCCCTAAAAACCCTAATCCTTAACCCTAAAGAAACTACACCAAAGGAAGAGCAAACTTCAAGTCCAAGCTCCATCATGCATTCCACAGCAGCCCACACATGTCTTCATCATCATCCAAGAGCAAGAGAAGCAACACCCTAGTCTAAGGGAACTAGTGAAGTCATTCTAGTTGAGTTAGCAAGTTAGGATCACCTAAAACCTAGTACTAAAGTTAATCCTAACTAAAATACTAAAACCAATTGTAAAATCCTACAAAAATAACTATGGGAACCTAATTCAATCATGACTCTACCATGTTAATTCCAGAGATCAAATCATCCAAAAAGACCTAGAAATAAATTCTACACTACAAGGTACTAAACCTAAACCCTAAAAGGAAGCACCTAAAGTCCAATACAAAAAACAGCCCTAAACTTCTTCACAAAAATGTGATAAAATTACTAGAGGATCATGCACATCTAAACTAGTTACACACAAAAAATCAGTACAAAGATCATCATCAAATGATCACACAAAAATCCACAAGTCAAGGTATCAACCATTATGAATTATTATCAAATAAAAATACAAAAAATGCAATTAAAATAAAAAATGCATGAATACCTAATCTTTTAATTCAACAAAATTCTATATTCAATCATGAATCAGGGGAAAAAAATATAGAATTAATTGACTAATTTTTCTATTTTTCATGAATTATTTCCTAAACTATATGAATGAGAAAAATAAAGAAAAACAATGGAAATTAATAAAAGCTGCGTATCAAATAGCAATTATTTCCAGTTCAATTCACAGACTTGGGCCAAACGGGGGTGTGGATAGTGATCTAAGGCTTAAGCCCAATACGCTTCAATTAATGAAACGATGAGTTTCATTCAAATACAAAGTCTTCAGACTTCATCAGCGAATCGTGGCCGTGTAATCCTGTATTGAGTCAAAGTCAAGATGCTATCCGACGTCTCGCATGCTTCGTCCCCAAAATTCAAACATATGGAGGGAATTCTCCAGACGGTGGCCTGAGCTGCAGCGCCACCGTCTTCTCCGGTGAAGTGGTGTGCACAGTTCATCAATCCATACAATCAAACACCCTATCTTACTCAATTTTTCTCACTGAATCCAAATCCAATCTCCAAATTCTCTAATTCTTCCTCTAACTTAAAATCCGAACAAAGTTTCAAAGACCACTCAAATCTTGATCATCATGATTCTTAAAATTAATGACACTAATGGAAACTACACTCATCAGAGATCACATTCCACTATCCAAACATGAATAACACTCCAAGAATCATGAGAAATCCATCTCAACAGAAATTGCACAACACCTAACATTGTCTCTAACTGTGTAATTAATCATCCTAAATCCATCTAGATCATGAATAGAACCTAACCACATGAAGGTTTCTACATATCTCCCTATAAACTATGTAAGAAGTTAATTTGTAGCAACCTGATTTCAGATGAAGAACAGTCACACTTCTTGCTCGATTCAGCCTTCAATATGATCCAGACTCACTCCAAATCTTCCTCTGAATCTAATGCACACCTCGATTTGGCTTGATTTTCCTTCAAACTCCAAATACGATTTCTGTTTCCACCTCTGATTTTTCACTTGCTCTCTCTGCAACCAGCATCAATCTTCTCCAAAAAGCTTACTGAACATACTCTAATGGTTATATAGAAGCTAGAGGAATCATCCAGAACCTTCTGTAACCTTCCATATGAGATTTTCAATTTCAATTGCTCCTTCAAAATATCATGTGCAACAGTCGTGTACTTGCTCCATTCTAGCCTGAATTTGCTTGCAATCATCATCTCATGAGATATTGAATTGGTTGGTGGTGATTATTCCCTTGTTTGCAATCCAATGATCCAAGTTTGTTATGTTACTTCATCATGAAGTAACAAAATGGAAGTGCATGAATTTGACCTCAAACCAAAAATGTAATATTGCCATTGTTTCTAAAATACTTTTTCCAATCAATTTGACCTATAATTTTGCCTTGTTTGGACACAAATCAATTTATTTGAATTTTTCTCATCTTAATTCATTAAAATGGCTTTTATATGAACTCTTTTCCACCAATGCTTGATATAATCCATATCAATGGACCCTTGATACTTAGACAAACTAAAAACATCATTTTGAACAACTTTCATGTTGAACAAAACTCCATTTGAGGCTTGCAAGATGGTGAAAATGACTTATGATTCAAAATGACCTGTAATGTCCAAATACCCAAAATACTCTTGACTTGTCAAAGCCATAACTTGAGTTATACAAATCCTATCAAGGACTTCTAGTACTATCTAGAAAGCTAAGAGAATAAGGAACAACATTCATGTTTACCAAAAGTTCATAGGAATCATCCTTCTAGGGCAAAAGTATCATGCAAGCTGGGTAACTTTCAAGCTCCAAATTCACATTCCTCAGATGACTTGCAACTTGTCTGGCTCATAACTTGAGTTCTATAAACCCTATCAAGGACTTCTAGTACTCAAATTAAAGCTAAGATCATGCCCTACAACAATCATGTTGGGGTCAAGATGAGATGACAATCATGTCTTGAGTTAAACAGTCTTGAAGTCAGGGGTCAAGCTAGGGGATTTTACACTATCAAGTCTTAGAAACCCTAGCCTGAAACTTCTCAAACTCTTCAATCATGATGAGTTAACCTTGGAATCATCCTTATAACATCTCAATGCATCAATACATGATCACATGATCCTTGAATTAGGTATCAACCTTCTTCAAATCATCAGTTGACTTAGGGTTGACCCAGTCAAACCCTAGCTGCACCAATCATGGCTGAGGCTTCTTATTCTTGCATAATGACCTGTCTAGGCCTCCAAGTGATCTTCAATACTTCTCATGATCTCTCTCATGACCTCAAGTCTAACTTCATGGCTTCAGAATCATCTGATGACTTCCCACAACTCTCAAGTTAGGAGACACACCCTCTTGGCTTCAATCACTCTCTCTGAGGATCTTTTAACTTCTCTGACAAGGATATCAACCCTTGAACACCTGAATAAGCCTCCTTAGCTAGCTTCAAAGTCTTGTGTAGCTCTTAATTGGTAATCATACCTCTTGATCTCCTGCATACATGTTAATGAAATGAAAATGATAATGCTAATGTGCATGAAATGAAACATAAGCTAGGTAAAGAAATGTTGGGAAAATTTTGGGGTGCAACACTTCTATTCCTACGCACTCCTCGAGATCGATTCTGGGGATAAATCTCATATTTTAACTACAATCAGAAAAAATAGTACAGTTGCTATTTTTCCGATCAATACCCTTTTGAAAGAGTGTATATTCATGAAACATTGTCATGTTTAACATATGAAAGTTGTAAAACGTTGGAATAAGATTTTTTTATGAAAATTTGAAATTTTGAGTGTGTGACCGGTTACCATAAATGGTGTAACTAGTTGTTACACTTGATACTTTTTGAAAAACTAAGGTATTTTGAACCAGTGCAAATTGTGGCAGTTTTTAAATGCTCTTACGGTGGTTTCAAATGCCACAATTTACCAAAAACTGAATGCTTTCAACAATCTTTTGAAAAAGCATTTTTACGTTTATGTAACTGGTTACCTTAATTGGTGTAACCGATTACACCTGACATGTTTTTCAAAAATACTTGAAAATTAAGTTCCAAATATGTTCCACGTGATATTAAAATGAATGCATGCACAAGATGAAATGATTGAGATGACTCTGAGCAATTAAGAAATATATACTTGAATTGTTAAATATACTCAATCATCATGATTCTTCCATTGAATTTCAAAAGCTTATGATCATTTGAACTCGATTGCTCTAGTCTTCAAGCTTGGACTTATTTTTGTTGATGTGTTTGTCTTTATCAATACTATAACCAAGGACAAGAAGAACTCTTCTTCACATTCTCCCCCTTACTTTTGCAATTCAAGGCTTTCTCCCCTGAAAGAATTATGGACAAGAACAAATACAATATCTACTATTTCTCCCCCTTTTGATATTATAAAAAAGAAGAAAAAGTAGAATAAAGTATAAAGCAAAGTGATAACATATGAAGCATATAATATTATAATTGAAAATTAATAGCACAAAATTAGAAACTTATCTCCTTCAAGGATTTGATGTCAAGGTTGATATCAATGTTAATGCTTTTTCAAAACATCTTCATTCCATGAATTTATAATATTTGTTGTCCTAACACCGTCGACAGAACTAATAGGAACAAACAAGCCATTTTGTACAACATCCCATATATCTTCTCCTTGTGCTTCTAGATGTGCCTTCATACGAATTTTCCAAAATTCAAAGTATTCACCACAGAACAATGGAGGCTTGTTATTACTTCCAACATCTTTTAACACCGAGTTTGCAGAAGCCATTTTGGATCACAAGAGTAGATTACTTGAACCTGCTCTGATACTAAAAACAGAACGTTATCAACAATATTTTGAAAAACCATTTTCACGTTTATGTAGCCGGTTACCATAAATGGTGTAACTGGTTACTGTTGTACCCAAAAATTTGACCAACCTTTTTCTTGTACTTGGCTTATGTTTCATTTCATTTTAGCATTTGCATTTTCATATCATTGTTCTTAACAGGGGATCAAGAGAGGTGTGACATTCAAGAGAAGACTTTCAAGGGTTCCAAGCTCAAGCAAAAGTGTTTATTCAAGTCATCAAGTGCTTATAATCATCATGAGTTTGTCAAAGCTCCTTGAAAGAGAGGATTGATGTATATTGTTTGTCTCCTATCTTGGGGGGTCAATAGAAGATCATCAGGGGTTCATGAGATCATGGTTGGGGATATGATGTGATTGAGAATCTCATTGAGTGCTTTGGAAGCCATTGTGGAGCTTATCTAGGCATTTATTTCAGCTGCAAGAGGTCACAGTCAAAAGTTGTGCACCTAGGGTTTCATCTGGTCAACTCAAGGTCAACTGAGGACTTGAGGAAGTTTGAGACTTGTTTTTAAGTCATTGAAGCCATGGGAAGTTATGTTGAGACATCTAGGATGTCATGTCAAGCTCAAATTAAGAAGAATCAAAAGTTCAAGAGGTTACTAAATTAGGGTTTCAGAGGATCTCAGTGTAAAATCCCCTTCTTTGGTGCCTAACTTCAAGGACAATTTACCATATGATAAAAGTTCAATCTCACTTTCATGAAAACATGAAACTTTTAGGGAATGTTCTTATCTTTCTTTTGAGTACTAGAACTCATCCATTGAGTTTGTGGAACTCAAGTTATGGTGCCAGCAAGTTAGAGGTCTCAGATGAACTTATTTTTGGTCAACTAAAAGTCAACTCACTTCCAAAGCACTTTTGACCTAGAATCATGTTTCTCCTCAACTTTAAGTGAAGATGAAAGTTATTCCTCGGGATCTTAGCTTTCGAAAATTCCTAGAAGTCCTTGATATCATTTGTGGAACTCAAGTTATGGCTTTGGCAAGGCAAGGGTATTTTGGGAAGATTTGATTATAGGTCATTTGTTACATAGGCCATTTTCATGCACTTGTGTACCTCAAATGAAATTCCAACCAACATGAGAGTTTCTCCTAGAGACCTCATTTACACATTATAACTCAAGGATCATGTGAATTATGGATGATTATGGACATGTGGGAGAATTTTCATGTGAAAAAATGAACTTTGAAGTATGACTTGAATTTGATTCATTATAGGCCATATTTTGATTTCATTTTGATTCATTTATTTCCAAGATACACTCATAAGAAGTTTGCACAATTTGGTTTTGGTACAAGAAGGAGAAAACACGTGCAATTTAACTTTTCTTCACAAAGAAGTTTCAATTCAAAACTTGCAAATTGGATCAAACCAAAGGCCCAAATCAATTCTATTGTCAAATTGAACTTACATGCTGCAGATTGGAGGGGTTTTCATGAGTGAAGGAGAGCAAAATCACGTGTGCCTGAGAAGCTTACCATTTTTGGGCATTTTTCCAATTAATCAAATTGAAGCCTCATGGGCCTTCCAAGTCATCTGAAATCCATCATATATAAACTAAAAATTCGCCCTAAGAGCTCAGAAGTGGAATTTGGAGTTGGAGAAAGCATTTTCAGATTTGAATTTCTCAAGAAAATTTCAAATTCAAATTTCATTGTTCTTCATAAATCAAGTCAAATTGAAGCTCAATTCATCTTCCTTGAAGTATTTGGAGTGGACTTGGAGCAAAGAAGTGAAGCTTACACGCTTGAGAAGAGCCAACGGAGTGTCTCTGTTCAGTAAGTTTCCATTCCAAATATATCTCATTCTAGGCCATGATTTAGGTTCAAATTGGCTGCATTTGAAGCCCTACGTTGAGTAGGCCATATTTGATTGCTTGTTGTTCATGTTTGGTTGAGTTTGAACATGTGCATCTCATTTTTCTTGGCTTCAATTCTCTTAATTTATGCGTGATCTTGAGAATCTAAGAGTGGATTCATGATCCTTGTAACTTCAACTTTCATTTGGTACCGGTTTTATGCATTTTGGTTGAGCTTGGATGACTGTGTCTCCGGCCATCCCACTGGAGAAGACGATCGGAGCTAGGGCTTCGGCGTCTGGTTATTACTCAGTCAGATCTGAGGTGGCATTGGTTTGAAACATTGACTGTACGCGTGTTGGATTCTAATTCGTTTGACTTGTCCATGTTGCACCCCAAAATTTGCTTAACCTTTTTCTTGCCTGATTTATGTTTCATTGCATTTCATTTGCATAGCATAACATAGCCCTAACAATGGCATAGCATAGCATCATTCATTGTGCAGGGGATCAAGGGTGAGATATGAAAGAAAGAGCCTAGCTGGAGGTTCACACAAAATAGAAAAGTTATCAAGAGTATCATGTCAAAAGAGGGTGTCCTTGAGGAGTTTGATCATCTGTATGAGGCCTATCTTCAAGTGTGAGGAGGTATCTGAGGAGCCTCCAGGGTTTAAGGAGTCTTGATCAAGGGTATGATGTGTGAATGAATCTTAATGAGTCTCTAGAAAGTCAAGAAGGAGCTTAGACAAGTCATTGTATCAAGTTCAAGAGCCATGGTTGAGGTGTGTACAAGTAGGGTTTCATCTGGGTAACCCTAGGTCAAGGAGAGCAAAGAAAGGGCATCAAGACCTAGATCTAGGTCATGGAAGTCATTTATTGATATGTTCAAGCATGTGTGTGGATGATCCAAGACTAAGTTCAAAAGAATCAAGAGTGGTTGGAGGTGTTTGAGACAGGGTTCCTAGAGTAAAATCCCCTGTATAGCACTGGACTTCCAAGCCACATACGTCAAAATAAAAGTTTCAAATGGATCTTTGGCCAACATGAAACTTGTAGAGCTTCTCAATAACTTTAATTTGAGTACTAGAAGTCTTCAATAAGATTTGTATAACTCAAGTTATGGTCTTTGCAAATTACAGGTCATCAGAGGACACTGAAATTTATCTGTGAAAGTCACTTGAATTCCAAGCAACTTTTTCCCATCAAGGAGTTTTCAAATGGATTCTTGGACAACATAAGAGTTGTAGGTATTGATCTTAGCTTTAATTTGAGTACTATAAGTCCTCAAGAAGATTTGTGGAACTCAAGTTATGATCTTGGCAATCCAGGGGTATTTTGGGAAAGTTGAATTATAGGTCATTTTCAAGCATGTGCCAAAATCTCCATCTTCCACTCCTCAAATGAAAAATTGTTCAACATGAAACTTGTTAAAATTGATGTTTTGAGTGCAACAAAGTGGTCCTTAGGGTTTGGATTGGCTTGTATCACAAAGTTGCTAAAAATGGCTTAAAAAGGAAGAATTTAAAGTCATTTAAAAGGCCAAAAATGGGATTTCATGTTATAAGGTCAAAACAAGGCATATGGCATATCAAATTGATCAGAAATGATGTTTTAAAGATGATGGCAATGTTAATTTTTCCATTTGAGGTCATTTGAACACACTTGTATTTTGTAACTTCACATGTAAGTAACATATGCAAAACATCTACTTGGATCAGAACCAATGCAGCAACCAATCTCAATCACTTCAATATGTCATTTGGTGAGAAATTGGATCAAAATGCAGTTGCTGAAGCAAGCCAAACCCGACTGTCATATGCAAGCTTCTCATGGTGCAAGAGAAATTGAATATCTCATGTGGATCATTCCATAACTTTCTTGATTATTCCAGCACACTCTATATAAACCTCATAACTGATTCAGTTGTTTTTTTGGCCAAGAACTGTGAAGAATCGGGAGAGAGCAAAGTGAAGTTCAACCTTGCAACTCAAAATCAGTTTTTTTGATTGGGATGGATTCAAAGCGATTCAGTGCATACAGAAGCTTCACAAGACATTGTTGATCGTATCTGGAGAAGATTGAAGTGTAATTTGAAGGAATTCTATCTCTGTTCATCCACTTTTTACAGGTTTGCAAATTTCAACTCATAGCTTGATTTAGGTGAAATTGCTAGGATTTGAACATGTAGATAGGTTGTAGATGTTGGTTAGATGGATTCTGATATCATAATTCAAGGTTTAGAGACAAAACTAGGGTTGATCAGTTTTCTTGTGATGAAGATATCTTGCTATTCTTGATGAGTTAGACATGTTCAGATGATGAGGATTACTCAGTGTAACACGTACATGATGCTAGACTCATTTATTTTGAGATTGGTGATGATGGAAGTTTGAGCATGTTCTGAGTTTTTTATCGTGTTTTGAGATGGAGTGACTTTCAGTGGACATGGAGGTCATGGTTAGAATCAGTAAGAAAAAACGAGTTAATTGAAGTGCTTAGGTTTAAGTTTTGATGGGGTTTTGTGGTGTTAGCATTTGGGGACGACGGTGGCACCACCTCCGGCCACCGTCCTGGTTCACTTCCCTCCAACTTTTAAAATGAAGAAGATGATGATATGACCATAGGATCAGACTTTGACCTTGACTGAGCCATCCATCCAAGGGCCACGATTAATTTGAGTTTGTGAAGAAATCTGAAACATGAACTCAACGCTGCATTTCACTTACCAATTAGTTTTGGGCTTAGGTTGATTAATGCTTTTCACACCTCTGTCTGAAGCCCAATAGAGTTTAACAAGCGATTTTATTGCTATTTGATACAAAGTTTTTTCCATTTTTCATTATATTTTATGAATTGTTTTCGTGTGGTTTGGGCCTAGCTACGCGCTTGTTGTTCACACCCCCTCCTGGGCCCAACCTGATAGAATAACTAGATAGGATTGCTATTTATCACGCCAATTTATCATTTTGCATTTATTTTCTTTTATTTTCATAGTTTTATTTAGGTTAGTTTTTAATTCATATAAAAATTGAAAAATGAACATTTTGGAGTGAGACTTTTTTTTCTGGAATCTATAGGAACTCTAGAATTTTATAGGACAAAAAAATATTAATATCATGCATTTTATTTTTAATGGCATATTTTATAGTTTTATTGCTTTTATTTTGGCATTTTGGTTTATTGCTTACTTTCTGAATTTTGTATGAGAGTTTGGTGAGGAATTTTTGAGTGATTCTGGTGAGATTAGTTAGCTTAAAGAAGCATGTACCCTTAGAAATTTTATCATAATTTTGTGAATAAATTTTAGGCCAATTTGAGTGTTGAACATAAGGAGTGTTAGATTTGGGGTTTCAAAACAACTAGTTGTAGTTTAGGGCATAGTTTGGGGACTTAGTGTTTGATTTAGGTCCTGGGATTTATATGGGGTATTGGGTATAGGCTTAGGTTCCCTTAGAAATTTAATTAGGATTTTATGATCTATTTTAGCATTTTATTGGTATTTTGTAAGTGGTGTGATGTTTGTGGGTTTCTCCCTTGGATGCTTGGTTTATTCCTTTTGTTTGGGCTATTTTGGGTATGCTTTTGGCTTGGACTATGCTTGGATGAATTGGAGGGCCAATTGAAATTGCTTTGGATAGCTTGAAGGAGCTTGGAATTGAAGATTTCTCCTTTGTTGGAATGCTTGTCAGGGCTTAGGAATTAGGGTTTTAGGAAGAGCTTTTTAGACTTAGTTCATTTCTTTTCTCAAACATGAAATGCTTTGTTTGCTTCCATCCTATCCTATGATTCAAAGTCCTCTTAAGGAAGCCCCATCTCTCCCTTGGAGGGATGAGTGGCATGCCTTAAAGAGTAGAACTTTTGAGGATACCCTTCTTTGCAGATGATGGTTTCTAGTGATTTCCTTTGGTTTTCACTAATTTCCATTCATTATAACTTGATCTCGATAACAAATCTTTTTTGGTGGAGCTTGCTAGAGCTTGGATATGAAGATCTAAGATGTTGAAGATTCCTTTCATGAGGTTTGCTTGAAGATGGAGTTGTGTTACTGTCAACTTTGCTGTCAGGAGCTTGCTGGAGGATTGAAGCTAGGGTTTACTGTTGCTTTTGAGCTGGAGTTTTCTGTAGCTGTGGAGCTTAACTATTTAGGTATTGAGGAGCCTTATTTGAAGTGTGCTTTATCTTCCATGGAAGTTGGAGATTGAAGTTTATTGAAGTTTGAAGATGAAAGTTATTGCTGTTAACTTCTTGATGTTTAACCAACTGTGGCTGTCAGAGTTGCTGTTTGCTATAGGAGTTTGGTGCTGCTGCTTGGGCTGCCTCCTTTGGGTTTTGTTTTCTTTATTTTTTTGTTGGCTTGTGTAGCTTTCCCCCTAGGTTTGAGGTGAATGTTGATTCACTTTGCCTATTGTTTTCCCAGGTTCGAGGTTGAGTGGGACTCCCTTGCCTCGCTTGTACTGTTGCATTGCATGCATTTTACTGTATTTGCTTGCTTTCTTTTCTGTTTATCCCCTAGGATCTCTGATTTCCTCTGTGCAGGAGGGAATTATGACATACATTAGGATTCTTATCCATGCATGACAATATTAGGTTAGTTTTTATTCCCTTTTCAACCCTAGGTTTTTTAGAGTTTCTTTCTCTTCGTATCTCAAAACAACTCAAAAATACAGTAATAAGGTTAATCGATGTCCTACGTTACGAGCCTTAAGCTATTCGAGAAAGGGTTGCTGGAGAGCTTCTTTCCAGTAGTCTGGCTGCTTAGTGTGGTACCCTTTGGGTGACACACGATGTAGTCACTCTCGAATCATAGCCTCTAGTGCGTCAGAGATTGCAAACAAACTAAGAAAACACTTCTTTCGTAAAAGATTCAAAACAAACATCAAAGTGTCATTTTTGTCCGCTTGGACTCTTAATCAGGAAAACCTTTTTTGAAGGTCATAAAAAACTGTCAGACAAGCTTGTGTCTTCCGTAGCCCGAACTACGTTTGCTCTGATCTTTCATGCTGTATGAAAGTACGTAGCCATAGGATGTCGTATCCTAGCGAGCAACCTTCCCTCCTTTCCCGTAGGTAGGCGAACTACGTTGACTCTGATTTCTCGTTCCAGACGGGAATACGTAGGCATAAAGTGCGATACTTTGCCGAGTCATTTTCTTTTTCTTTTTAACCCAGACCTCTAGCGTAGATAGAATAACAATCCGTACTAGAAAACAAGCATGGATCCCGTCGAGTACGGCGGACGTGAGGGGTGCTAATACCTTCCCCTTGCGTAACCGACTCCCGAATCCAGGATTTGGTTGCGACGACCATTCCTTTCCCGTTTTGCGTTAGGTTTACTCTGAGCGTTTCCTTTCCCTCTTGTGGGATAAATAACACACGGTGGCGACTCTTCTGTCATAGCCGGCGCCGATTTTCGTAGTAGCGACAGTCCATTTGGCATGTTTGACTCCACGCAGATTAATGAAACGATGTGTTTCATTAATCTGGATGAGTTTGGATTTGGATTGGGCCAGAAGTGCTATTGGCGCCCCCCTCTTTTCAGCCCATTGCACTCTTTAACTGTTTCCCTTTGGTTTCTGTTTTGCTATTGCACCTCCCATTCCATTTATGTTTTATTTTATTTCATTTCTTTTTTTTGTTTTGGTTTTGCAATTTCAAAAATAGCTCTAAATTGCTAAAAATTCCACAAAATTATTTTCAAACACTTTAAAGTCTTAATTAATTTTCTATAATTTTTAATTTCAATTTTCTTTTATTTTGCAATTAATTTTGAATTTTGCAATTGGAGTTAATTTTGAAATTGTTTTCACTTGATCATTCTTGTTTGATGTAACATTTGCAATCACCAATGAGTAAGGTTTCTTCTCCATGTTGATGATAGATTGAGGTACCTTTGAGGCTGATTTTGGTCAAGGTTTGACCAATTTCTGTTTGACTTTGTGTTGTTTTTGTTTGACCCTTGATAATAAGTCCATAAGGTGGAGCACCCTAGTTGATCAAATCATTTGGTGATTCCTTGATTGGAATTTGGTTTGGATGTTTTGGCCTTTGTTTGACAACATGTTTAGGTGCTTTGTGCATTTTATTTGAGATTTATTGAACAATTCTCCTATTTTTGGTGAACCTTGCAAGTCAAGTCACCCTAGTTGAAGTTCATATAAACTAGTTGACCTAGTTCTTTTGGGAGATGACTTTGATGGATCCCATATGCATCCTATGCCTCTTGATTCACATTCTTGACATGTTTAGGATGTTGGTTTTAATTTTATAGGTCATACACTTGTGTGGTTTGTGTTGTAATTTACATTAAAGTTAGGCTTTCCAATTGTGTTTAGGTGTTGAATGTGGTTTGAACTTTGGTTCTTTCCTTTGCCCTAGCTTGTAACTTGTTTGTGCTTTGTTTCTCCTCTTATTTGTGAGCCCTCTTCTCATGTTCTCACTTCTGTCCCTTGGGTTGTGGTACTCATTCAAAGTGATTTGGTTTGATTGATCATACTTTGAGTTTACTGTGAATGAGAAACCACTTTGAGAACATATTTGTGCTTTCTTTTTGCATGATCAATTTGATGCATTTGGTTGAGATATTTCTCATGTTGCTTGCTGCCCAAGACTATTCTCCCATCTTCATCTTGATCATGGCTTCTTCTTTAAGCTGTGGTGTTTAGCTTGTGAGATTAGTGATTGATGCATGAATGGTTGTAGGAGTTGTAACTTCTCCCATTTCATCTCACTTTCTCTTTGACTTGTTTAAGTCATTTTGTCCTTGATCTTTTGTTTTCTTTGCATCTTGCATATCATATTTGCATTTCTTCTTGACTTGTTTAAGTAAACTCCATCTCTTTCTTTCATCTCATCTGTGATGGATCTTATCTTGTGTTTACTTTATTTTCTTTGCCAGGATCCCTTAGGATTCCTAGTCCCATTTGTGTAAGGTGGGAGTAGGAAAGACATTAGGTGTTCAATCCAAGCATGATAACATTAGGATAGTTCTTCCCTCTTAATCTCAATCATAGAAGCACCTTGCATGATAACATTAGGATTGTTTAGTTTCCCTTTAGAGTTTGTTGTCTTCTCTTCTCATCTCAAAACTTCTTCAAGGCATCTAATAAAGAATAATAAGTGTTGTACACTACGAGCCTTAAGCATTTGGGGAATGATGGTTAGGGGGATTCCTCTCAACTGTCTAGAGTGTTTAGTGTATGCCCTTTGGGCGATATGCGACGCATTCGCTCTCAAGTCATAGTCTTAAGTGCAACATGAGTTACAAACATAATTCAATTCACTTCTTCATAAAAAAACACAAGACAAAACATCAAATCTTTTTATCCTTCGGGATTGTTTGAAAATCATTTTCATAAAGAGTGTGTTAACTCTTGGTTCTACCGCAAACAGGTAACACCTAAGTCTCCAATGGTCGAGCAGCAATACATCTAACTGCTAGAATGAAGGTTTAACCCTACTCAGTTAAAACACTTGAACCAACTTGTGGTCGAGTTAGCCCGAAGTAGGTTTGTTCTAATTTCTCGTACCAGACGAGGATACGTAGGCACAAGACGGCGATGTCTTGGCGAGCAACCTTCCCCACCTTCACCCGTAGTTTTCTGAACTACGTTGACTCTGACTTTCCCATTACACGAGGGAATACGTAAGCATAAAGTGACGATGCTCTATCGAGTCTCTTTTCTTTTCTTTTGTCCTTGTGAGCCAACCTTTTGATAGATTAACACCGTAGATAGACAACAAGCGTGGATCTCATTGAGTACAACGGACGTGAGGGGTGCTCGTACCTTCCCCTTGCGTAACCGACTCCCGAACCCAAGATTTGGTTGCGATGACCTGTCTTTTCCCGTTTTCGTAGGTTTTTTCTGATTGTTTCCTTTCCCTCTTTTGGGATAAATAACGAACGGTGGCGACTCTTCTGTCCTTGTCGGCCCCTCTTTCGCAGCGATGCGACAGTTACACCTTACATGTTTTTAAAAATTACTTAAAAATTAAGTTCCAAATATGTTCCACATGATATTAAAATGAATGCATGCAAAAAATGAAATGATTATGATAGTTATGAGAAATTAAGATATATATACTTGAATTGTAAAATATAATCAACCATCTTAATTCTTCCATTGAATTTCAAAAGCTTATGACCATTTGAACTTGAATGCTATAGTCTTCAAGCTTGGACTTCTTTTTGTTTATGTGTTTGTCTTCATCAAAACTATAACCAAGGACAATAAGAACTCTTCTTCACAATGAGCCTACTGATGGTTAAATTAAGTGGTGGTTAGAGAAATAATAAAGGTATCATACTCATGATCGCCACTTTTTTATAATGATAGTGAAGAAAAAATGGTGAAACAGGTACACCATAATATTGAATTCCATGAGGATGTTACTTGATGCTCTTGGGTGGATGATGAAATCTTTTGGAGGATGCCTTTATATACCAACGAACATTAAAAGGAGAACATCTACCAAGATATAGGTCCTTATTTAGATTGTCGAGTGCTTCATCCCAGAAGCAATAAGCGATTATGCAATCGATATGATGTATATGATTTTCCTTTGCTGAACGATTATGATGGTTATGCTTTGATACTTCCTTGCATTGAAAATTATAATCGAAATAAAACACCTTCATAAATCAATTTTAATATTTCAAAGAGCTTCTAAAAATATTTGGACTGGAAAAATAAAAAATGGCTTTAACCCCCGTGACCATGTTAGGTTATTTACACAAAGACGATGGAGGAAAAATTAGTAGAGGAAAAAATATCGAGATAAAATCATTTGTCTTCTCTATCTTACTGCATCTCATCCTTATATCATTTTTTTTCTATATGTGTGCACACTTTCAAGCAAAACCCAAAGAATCACACATCACTACAGTCAAATGCATTATGAGGTATCTCACTAGCACATCACTTATGGGTTTATGGTACTAAAATGAAATTATCCATATTTAGTTTGATACTTTAATTTTGAATTTTCTGGTTGTAAATTGGATAGAAAAAGAACCAACATAATGTCTTATTTACTTCATAAATTACTTGTCTCCTTGAATAGAAAGATACAAGAAAATGTTGCATTATCTATAATTGAAGCATAATACATCATTGAAGGTAGTTGTTGTGCACAAGTAATCTTGATGAAATAATGGTTAAGTGATTATAGAATTACTCTCAAAACATTCTCAATTAACTGTGACAATACTAGTGTCACAAACCTCGTGAGGAATCTAGTATTTCACTCTCGAACGAAATACATTGAGATTAGGAACCATTTATTAAGGATTATGTCGAAAAAGGGCATCATATAATTAAGTTTGTGTCTTCATCTAATCAACTGGTATACATTTTTACTAAGCCTCTTCATAAATAAAAAATCTTTTTCATAAGAACTCAGTTAGGAATTCTAAACTAATCAAGCATTGATAAAATTTATACATGCGCTTCTTCTTCTTTTCCTTATGTCTCTTTTCATTCTAAAATATGTGATGTTCTATGTGATCTTTATTTGTTTTTCTTCTTTCTTTCTTTTTTACCATTTTTTATTTTGCCAAAGAGAAAAAATTATAGTCCCAAAGAGAGTATAATATACTCTCTTTAATTATGAAAGAGAGTTAACCACTCCAATCTTTTTCGTGTTAGCATTTTTATTTTACCACCTCTTTGAGAGATGTGATTTCATTATTAAAAAATGCAGAATGTGATTCTACGTGTTGTTGAGATAATTATCATTTTGATTATTACAAAGAGAGTAAAGATAAATTTTCATAAGCATCGCCAAGAAATAAAAATACTAACGTAACTAAAAAATAAAAGTAAAAAAGTTTAAATTTTGGTGCAAAGAAAATCAAATGATAAGAACAACATCAAAGGAACTAAAGTTTTTGAAACCTTTCCTGATCATGTGCCTCATTTTCCCCATGTTTTTATGATCATTAGTTTGTAATAAGTATGAGTAGCTCTTAAAGTATTAAAGTAATGTGTGTGTGTGTGTGTGTGTGTGTGTGTGTGTGTGTGTGTGTGTGTGTGTGTGTGAGCGTGCACGCGCGCGCGCACACACACACACTTAAACTATTTTACAAATTTCATTTATTTTTAAAGTTTTGTGGCCTAAATCTCACTAACTAAGAAGTGCAATTAATTAATTAGGAAGCAAAAAACCACTCTCTAATTGATTAAAACACATCGCTAATTGATTTTGGAAAAAACTTGTCCTAAACTAATTTATTAAGTCTCTTAGTCGATTTGCCTCCTAACCTAGCTTTATTCTTTCTTAAAAAATCGGTTCACTAGCTGTTGCACCCCAAAATTTGACCAAAAATTATTTATCCATCAAGTGTTTGAAGGTTGATACCCTCATCAGAAAGTTCAAGAGATCCTCAGAGGAATTGGTTGAAACCAAGGTTGTGTGTCTCATAACTTGAGAGTTGTGGGTGCTCCTCAGATGATTCTCAGACTTTGAGAATGGACTTGAAGCTTCGAGAAAGCCTATGAGATGTCTTGAAAGCCATCATGAATCCCAGAGAGGTCATTATGCAAGGATTCAGAAGATTCAACCATGAATGGTGGAATTAGGGTTTGACTGGGTCAACCCTAGGTCAACTGTAGATTTGGAGAAGGTTGAGACCTAATCCAAGGGCCATGTGATCATGGAATGATGTATTGAGATACTATAAGGATGATTCCTAGACCAACTCATCATGATTGAGGAGTTTGAGAAGTTTTAAGCTAGGGTTTCTAAGGATTGTCAGTGTAAAATCCCCTAGTTTGATCCCTATCTTCCAGGCAGTTTTAGCTCAAGATGTTATTGTCATCTCATCTTCCTCACAACATGAATGTTGTAGATATTTTTCTTAGCTTTAATTTGAGTGGTAGAAGTACTTGATAGGATTTGCAGAGCTCAAGTTATGGTTTTGACAAATTACAGGTCATCTGATGTAAGTGAATCTGGGTCCTTGAAAGTCACCCAACTTGCAGACAACTTGTGCCCTAGTAGGATGATTCCTATGATCTCTTGGTCAACATGAATGTTGAAGAGCATCTTCTTAGCTTTCTAGAGAGTACTAGAAGTCCTTGATAGGATTTGTAGAACTCAAGTTATGGCTTTGACAAGCCAAGGGCATTTTGGTCATTTTGAAGTTATAGGCCATTTTAAGCATATGGCCATATCTCCTACTTCCAAGCTTCAAATGGAAAAACCTTCAACATCAAAGTTGCTTAGAATGATGTTTTAAGGCTAGTAGGATGGTCATGAGATGTTGGAAAGACTCATAGCAAAAAGTGATAAAAATGGCCTAAAAATGGGACATAAGTTAATTCAAGTGAAATGGAAAATCCTAAAATCCAAGCTATAAACCCTAACCATGGCATATGATAGGTCATTTTGACTCCCAAGGGCATTTTAACAACAATGGTTCAGCCACAATTTTGATTTGGGGCTTAAATGTTTGAGTTGCTTTGTAAAAGTCTTACTTGCATAATGGGGTACCAAGCCAAATCAAAGAAAAGCTTAATAAACAAGGTGTTTAAGCATTGTATATTGTCCAAAATACCACTTAAGGAGAAAATGAAGATAATTACTCAAGTTATGGGGTTTTTGTCATGATATCTCATGTGGTGGGAAGTGAAATGCAAATACCATATCCTAGAAACTTCAAGTCCTTTCTAGATTGATCTAGATGATTCTAGACCCTTCTAAACATCTCTATATATTGATTACACTCTCCATTGGTGAAAGGTGGGTGATGGTTGATGTTAATGGTGATAGAAAAAAGAGTTTGAACCAAAACTTTCCATTTTGCAAATTGTATTGAAACTCCACTTTTCTCTTCATTACCTTTCCATTTTCTTCCACAAATCATCTCCATAAACATCCCTGAACATGTTCATGCTGGAGTGAGCCACCATTGTTGAAGAATTGGAGCTTTTCAAGTGAAGTTGCAAGAGAGCAAAAAGGATTGAATCTGAAGATACAAGCCATTTCCATCAAATCTTGTGCAAGAAGAGTATTGTTCATCACCTAGGGACCATTTGTGAAGATCTACAAGGATTGATTCGAAGCCTTTCAACATCCACCATTGCAAGAGTCAAGGTATGCAAAACTGTTCTTACCTCTCATTTTAGGCATGGCTAGGATTAGTTCTTGTTGGAAAACCATTAGTGACCATTAGGTGATTAATCATGGGAAGTTATAAAGTCATTGGTGAAGATTGAAAATTGGACACGATTCTTTAATGGTCAAGAACTCATTGGATAGAGAGTATTATTTCGTGTGCTATAGCTTAGGATGATCAGCATAGCATGAGGATTAATTATATACAAAGATTGTTGAGTTTTATGATGGTCGAAAATTGAAGAAAGTTTGGATCCATGGAGTTGTGTGGTTCGGTTTGCATGGTGTGGTTAGTTTCAACGAAATCCAAAGGCATGGTTGTATTCTACATAAAATTCTAGACAAATTTGGTTCTTGAATCGTGTTAAATGGTGGAGTATTGAGAGAGAACAAGGAAGAGGAAGTCTCATGCATGGAGTATGTTTTCATGGTGTTTCTAAACCCTAGATGGACCAAGGTTGAAGATGATGCATGGACCGTACGATTTCGCCAAGACTTGTTGACTGGGAGGCCGATCGGATGGCCAGAATTCATTCACGAAAATGGATTAATGAATCAACATGGGCCTCACACGAATTACTCTCCCCACCCCCCATTTCTTGGCCCAATTGATTTTTAGCTTAATATATCTACTTCTTGCACCCCTCATTCATTTTCATATTATTTTCTTCTCCAAATTTCTTTTTACTTCAAAAATTCATAACAAAATGAAAAATGCATATTTTTTAATGAAACTTTTTTTCCCAATTTTAATTTTCTGTCTAGAAAAATATAAAAAACATAAAATAGCCATTTTATTTCAGTTTTATATTTTTTGTGCATTTTTACTTTTAATTGCTTTGTTAATTATTTTAGTTGGTATACTAACTTGTAGAATTTAATTAGGATAGTTCCCTTAGGATTTTTGATTCAATTTTTTTAGGATGATTAGATGAATGGTTTAGGGTCCACCTGAATTAATTTCATAATTTTGTGATAATTTTTAGGGTAGTTTTAATTAGGTAGTTCTAAGTAGTGTAGAATTTGATTAAAACTTTAGCATGGGATCATAACAATTTTAGATTTAGGTTTTGTAGGGCAATTTAGTCTATGGGGAATATATGGGACTTAAGGGTAGTTATGTAGGGCCCCCTAGCATTTATATTAGGATTTAATAGAATAATATACTATTTTTGGTTGATTTTTGAATTGAATGATTGTTTGTGTGGCCTTTAGGGCAAGTTTTGTTTAGTTTGCTTTGCTTTGGAGTTTTCCTTTGGTTTGAGGAGCTTGGTATCTCATTGTGGAGCTTAATGGAGCATGCTAGAAGATTGGAGGAGCTTGAGGAGCTTGTTCTTCTTCTTTTTGTTTTGTTTTAGGGTTAGGATTAGGAAGAGCTTAGATGTAGATAATTTCTTTCTTAAAAATGGATAGTATCCTTCACATCCATTCCTCCCCGTGATTCAAAGTCCTTCCAGGGTATACACCTCTCTCCTTTGGAGGGATTAGTGTTATACCCAGGAGGTAGAACTTTTGAGGGAATCCTTCATTTGATGTTGAACCCTTATAGGTCACCTTTGGTGATCAAATAAGCAGTTCAATATCCCCCAGCTTATCCTGTAGTGATTTCTCTCTGATTTGATTTGTCTTGAGAGCTGTCAGAGCCTGAGCATGAAGATGAAGACTTCATTGAAGATTGTTGAAGAGGATGAATCCTTGAAGACTGCCATTCCACCTGAAGCTTGAAGAGCATGAAGATCAAGTTGATACTTGAAGATCCCTGAAGATAGTGAAGCCTGAAGGTGGAGCTGATCAAAGAAGCTGAAGCTTAAGGGGAGAAGATGAGTTGATACTCATGTTGTAAGGTTGAAGCCTGGAAATCAAGTGATTGAAGTCTGAAGACTGAGTTGCTGCTGGGGGAGCTGAAGCTTTCTTCTGTTTTCTTTTCTGTATTGTGTGTTTTGTTTGACTTGTCTGTTGCATTAGATTAAGTTCATCTAGAATAAGTA
>OZ012741.1:381883040-381983040 GCA_963859935.3 Lathyrus sativus | reverse complement strand
TTGTTCTGGACAAAGATGGAAAGAAGACTTCTGAGTTGAAACCTGAAGAAGAATGGTCTAAAGAAGAGGATGAACTGGCTCTTGGGAATTCTAAAGCCTTGAATTCTCTTTTCAATGGAGTTGATAGGAACATTTTCAGATTTATTAACACCTATGTTGTGGCTAAAGATGCTTGAGAAATATTAAAAACTACACATGAAGGCACATCTAAAGTGAACATGTCAAGACTTTAGCTGTTTACTGTCGTACCTCAAAAAATACGATCCTCGCGATGGACGTAAAAAAAAAGTTTGAACAGATTCGCCGCCGAACTTTATTCATTCCTAAGAAGGAATAGGAAAATATCGATAAAACCTTTAAAGACATAAGAACATGGTCGTCGCAACCAAATTCTAGTTCCAGGAGTCGATTATGCAAAGGAAAGGTATTAACACCCTCTACATCCATTGTACTCAACGAAAACCTCTTGATTTGATTTGATTCGAGAGAAAAGTTAGCTAGGTTATTTGTTTTCTTCTAAGGATTTGCTTCTAAGGAGAGAAATGGGTGGTTTTTTTTATTAGGGTGCTCGCCAAAGATTGGGGACCTTGTGCCTACGTACTCCCTCGTGCAATGGGAAAGTCAAAGCATCGTAGTTCGTGGACTACGGTTGAAGGCTTGGGGTAAAAACAAAAAAAGATAGCTCGCTAGGATCTCGCAATCCTATGTCTACGTACCTTCACTGTGCAATGAGGAAGCGAACGAGGGTTTAGGTCGCGTTCTAACTGCTAAACATTGGCTTGTCTGCTCACTATAGGAGGCTGAAGCACTAATTTATATGCGCGGAAGAAGGGACTAAACAATGTTTTTTGGGAAAGTTGTTTGAGTGTAGATCGCACGAGGGCGAGGAATTAGGGTTTTGAGAAGTTTCAATCGCACGGGTGCAAGAAAAGAGAGTTTGATGTGTTGATGTTTTAATTTGGAAAGGAGAATTAATTTGAATAGGCCCGCACAGGGCGAGGAGAACAGAGTTAGATTGGTTAAATATTTTAAGGGAGAATGAAGACTATTCGATAAACAAGACGTCATCCTCGCAACCAATTAATCGGGGCATTATTGAAATGTTAGATCCCAACGACACCTTTTCATTCAATTAATTATAAAATCGTATTTTTCGGACAGTGAACGACCTTGTCCATATAATTAGAGCTAGTATTTTGGGAGTGAAAGGTCGAGCAACCCACAACCCAAGACGTGCGCCTCAAGAGCGGTCACTCAAGAATCCAAGGCATGCGAGACTCCAAGAACTCAATTCTTTTGTAATTTGATTAAGAAAAAGATTTTGAATTTGATTAGTGTATTTTGATTAGATGCGTTAAGTATTTTAGAAATGCAAGATCGAAAAGGATCACAACCCAAGGTGTGCGACTCGAGAGCAATCTTTCGGAAACCCAAGAAGTGCTAGACCTCAAGAGTTCAATATTTCAATTATTAATCGAGAAAAGAATAGTTTACTTAGCCAACTTTGAGGAAAGATTTAATTAGATTATAAATTTCAGTCGAATTAGGTTTTTTTATGGATCAAAAGGTTTTTGAAAATAATTAAGTATTTTAGAAATGAAAGACGAAACAAACAGAACCCAAGACGTGCGCCTCAAGAGCATTCGTCCAAGGATCCAAGGAGTGTTAGACCCCAAGAAACCACTACATTCATTATTGTTAATTAGGAAGAAAAAAAATCTAGATTAAATATATTGAAAAATAGTTAGTCGAATTTGAAAATGTTATTGTAGTAGTTTAAAATTTGTTTTAAAAAAAGAATAATTTAAAATTTCTTATAAAAAAAAACAATCTAATTAATATATGTGTCCAAATAATAAGAATAAAATCAAATTTGTGCTCCGCAATTGACTAGATGAATGATTAGAGCAACTTTAACGCAGGGTTGTTAAACCAAAATTTCTTATAGTTTACGTTAGTAATAAGGAATTTGCATTATAGTAGAGCTGACATGGCATCCAAATGAACTAAAATTTAGTTCCCATTATCTATATAGTTAACGTTAACTATTCTTGTGAAACCTATTATAATATTATTTAATATTAATAAAATATTCCAAATATTTCATTTTAAATAGTAACGGTTATATTACTATTTTTTACCTTCTATAAATTCTATAGAAACTTTAATTTTTTTTACATACAGTTTTACTTCTAAATTTTTTTCTTTCAATTTTCAATCTTATTTATTTATCAAATGGATGACAACCAATCAAATTCTTATTATAATTATATTCCTATGAAAATGTAATTTTTTTATTATTATTGTTGTGAATTTTGTATCATTTTTAATTTTATAATAAAATATATTTAATATTATTTTTAAGTTTTTAAGGTAAATTTTTTTTAAAAAAATATATGCATTTTAAATAAAATAATTAAATTAATAGTATTTGAATAAAAAATATAAAATGTGGGATCAAGTCTTGGTTTCTTATAGACAACCACCATTAAAGTAAAAACTACTCAAATCAACTATAAATTTTTTAAATCCTACAAGTCATTTTGAGCTCACAAAAAGTATCTTAGTTTACCCATTTAGTTTACTCTCACTAAAGATGCTCTTAAACAATCTCTTAGTAGTCAAATACTAATAAACCATAATTAATTAATAAATTAAAAATTCTAAACAAATACTTAAATACTAATTAAAAATAACAATAAAATATGGACGTGAGTTTGATTCGGCTAAAAGCCCATTATCAAAACAACAGAACAGAAGAACCTATAGGAAAAGAAAAACCAACTACTGCATGGGCTACACCAACAACGCTACAGAGTAAAACAATCAATGAAAACATGGTACAATACTAATAACAGTAATAAAATGCCATGCTAATCAGAATAATGAAGGCCACACAATCCAATTCTTAGCAACACCATGCGATTCATCAACAAGCAATAAACTTAAGCATAAAATAAATGACACCATGGAAGTAAGCATCAGCAAAATGTATTGGTATCAGGTTAAGCAAAGAAGCAACTTTTCTTAAGAGCTAGATCTACATATTAAAATCAAACAAGTCACCCTTCAGCAAAATAAAATATTCCGCCATGAAATTATGAAGGCATTGTTCAACATCTTCCAGTTTGAGAAAAAACGAAATCGGCCTCTTATGTGAATTTGTAAAGCCGAAACTTAATTCCTATACTCACAAATCAATTCACTAAATTTCTCTACACATTTTATTTACAACATCCCCAAAATCTTGACTAAATCCAATGTGATCCAATTGCAATAAAAGTCACAAATAAATATTGGATCTTTTCTTCATAATACAAGTGACTGTTACCAGTTTTCCGCACTTGAATCCAATCGAATCACCACATGATAATAGAAAATTTTGTCTCGAACTCATACATATTATTAAGACTTCAACCTTAAAGATAATTTAAACCCAAAAGAAAAGAAATAGAAACATACCGAAACAAAACAAAACAGTGGCAGAAAAGACAATCCAGCATAACTTAGCATCAGCATTACTAATAATAAAATTTTGCAGCCTAATCGAACTTATTCCCGCCATATGTTACAACCACGTATCACCAACACAATCCGACATTGTCCTTAATTGATGGCCAGGTTTTAAGTGCAGTGAAGAAGAAAAGATTCATGAGAAAACTTAAGGTTTGAACGGTTACCAAAATATCTAGTAGTTGATACCGATCAATCATAGTAGAAAATCTGCCATGTTTTCATAAGAAGTAGAGCCAGTGCTGTGAACTTAAATCAAAGATAAACTTAAGGAAACCAAATCCTAAAGGATTAAAACAAGAAGCATTCGTACACGGCGACCAAATTGAATCAAAACCGCAAACAACAATGTACCAGTAAAGCAACAACCCATATGTATTAAGCAATCAAACCAAATATGCAAGTTTGTTAACAGTAAGAAAATTACATGAGCAAAATTCCATTATGAAAGCACCACAGCTAAATATAATGCTATTGTTTTATGTTTCAATACTCTAATAAGAACAAGCCAGAACATTCTGAAATGGCACAAAACAAACACCATAAGCCATGTAGCATCATAAGAATTCAAACTAAAAGGTTGCTGCAGTGGATTATTACCGTTAATGTCGCCGGAAATGTTGTTTTCGGATTTAAAAAATTGAGTTTGACACAAGGAAATTATCGGGACGAGTCGCGTACTAGGTCGCTTTCTTTAAGACGTTTCGTCGTACTGCCAAATTATGCAAAGCAGTCGATTTACGACGACGTCTCCAGGATAAAACAACCCGTTCAATAACGTACGATTGATAAATCGCTCTAGAAATACACCTTTCTAAGTCACAGTATCTGGCGAAAATAGCCAGTCGAAAAAACAAGAAAAGAGAATTGTAGATGAAGAGAATTAAGGGAGAGAAGATGGAAATCAAATTCGTGTGAACGTTTTTTGAAATCCGGTGTATCACTCTGAACTTCTACCCTGTATTTATAGGCAGCTAGTAAGGTTGAGTAGGGAGAAAATCGTGGCTGAATGGAGAAAATCGTGGGAGATTGGGAAAATACTGGATCTAGTCAATATGGCAGTTACTGACCAATTATTTAAATTCTATAAATTCGGGTCCAAAAAATAATTCATCTAGACCGGACCGGACCGAACCGAACTGAGCCGAGCCGAGCCGAGCCGGTCGGACAGACGGCGGCGGCGGTGCGCGCGTGTGTGTCTTGTTGGTCATGGGTGTGTCCTCACTCCTTTCACAAAATTGGATGCCCTTTAGTGCCCAACCCAATTGACCAAGTTGGAATATATAAACACTACTAATATTTCCATTCCCTTCAATGTGGGACTAAAATGAATCTTTTTAAATTCACTTCTATATTAGTTCTTACTTGTGTTTATTTATTGCCCATTAATTGTAAATAAATCTTTCCAATTCCCACTCTAATTAATATAATTCCAACATTCCCCCACTTGAATTTAAAAGAGATTTTAGAAGTACGTCAGACGTTTCTAAGATTGAGCATAAGCAAAGGTGTCTACGACTTGAACCTTAGCGTAGCGAGTAGGACTCTGATTCAACAAGAGTGACACCATCGTCTTGAACTTTATCTCGGACATCAGACCTGCACACAACCTTTTCGTAAGGTGTATTCTTGTAGCTCGTGCTTTAGTGGCCCTGCACGTGTATCCCGGTTTAGTGAATGCTCTAGGAATTCTGCCTCGAAATTCCATAGGAACCGGCCTCAGTTCCACAGTCACATAGGTGAATCTATCAAGAGTACTCATGTAGCCTAGGTACTCCCTCATACAGAGTATAGATCTCATTAAGAGTTTCTATTATCTCATCCTCTCATTACTTTAGGATTCATGCTTTACTTGCATGATCATTTTCATATTACTTACAACTTGTTATTACCCATTGAACCTAAGTCTTGGGATTTCCAGTCATTTAGGTCGGGTTACCATCATGAGTAACTAATTGCTTTATAGGCATTAGTCCCATCTTTTTGGAGGTATTATGGACTTTCTCTCTAGCTAATCCTTTCGTCAAAGGATCTGCTAAGTTCTCATCAGTGCGTACATGATCCACTCTCACAGCTCCTTTAGAGATACAATCTCTAACAGTGCTATGTTTTCTTCTAATTTGACGTCTTTTACCATTATAATAACGGTTCTCAACTTTTGCAATAGCCGCGGTACTATCGCAGTGGATCAACACAGCTAGTATAGGTTTTTCCCATAGAGGAATCTCAGCTAGCAAGCATCTTAACCAACTTGCTTCTTCACTAGCTGTAGCTAATGCTATCATCTCATACTCCATTGTGGACTGTGCCAGAATGGTCTGTTTCTTTGATTTCCAAGATACAGCTCCTCCGGCTATACTAAATATATAACCACTAGTAGCTTTGGAATCATCCGATAAGGTGTTCCAATCTGCATCACTATACCCTTCTAGTACAGCAGGAAATTTCTGATAGTGTAGGCCGAGGTCCATAGTCCTTTTAAGGTACCTCATTACTCGCTCAATAGCTTGCCAATGTTCGTTACTCGGCCTACTTGTAAATCTGCACAACAATCCTACGACATATGCAATGTCGAGTCTAGTACAATCAGTGGCATACCTAAGACTGCCAATGATGCTCGCATATTCTGCTTGTTTGACACTTTCTCCAGTGTTCTTAAACAGTTTCACGCTTGGATCATACGAAGTGCATGCAAGCTTACAATCAAAGTATTTATATTTCTTTAAGATCTTCTCCACATAGTGAGATTGATCCAAAGAAATTCCTTGGTCGGATCTCGTGATCTTGATACCCAGGATCACGCTTGCTTCTCCGAGGTCTTTCATATCAAAGTTATTGCATAACAATGATTTCATATCATTAATGGCCTGAACGTTTGATCCAAATATAAGTAGATCGTCTACATATAGACATATGATAGTACAAATGCGATTCTCAGATTTGTAATAAACGCACTTGTCACTTTCATTCACTTTGTACCCATTAATTATCATTAAGTTATCAAACTTTTCATGCCATTGTTTAGGGGCTTGTTTTAGTCCATACAGAGACTTATCTAACTTACAGACCTTGCTTTCTTGTCCTTGGATTACAAACCCTTCTGGTTGTTCCATATAGATTTCTTCTTCTAAGTTATCGTTTAAAAAAGCTGTTTTAACATCCATTTGGTGTACTATTAAGTTATAAATGGTTGCTATTGAAATGAGTACCCTAATGGATGTAATTCTAGTGACCGGAGAAAAGGTGTCGAAGAAATCTATATTTTCTCTTTGTCTAAAACCCTTGGCTACAAGGCGAGCCTTGTATTTCTCAATCATTCCATCAGGTTTTAGTTTCTTTTTCAAAACCCATTTGCAACTAATTGGTTTTCAACCCGGGGTAAGTCTACTAAGTGCCAGGTCTTGTTAGATTCTAGAGAATCTATCTCATCATTAATGGCTTCTTGCCATAAGTCTGCATCCATAGATGGCAGTGCTTCTTGAAGATTTATTGGATCTTCTTCTACATTATAGACCGCATAATCGGCCCTATATTCTTTAGCAACTCTTGCTCTTTTACTTCTTCGAAGTTCTGTTTCCACATTGTCGCTGCTTTCAGTGCTTTTTATCACAAGAATGTGACTCGATTGTGAGCCCCCACTATTTCTCGATCTGAAAGGAAATTTGTCTTCATAGAATTCAACATCGTTTGATTCTATGATTACTCTGGCATTTAGGTCATAAAACCTGTATGCTTACTGTTTGCTGCATACCCAATGAATACGCATTCATAGGCTCTACTAGCGAGTTTAACTCGTTTCGGATCTGGAATTCTGACATAAGCCAGACAACCTCAAGTTCTCAAATAAGACAAATTTGGTTGTCTTTTCTTTAATATCTCATGAGGTGAGATCTTACTTTTTGACTTGGGAACTTTATTCAGGACATAGCAAACAGTCAATAAAATTTCCCCCCACCAGTGAGGTGCAGCACCAGAGTTTAACATGATTGCGACTACAAGTTCAGTAAGAGTCCTATTCTTTCTTTCTGCTTTACCATTCATTTCAGGAGAGTATGGAGCAGTCGTTTCATGTATAATACCATGTTCAGCATAAAAATTATTAAACAAGCTAGAGTCATATTCGGTTCCCCTATCACTGTGAAGTCTCTTAATCTTCTTGTTAAATTGATTCTCAATTTCAGTTACATACACCTTAAACATGTCAAGCGCTTCACTTTTATTCTTCATTAGATATACATAAGTATAATTAGAGCAATCGTCAATAAAAGTGATAAAATAACGTTTATTATTTCTAGTTAAACTTCCATCTAATTCACATATATCAGAGTGTATAAGATCTAGGGGATCAAATTCTTTTATAATTGATTTATGTGAAGTCTTTGTTATTTTTGCTTGACTGTAAAATTCACATTTATTGGAATCATTGACATTTAGTTTAGGGATTAGGCCTATGTTGCTTGCATTAGAAATGATTCGTTTATTAACGTGACAAAGTCTACCATGCCAAATATTAAAGTCACACAAAGAGTAAACAGAAGGAGAAATTTTATTCAAATCAACATTCAACTTAAACATACCATCAGTGGCGTACCCTTTTCCTACAAAAATACCATTCTTAGTGATGGTGTACAAATCTGCCCCTAAAGTTTGACTAAACCCAGCCTTATTCAAAAGAAAACCAGAAACAAGATTCTTCCTAATTTCAGGAACATGCATGACGTCCTTCAAGATCAAGGTCTTTCCTGAAGTGAACTTCAGCTCAACATCTCCAATTCCAGCAACATTAGTGGTGTGAGCATCTCCCAACATCACTTTCTTATCTCCTGCATTCGTGTATGTCTTGAACATAGCACGATCATAGCAGACATGACGAGTGGCGCCAGTGTCTATCCACAAACCATGTTGGTTTCAGTGATCATGGAAATGAGTTGCTCATCAGTCAGGTTAACCTGAGCATTTGAGCCAGCTGCAGGTTTAGGCCTGCTCCTACATTTCTTTGCCATATGGCCCGGTTTCCCACAGTTGTAGCAAGAGAAAACCGGAGCATCATTTCTTTGAGGTGGTGGTTGTTGCCTATAAAATGGAGCTGATGGGGCCCTAGAGGGATTCCCATTCTTAGTTCGGTTCATAGCATTGCGGTTCTGATTCTTTAAAGGTTTGCCCGTAGGCTTCAGAACCGCACCGAATTTCTTTTTGTTGTTAGACACAACTAAGACTTCTTCTTTCTGATCTTGTTTCCGAGCCTCCTCTTCAATTCGGAGGCGAGTAATTAGACTCTCGATTGAAAATTCCTTTGTTTTGTGACGAAGCACATTTTTGAAATCTTTCCAACCAGGGGGCAGTTTGTCAATAATTACAGCAATTTGAAATTGTTCATTGAAGGGCATACCTTCTGTAATAATCTCATGAGCAATCTTCTGAATTTCGTGGCTTTGAGCTTCCACCAACTTCTCATCCACCATCTTGTAGTTCAAGTAGCGGCTGACAACAAATTTCTTCGCACCTGCTTCTTCAGTATCATATTTTCTTTGCAGAGCCTCCCATACCTGTTTAACAGTCCTGTAGCTACTGTAGTAGTCGTACAAATCATCAGCAAGGCTGTTCAGAATGTGATTTTTGCACAGATAATCATTCTCGTGCCATAAGGCGATTTCTTTTCGGAGTTGTAGATCATCTGCTGCAGCCTTAGCTTTTGCAGCATCTGAGTCAGACTTTTTGGAAGTCCCGTCTGAATCTGCATTAGGTAGTTCAGATGATGCAGGAGGGACAACCGGGATATCCTCAGTCAGAACGTGGGAAACCTTTTTCAGAGTTAAGAAAAACTTCATCTTAGCTTGCCAACGTTTGAAATTGGAACCCTCAAACCTGAAAGGTTTGTCAGAGACCGAAGCGGCTGCAGTAGTACCGATAATTTCCTTAGTTGCCATGGTAGTTATTAAAACGTATTAAAATTGTTGTTTTCGGATTTGAAAAATTGAGTTTGGCACAAGGAAATTATCGGGACGGGTCGCGTACTAGGTCGCTTTCTTTAAGACGTTTCGCCGTACTGCCAAATTATGCAAAGCAGTCGATTTACGACGACGTCTCCAGGATAAAACAGCCCGTTCAATAACGTATGATTGATAAATCGCTCTAGAAATACACCTTTCTAAGTCACAGCATCTGGCGAAAATAGCCAGTCGAAAAAACAAGAAAAAAGAATTGTAGATGAAGAGAATTAAGGGAGAGAAGATGGAAATCAAATTCGTGTGAACTTTTTTTGAAATCCGGTGTATCACTACTGAACTTCTACCCTGTATTTATAGGCAGCTAGTAAGGCTGAGTAGGGAGAAATTCGTGGTGAATGGAGAAAATCGTGGGAGAATGGAGAAAATCGTGGGAGATTGGGAAAATACTGGATCTAGTCAATATGGCAGTTACTGACCAATTATTTTCTTAATTAATTAATATGTATTATTAATTAATTTTCCACCGAATTACATTAATTAATTAATGATAATTAAATTCTATGAATTCGGGTCCAAAAAATAATTCATCTAGACCGGACCGGACCGGACCGAGCCGAGCCGAGCTGGTCGGCCGGCCAGACAACGGCGGCAGCGCGCGCGTGTTTCTTGTTGGTCATGGGTGTGTCCTCACTCCTTTCACAAAATTGGGCGCCCTTTAGGGCCCAACCCAATTGACCAAGTTGGAATATAGAAACACTACTAATATTTTCATTCCCTTCAATATGGGACTAAAATGAATCTTTTCAAATTCACTTCTATATTAGTTCTTACTTGTGTTCATTTATTGCCCATTAATTGTCAATAAATCTTTCCAATTCTCACTCTAATTAATATAATTCCAACATATGTCAACAAATCTTCAAAACAACATATGTCTCTCCGTGTTCGAATCACCGGATTAGAATGATGAACCATCGCCATAGTATCTCTTCACCGCGTTCATCGAATCGACGTTTTCACAGTGTCCTGATCATTACAGAAATCAAACTCAACCTACAGAGTAAATGGATAACAACAAATAGAAACGAAAATCGACTTCGTGGATTCGAAACCAACGAAATAGGGCCAGAGAACGGGAGTTCAGTTGTTGTTGAAGCGATTGTGAGGTTGAAGAAGTAAATCGGAAATGAGGGTGTTTTGATTCTGAATCGGAGAGAATCGAATCCACTGAAGTTGTTGTTCAGGACGAAGTTAATGTGTTTTAATGTTGTTCTTGGTGAGAAACAAAGTAACGGCATGGCGGAGGGTTGGAGAGGAAGATGAAATGTGAGGTCCAGGAGTCATCGTGGAAAAGAAAAAAATTGTTTCCTCTTATCCTCTCTTTTTTTTAACCCTTTTTTTTAATTAATTTTTTTAATTAACTTAAACTAACTTATTATTATTATTATTATTATTATTATTATTATTATTATTATTATTATTATTATTATTATTTATTATTATTATTATTATTATTATTATTATTATTATTATTATTATTATTATTATTATTATTATTATTATTATTATTATTATTATTATTATTATTATTAAAAATGTTAACACCAAAGGCCACTTGTCATACTTTTATTGGGCAGGGTGACAAAAGTTTGAAAACCACCAATTAAATTTAAATCTAACGATTCACATTTAATCAAAGAAGCACACTTAATTTAAAATGCCAAAGTTTTCATTTCTAAAAGCTTTAATTTATTTAATAAGATTAAATCAATTAAAAACTAATAGAAATTCACAATTTATTAAATAATTATGATAAAAATAAAATGAAAGCATGGAAAATTCTAATTAATTATTCTGGACATTTTGATTAAAACATTAAAAACAATCGGGTGAAAATGAACAGAAATCGGGAGACAAAGTGCCCCTAAAAATAAACCAACTGCATACAAAGATTAGCGCGAAATAAATAACTTGGACATATGTGGCACTCTGTCAACTTTGAGAATTGACAGGGATCGATAAAAAGGCTCAGACCGATCAAAAGTGACTGAAAACTTGTCGAGAGGTAAGACGAGTGCGCTAGGTCGAGATTTATGAAAGTAGGTCAAAATCCCGACGTCTGCAAGCTTAAATCCGAAACTTTTCAATCACTGATTCTTCTCGTATACTTAAGACACGATTCGACCAGTCCGTCTGCATATCCAAGAAATTATTCTACCTAATCATTTTAGGAATTATTCAAGCTAAAAAGCACGTTATGTTGTACAAGCGATGCAAAAATTGAAAATAAAATCGGACAAATAAAATTTTGAAAAAGGTAGGACAAATTTGGGGTATGACACTTACTACAAAATTTGAAATTTTAAGAATGAAAGAGGATGAAAGTATTCATGACTTTCATATGAGTATCCTTGAGATAGCTAATTCATCCAATGCTTTAAGAGAAAGAATGTCAGAAGAAAAACTGGTAAGGAAGATCCTCAAGTCTCTTCCCAAAAGATTTGACACGAAGGTTACTGCCATAGAATAGGCTCATGACATCAGCAGTATGAGAGTGGATGAACTTGTGGGATCCCTTCAAACCTTTGAACTAGGTATGAGTGACATATCTGAAAAGAAGAAAAAGAGCATAACACTGGTGTCCATTACTGAAGTTGGAGAGGATGAATGTGATCTGGATACTAAAGAAGGAATATCAAATGCCATTGTGCTTCTTGGAAGGCAATTCAACAAGGTTCTGAAAAGGATGGACAAAAGAGGAAGATCAGGTGTTAAGAACATCACATCTGACATCATAAATAACAATGACTCTCAAAAGAATGTCAGAACTGAAGAGAATTCAAATCAAAGGTATTCAATGTTATGAGTGTGAGGGTTTTGGTCACATCAAGTCAGAATGTCCCGCCTTTCTCAAGAAACAGAAAAAGGGTTGTCTGTATCTTGGTCTAATGATGAATTAGAAGATGAATCTAACTCTGAGACTGTCAATCTTGTGACTGCTCTCTTTGATAGATGGGCTGATGAAGAAGAATCTTGTGCAGAAAATGTTCTCTATGAAGATCTAAATTTGTTTTACAAGGAAACTTATGACAAGTGTGAAGAAAGCCTTAAGACAGAGGAAAATCAAAGGAAGATCATAGCTGAACTGGAGAATGAGAGAAAGGAACTTTTATGTATTGTATATCATCTGCAAGATGAGGTAACTCTCTTGAACTCTAAGCTTAATAACATGACATAATCATTAAGAAGGATGAAAAATGGATTTGATATGACGAAAGAACATGGAAATACAACCTTCTGAAAAGAAGAAGATGATCGCCATGTCCAACCATATGTTACAACATCCTGGCAGACATGATGTAACTTCAACAAAATCTAAATCATCGACTTGGAGGTGTCGTTAGTGTGGTGAGTATGGTCATATAATGCCTTTTTGTTATAAGTTGTATGGAATTCAACATTCTTTAGCTCATTCTAAGGCTAATCAAGTGAGTAAAAAGAGAAGATCTATCAACAGGGATGTGAACCTTATAGCTCACACTTTCTTAAAGGTTGTAACTAGAGAAGATTAGTACTTTGACAGTGGTTGTTCTAGGCACATGACAGGGGTTCAGAAGTTATTGGTGGATATTAGGTCTCAGCCCCCAGGCGTTGTCATATTTGGTGATGGATTTAAAGGAGAAATTAAAGGAGTGGGAAGATTAGTGTGTGATGGTTCTCCTAATTTAGAAGATGTTCTTCTTGTAAAAGGATTAACTTCTAATCTTATTATCATTAGTCAAATATGTGATCAAGGGTTGTTGGCCAATTTTTTTGAGTCAGAATGTGTTGCACCCCAAATTTTGACCCCTTAGATTCTTATTATCATTTTAGGATCATACTCATGAGTTATCTAACCTTAACCCAGTGCAAGTTTGTCTTTGTCAAGTTACAGCTGAATCAGAGTTTTGTACAGTCAAATAGAAGCTTCAGGGATTGTGATCAATCAAATTTTTAGGCTAATTCAATCATGAAACAAGATCAAGGGTATCATATAATGTCAATTGAGAATCCAATTTGAGGTTGTTACCCCAGAATCAAGAACAGTGTATTTCAGGGCACCCGATTAGGGTTTTGACCAAGTAAAAATCAACTGTAGTTTGAATTTGATGTTAGAGGATGTTTTAATGGTGGGATTATGATTCATGAAGTTCATATAGCTTAATAAAGTTCATCCGAGAAGTTTCAAAGTCTCAGAAGGTCCAGAGTGTCAACAGACGACTCGGTAGTCACCGATCGATCGTACGGTTGACCAAAAAGTCAACTCTTCAAATTTAAGGAATTGGACTTCAAAGTGTGAATAAAAAATGTTCCTTATATCATATTGCACTTGCCTATCAATTTTCATGACCATTGGATCAAGGATGAAGGAGTAATCGAAAAATCGGGAAATTAGGGTTTTGAAAGGGGCTAAACCATAACTCCTTAACCACACATCCAATTGAGTTGGTTCAAAGCTCATTTGAAATCTCTTGACAAATCCTACAAAAGTACCTAAGTGGTCCATGATTAGAAAATTCATAGATTTGGAGTTATGATCAAATTCATTTCTAGAAGGGAAAAATACTTAGAGAAATTTCACTTTTAAGTTCATTTTTTAGCAACTTTGGGAGACCTTTTGACCAAGTTCCTTTGGGAAATTGAAACTCATTAAAACATGGATGTTTTAGAGATATTTGAGGGCTTTCTAAAAAGTACTAGCACATCTCAAAAGGATTTGTGAGCTGAAAGTTATGGTTATGGCAAGTTGGTGATTTCACACTTTAGTCCCACATTGTCAAAATTTCAAAAATCCATTCTTTCATCAATCTGACCAAACTCAAGCCTTTGGATGTTGTTGTTTCTGATATGTAGAGGGTTTGAAGCATAGAAATATGAAGGAAATGCAGAGGAGATGGAATTAGCCAAACTTGCAAGTGGGCTTGCAAGTGGCTTTACAACTTGCATTTGAAATCATAAGGCAAGCATGAGGTGGAAAAGTGAATCTGAACCAGCCATCAACCTACACTCTCTAGCCTGCATTTAGCCCATTCAAAACCATCATTTTTCTTGACTATTGGGCTTACCCATCAGCCAAGGAAACCCCTTTGTGGAGGTTTGATCCAAAGGTGTAAAACCTTTCTTTCATGTGAAGAAATCTCCAAATCTGCCCCCTCTCTTCATTTGCATATAAAAGGGAGCCCTCATCACTTCATTTGAGACACAATATTGATTCTAAAAACCAGAGAAACACAAAGCTCTCACTCTTTCACATCTTACTTCAAAAATCACCAAAATCACAAAATTGTCAAAAACCACCAAAAATCTGTCTTGGTAGTTTTGCTGCCAAACTCAGTTCTTTACATTCAAACACCTCAACAATCATCCACACAATCTATAAATATGATATAGAAGGTGTACAAGACCTTAAACCATTCAAAAACCTCACCATTCAAAAAGTCAACTTCCACACCAAGTTACTTTGACCAAAAGCCATAAAATCAGCCAAAACTTGTTCTATGCATTTGCTTGGTGTTTTAATCAATCAAACACCTCTCATATATCATTTCTCAATTGTCTAAAGTGTTAAAGATCATTGGTGGAGTTTATTTCTCCAACTGTCACAAGGATTGCATTCTTGCTTCAAAAAGAAGAAAACTTCAAAGCTAGTGTTATTTGGAAGTTCCTCTGGGTTTCTTGGTGTACTAACCTGCTCAACACAGTCCACTAGAGGTATGTAAACACTACATCTTTGCTTTGCACCATAATTTCATGTTCTAGCATTTTGGTTCATTATGTTGGAAGTATGTCATGTCTTGTATCAAACTCTACCATGAATATACCAGATGTGATCTCAGGCCTAGAGATGGTTAAATTTGTGCTCAAATTCATCCAACATCATGCATTCAATATGTGTGTGGAATTAATTTTGTCAATAGTGCTTAAAATGATGAACTGCATTTTTCATGTCTTGTATCAAAATGGCCAAGTTTTCACTCAAACCCTCATTTTTCATGACAGTCCTATGTTAGCCCCAAATTGTGTTTGAACTTACTCAATATCATGTATGTATGCTATGTGTGTGATTAATTGAATCAAAAAGTATGTGGAACTGAAAATTCATATCTCATGCCTCATTTTCATGACAACTTGCATTTTGTGAATCACTTTTCATGACAGTCTGTTTCCAACTTATTTTGGTGTTTGAATCCACTCAATATCATGAATATAAGATGTGTATGTGTTTGAATTGGTCTGAAATTGTTTTGAACAAAAATTGAACATGTTCATGCATCTCACTTCACAAACCTAGCACTTTGTTCACCAAATTTTACACCAGCCATGTTTGAACCTTTTTTCTTGCCTGGACTCACTTGTTTGCATATATGAGGAATGTGTATATGATTCATGTGATCAAAATGTGCCTAAATCTGGTTTTGAGTAATCTACTGCATCATTCTAAAACCAAAAAGCAACTTAAATGTCATTTTCTGCACCAGCCAGTTTTGAGCCATTTCTTTTTTTGATTTCATTTGTTAACATGTTTGCAAGGTGTATGTATGATTCACTTGACTTAAATATGCATTCAACTTAATTTTGAACTTTTCATGCATCAACAAACCTCAAAATGCAACTTATTGGTCATTTTCCATGACAGAGTGTTTTGAATTTCAATTCTTGCTTGATCTCACTCAAAATCATGTATGTAAGGTGTATATGTGTTTGAAAGGGTTTGAAAGAACTTGGAATTAAAACTAGACATTGCCCTGCACCTCACAAGCACAAATTGGCAGTTTGAATACCACTTTTTACACCAGTTTGTTTTACATCAAAAGTATGGTTTAGACTCATTTAATATCATGTACCTGTGCTGTGTGTATGAATAATTTGATCAGAAAATGTTGGGAATTGGAACTGAACCACAACATGCATTTTTTCAAAATCAACCTTGCACATAATATGCCATTTTTTATGACAGACTTATTTGAGCCCTTCTTTGTGGTTGAATTCATTCAACAATATATATGTGAACTATGTATATGATTTAATTGATCAAATTGTGCCTAGAATTTGAACCGGACATCAACCTGCATCTTACATGACAGTTTTGCATTTTGAACACCACTTCTCACCAGAACTTGTTTTGAACTTAACTTATTACTCACACTTGTTCATCAACCTGTTTGCAATGTGTGTATGTGTTGGGTTTGGTCTGAGAATGTTTAGAACTTGATTTGAACATCAAAATGCATTTCAAAAGCTCATTATGCATGTGCTATCGAATTTCAAAATGGAAGCTTGATCTTTTAAAATCACCACCACCACTGAATTCCTTGTTAAAATCCACTCAATTTAGACTAAAATTTTGCTTAAATCCATTAGGAATTGACAAAGTTATGGATCTTCATGCATTTGCTTGTTCTTGGTTCTTGCCTTGCCCAGGTTTTCAAATTGAACTTACCCATATATATTTATGGGGTGGCATTTACAAACGGATGTATAACCACCCCAGTGGTAATCACCTTGTCACTTAAGCGCCTTGCATGCCATGAACCTGGGTTCGACCCTTGAGGAGGGCAACCCTTTTGTTAATTTTTGTCATTTTTCATCCTATCTTTAAAAATTCATATCTCTCTCAATTTTAATTATTTTTCACCCATTCTTTTTGAATTTTGTTCATCTTAATATCTACTTTCATGTCATATTTTTTATTTCCATGTTTGCCTAATTTTTCATTTCTTTTGACTATGTGCAAGTTATGTACGTTCTGTGATCGTTTTCGCATACGCAGATGAATTTTTTCTTGTGATATACTTGTGGTTGTTTGTGATACTTGTTTGCATTCATGCTCTTAAATGTTAGCTAACATGATAAGACTTCATCTTTGGTTGTCACCATGTTCATTTCACTTCATCTGCTAAATACACTGAAGCTTGACTGTCACACTTCCTGCTTAACCAACTGCTTTGACTGTCACCCATGCATTTTAATTTTTATCATTTCACATGCTCACTTAATGGTTGTCACCATGGATGCATATTTATTATGTTGTTATCTTGTTCAAAATTTTCTCTCCCCCAAGTGATGAAGTTTGTTAACTCTCATCCAAGTTGCCTCTCCTATCCCTCTACAAAGGAAAAGCCTTTCCATTAACCCTAATGTTATGGATAACTCATTCACCCATTTCATTGACTTTGTTAAGTCACTTTAAACTTAGTTTAGAAACCATTAGACTTTGTTTTAAGTCTAAAAGACCCACCTGTACTAGGAGTGCTCTTCAACTAGAACCCTAGGATAGAGTTTGTCAACTCTATGTAAGAATCATCGTCATGATTTCTTACTTCCCCTTTTGAATATTACAACTTAGAATAGGGAGTTTTGTCAAACTCCATATAAACATTGTCATGTTTGTTCCCCCTTGAACCTTGATCATAATCAAGTGTTCTTCATCCCTTGTGAGGTGAACTATGTTTGCTCTGATTCTATCCTAGTTAGGATACGTAGGCAGAAGATGCGATGTCTTTGCGAGCAAACTTAGAAAACCATCTAGGTCGTTACATATCCATAATCCATAGTACATATTCACAAACTTAGCAAACAATCAAACAAAAGGTTCATGTAGAGTACTACAGATGATTAGGGTGCTAACACCTTCCCTAGGTATAACCAACCCCCGATCCCCGAATCTCTTAAGCGTTGTCGTTACATCGCGAAAAAGGTTTTTATTTCTTTAGACCTTTCCTTTGGATAAAATAAAGTTCGGTTGTAAAAGAATTAAGATTCAAGTTAATTTAATAGCTTGATATCCAATTTTCACCGCAACAGAAATGGCGACTTCACTGGGGATTTGCTTTTATATTGCTTTGAGGGTTTAGCCTATCTTGTTTGAATACTTGCTATATTTGTGAATACTTGTAAATATTTATATATGTGCCCTGTTAAATCTTGGGAACTTTGAGTGGTAAGAAAACACTATACCCGTGTTTCAGCGTACTTATGATAGGATGGTGGTATATTCAAAGAGACTTATAGGGAGTTGATTTCCGACCAAGTTGACTTGAGAAAACCACTGCTCAGTAGAGGCCCTTCTGAGAGTTAGTATTGTTGATCGAGTATTCGTGAAAACAATGATACTTTCTACATGGGAGCCCATGATACTGAGAACTTTTAGATTACCTTTTCCCCCACTATGGCTTTATTAGGATGTAGTGCGATGACTATAAGGAAGTAATTCCAAAGTAGTTGATACACGATACTACACTTGGACGAGACTCTCTTGAGAATATTGTCGACCACCAAGTATTTGGGAAATCAATAATATCCAAAAGATGGGTCGAGGACTCTGGGAACTCTTTTAGAACCTTGTTCTGCAGTTTTGAAGACCTTAGTACATACCTTGGGGTGGGTAGACCTTGACTCCATACTCATGTTCTCTAAACCAAAACCTTTATTTGTTTACACATGTGTATATGTGAATCTGTGCTTACCTGTGTTTGTGCATTCATGCATTCATGAACATCATATCATAAAAGTTTCATGGAACTCAGATCTCTTGTTTGTAAACATTAGGATCATCATGGATAGTGGAAAAAAGAAAACTATGAAGTACACTTACAAAAGTCCTAACTTGGATGACATAGAAAGGTTGAGCACTTAGATAACAGACCTAGAAGGATTCAAGAGCAGGTATGGGAACTTATTGTCATTGTTAAGGGTAAAAAGGAAGATGGATCTGGGACTTCTCTCCACACTTCTCCAGTTTTATGATCCACTCTATCATTGTTTCACTTTCCCTGATTATCAGCTGGTACCTACACTTGAGGAATATTCTTGCTTGATTGGTTTATCTATTCTTGAAGACTTTCCTTTTCCAATCATGGAGAAGGACCCTAAGGAAGAAGAAATTGCTAAAGCTACACGTTTGGGATTGGTGGATATTCAGAAAAATATGGTTACTAAGGGAGGAGTATTTGGTTTGACTGCAGAGTTCTTGGTTGGGAAAGCACAATACTATGCTGATCACTTGAGTATGGATGCATTCGAGGCTATCCTTGCCCTGCTCATTTATGGGATCTTCTTGTTTCCAAGTTTTGATAATTTTGTGGATCTCAATACCATTAAGATTTTCTTAAAGAAAAACCCTGTGCCTACTTTACTAGCTGACGCCTATCATTCTGTTCGCTTGAGGAATCTTCATAAAGGAGGAATGGTTACCTGTTGTGTCCCTTTACTATACAAGTGGTTTATTTCTCACTTGCCTAAAGCTCATGCTTTTTGGAAGGAAGATTGGTGGTCTCAGAAGGTTATGGCTCTCACTCACTCTGATATCGATTGGTACAGCCGTAATTATGATGGGATAAAGATCATTGACAGTTGTGGAAGTTTCGGTAACGTACCTCTCCTGGGTACAAATGGAGAAATCAGTTACAGGCCTATTCTCGCTCGCCGACAGCTTGGATATCCTTTGAAGGACAAACCAAATAGCGCTCATCTGGAGAATATTTTCTTTAAGGGAAGTTCAGAATTGAAAGGAGAAATTCTAAAAGCTTGGGGTCATGTACACAAGAAAGGGAAGGAAGACTTAGGGAAGCCTAATTGCGTCTCTCTCGAGCCTTATCTCCAATGGGTCTGAAAGAGAGCTATTCAGCTGAAGATGCCTTATCCTCAGCAGAAACCCATGGTTTTAGAGGAGGAACACACAATGATCTTTATGTCTGAAGAGGAGAAGTTAAAGATTGCATTGAGGAAATCACAACAAACTGAAGTAGCCTGGAAATACAAGTACCAAGTGCCCATGGAAGAGAATGATGAACTCCGTAGACAACTCCAGGCGAAGGATGAAGAAATGATTGCTTATAAGAAGAGGAAGACACAAGAAGGTCTATCTTCTTCCAGCTCTTAGTCAACTCCATGGAAGCTAGTCGTGGACAAACTCATTCTTGAGAAGACTCAGATGGAAGAAGAAATCAAGAAGCTCAAAGCAAAAGAGGACTTTTATTTAGAATACTGTCAGCCTTAGGACTTTTGTAAAATGTACTAGATATTTTTTAATTCAAATCTTGAAAATTAATGAAATGAAATGATGTTTTGATCTGAGTTCCATGAAACCTTTGCATTTGCATTCTCATTAATTAATCATTCAAGGAACTAAAGATTGTTTTGCAGATACTATAGGATGGATTCTGGAAAGAAAGTAGAGGTTGTGTTCCAAAGGCCAAAATTGGAGAACTTGAAGAAACTGGGAAGTTTAGTAGAAGACCCCGAGGCATTCAGAGAGAAGTATGGGAGTATGCTGTCTTTGATAGAAGTTCAAGTATATGAAGAGATGTTATCCGCACTCGTGCAGTTCTATGATTCAACCTATCACTGTTTCACCTTTCCAGACTATCAGTTGCTACCAACCTTGGAAGAATATTCTGCCCTGATGGGAGTAGGCGTCACTCTTAGACCATTTTCTGGAAGTGAAGGGACTCCTAATGAAAGAGCAGTTGTAGAGGCCGTGTATTTGGAGGTGGACGAGGTACGATCTCATAGGGTTACTAAGGGAGGGTTGTATGGATTTCCAGCTATGTTCCTGTATGAAAAAGCTCAAAGCTATGCCTTGTCAAAGAATATTGAAGCATTTGAGGCCATCTTGGTTTTACTAATTTACGGACTGTTCCTGTTCCCGACTGCTAATGATTTTGTGGACGCAAATGCAATCAACCTTTTCTTAATCAAAAATCATGTACCTATCTTGCTGGCTGATATGTACTTTACCATCCACCGTAGGAACCGTTATGGAGTTGGACGGATTGAGTGTTGCACCGTTCTCCTGCACAAGTGGTTTATTTCGCACTTGCCAAAAATTCCAGCCCTCTAGGATAAGCAAAATGGGCTCTCATGGACAGAAAAGCTGCTATTGCTCAAACACTCAGATATTAAGTGGTATGACTCTATGTATGGAGGGATTTCCATGATCCAAAGTTGTGGAGATTTCCCGAATGTACCGCTTATCAGCGTCAATGGTTGCATCAGCTATAATCCTATTCTAGCTCATCGACAGTTGGGGCACCCCATGGAGGATGAACCAGACCCAGACTTTTTGAAAAGCTTTTACATTGAAGAGGGGAAGAATCCCGCTTACAGGGCTCGAATTGTGTATGCTTGGCGTTATGTCCACACGAGGGGAGTAACTGCCCTAGGTTACCACGACTCTACTGTTTCAGAATCTTACTTATCATGGGTAAAACAAGCAGTGTTGAAGATGTTCTATACTCGCTTTGAGCCTGACTCACCCAAGCCTACTCTCATAGAAGAATTGAAAGCTGCTTTGGCAAAAGCTGAAAAAGAAGGAAAGACTTGGAGAGATAAGTATTTCAAGGCTATGCAAGAGAAGGAAGAGCTTCAAGAGTTGATCTGTCAAGGTGGAAGGAGAAGTCCTCCAGAAGACGAAGGGTCGTCCAACCAGAAGATCTAAAATCCTATTGTTTTCTGTTTTATTTCATTATGTATCTGTATTGAAGACTTGTATTTCAGTTTCAGAATCGTTATTGTAAAACTCTCAGTTGTTAATCTATGAAGACTTTGAATTTGCTTATTTCCCTATTGTTATAATTTTTGCAAATATTTCTTTGGATTCCTTGAATGATTAATTTTGCATTGTTGCATTTTGCATTCATAAGCATTGCATGTGCATGTTCTTGTGTTGTGTCTCATCTCGCTGTCTTGTCTCCAGAAAGAATCACACTGAATCCTCAACACCGATACAACACCCAAGCCCGAGCTCGTCTAAGAATGGAAGGACAAAATTTGGATATGGACAGGATTGATAATGAACTTGGAGAGCTACGAGGAGGCATGGGGAAGATCATGGAAGCCCTACAAGTCATTTGTGCAAAATTGGACACTCAAGCCACTGTTGTTTCTGAAATCACTGGCATAGCTGTAGAGTCGATCCCAACGGCAGTCACTGTTGCAAATGTTCCACCATATGGGTTACCTCCTGGTTTTGTACCTCCACCAGTAGTCAATCAACAAGCAGTTCCTCTAGGGCCAGAAGTTCCTCAAGCTATTCCTACTTACACTCAGCCTTCTGTTCAGATTCAAGCGCGCCCTGTTTTTCATAATCCTCCACAAGTGTACGAAGGTCCTGATAGGTATGAAGAAGAGAGTGGACGGCATGATAAGTTGAAAGAAAGTGTAGAGACTATCGGCAGGAAAGTCAGAGCAATGGAAGGGAATGACATATTTGGTACTGATGCCATAGATATGTGCTTAGTGTCTGGGTTGGTAATTCCGCCGAAATTCAAAGTTCCCAATTTTGATCAGTATTCTGGGGCTACTTGTCCTCAGACACATCTGATTATGTATTACCGAAGAATGGCCGCTCACGTAGAAGATGACAAGTTAATGATTCACTGTTTCCAAGATAGTTTGAAAGGAGCTCCTGCGGTATTTGGGTTTGGATCAGTCTCGTATTCATAGTTTCCAAGACTTGGCTGATGCTTTTGTGAAACATTACAAGTATAACATGGATTTAGCCCCTGATAGAAGATAGTTACTGAGTATGTCACAGAAGAGTTCGGAATCTTTCAAAGAGTATGAACAAAGGTGGAGGGAAACCGCCTCTCAGGTGGAACCTCCTTTGAGTGAAAAAGAGTTAACAGATTGGTTCGTCGATACAGTGAGACCGAAGTTTTATGAGAAGATGATCAGTAGTGTAACCGCAAGTTTTTCTGATATAGTAGCAGTGGGGGTAAGAGTAGAGTTGGGAATGAAGAATGGAAAGGTGGCTAGCGGTTCCAGCAGGTCTGGTAACAACAATGTCAAGAAGTTCAGCAGTAATTTTCATAAAAAGAAAGAAGGGGAGACAAATGCAGTAACCGTGGGAAGAAAGAGTCGCACCTAGAGACCGCCTTACCAACAGTATCAGCAGAATTATGTTCAGCAATCCCAGCAACAACGACCAATGTATCCGTTGCAGTATGCCCAACAACCATATGTGGCAGTTGTAACTCCGGCTTTCAGTCATCCTGTTCCCAATTATCAGACAGTGCAACTTGCACCTGTATATCATCCAATTCAACAAGGGTATCAACGAGCGCCCAACGCTCCACCCTATCAGCAACACTCTCAGCCTAGAGCTCAGGCACCCAGACAGAACTATCAGAATCGGAGACTAACAACAAAACCTCCACTTCCTCAGATACCAATGACTTACACAGAGTTGTACCCCTCCTTAGTGCAGCAGGGATTGGTAACAACACGACCATTAAATCCAGACACTACATCTCCCCACTATAATCCAAATGCTCATTTTGCCTTTCACGAAGGTGCTGCCGATCATGATTTAGAAGGCTGTCTTGCTTTAAAACATCTTGTCAGGGAGTTGATGGAAAAGAAGATCTTGTCTTTTGATGATGTACCCCCAAATGTCAAAAGTAATCCATTGCCAAACCATGGAGGGGTCAATGCAGTAGAAGAAGTGTCAGATGAAAGGATGGTCCGAGGTGTGTCAGAGATTAGAACCCCGTTGAGGTTACTTCACAAGAAACTACTGAAAGCAGGATTGATAGAGGATACCCATAATGATTGTGAAGAATGTTCTAGTGATTCTAGAGGGTGTGATGAGGTACGAAGAGATATACAAAGATTGATTGATGAGGGCGTATTGCAAGTGTATAGTAAGGTGAGAAGAGAAGAAGTTTTGGTAATTGAGCCTGTTTTTAATTTACCAAAGAAAGGTGAGAAAGTTCCGGTGTTCAAAACGACCAACAAAAATATGAAGCCTGTTTTCAACAAGTCGGCTGTCAATCCACCTCAACCGGTTATTATCCAAAAACCAAGACCGTTTCCTTTTGAAAGCACAAAGGCCGTTCCATGGAAGTATGACATGACTGTGATAGATCGGGGGTCTGGGAAGGTTAGTCAGAAAGAGACAATAAAAGACGACCAAGTAGACGTGACAAACGTTGTAGGTACAAGCAAAATGACCCGTAGTGGTCGAATCTATCAACCAAAGATAACAGTAGCCATTCCAAAAGAGGTTACCCCTGCTGCGACAAAAGAACAAGAGGTACCAGGAACTGAAGGAGACGATGAAGAATTCTTAAGGATTATTCGGAAAAGTGATTACAGGATTATTGATCAGCTCCACCAAACCCCATCAAAGATATCGATCTTGTCTCTCTTAATGAATTCTCCAGCTCACAGAGAAGCTCTGCAAAAAGTATTGAAACAGGTACATGTGACAAAAGACACAACTCTCGGACAATTTGATTCAGTAATAGCCAACATTACAGCCTGTAACACCCTGAGCTTTAGTGATGCAGAGTTGCCGAACGAAGGACGCAATCACAACCGTGCATTGCACATATCTGTCAGGTGCCAAGAAGACATCATGGCACGAGTTTTAGTCGATATTGGATCCTCATTGAATGTATTGCCCACCAGGTCGCTCGCAAGGCTAGCATATGCAGGGGCAGAAATGAAATCAACGTCTTTGATTGTAAAAGCTTTTGATGGTTCAAGAAGAACGGTTGTTGGAGAGATAGAATTGCCAATCATGATCGAACCTCATGTGTTCGATATTACATTCCAAGTCATGGACATTAACCCAGCTTATAGTTGTTTGTTGGGACGACCGTGGATTCACGCCGCTGGGGCAGTGACTTCCACCTTACATCAGAGAATGAAATTTGTTGTGAATGATAAGTTAGTAATTGTACACGGTGAAGAGGACCTAATGGTGAGCAATCTGTCATCATTCAAGTATATTGAAGCAGATGAGGGCGCATTAGAAACATCCTTTCAGGCACTCGAGATAGCTAATATGGTGATGTTGGAAGAAACAGTGGCTAAGAGTGGTCCGTCTTTTGCATCCGCTCGGAACATCAAGTCTACACTGGAAGAAGGCACTCCTGCAGGTTGGGGAGAGATTATCGAAGTAAAGCCAAAAATGGATCGCCAAGGGTTGGGTTACAAACCAACTCATGATGAAACACTGACACATGACAAGGGACGCCCGAAGACTATACAAGAAGTATTCATCAGTGGAGGTTTCCAAGTCAGTGCTGTGGAAGAAGATTTTAAAGATAAAGACCTTGAGCAGTTAGTGTATCATTGCAACACTGCCTTGAGCAACTGGGAAGCTATTGAGATTCCTTTGGTCTTTCCTGAGTCAAAGTAATTTGTTTGTCCTTCTTTTCTTATTTTTGTTTTGAATCTCCATAGCCATGCCCAAGGCTATAGGAATGTTTTGTAAGGGCCCCGAGCTTTCAAGAAAATCAATGAAAAATGAACTATTTTGTTAATTTCCTTGTGTTATTTCCTTTACTGTTTTTGCTTTCGTTTAAAAAAAAAGAAAAATGGCAATCTTAAAAAACCAAAACAATTTTCTCTTTTGTGTGTTGCATTTGTCTTTGTGTGTTTTAATAAATTAAGCCATTCCAACGTGCAGTGATGTCCTAAAACCCATTGAACCATATGACTTTGCATTCCCTCCTGACTTTGATTCACCAATATACCAAGCTGAAGATGAGGATGAAGATTTTGAAATCCCTGATGAACTGGTAAAATTGGCACACCATGAGTATGCAGAGCTTCAACCCTACAAAGAACAGGTAGAAGTCATTAATCTTGGCACCGAAGAAAACAAGAAAGAAGTCAAGATTGGGGCAGCTCTAGGGGCAGAAGTCAAGCAGCAACTAGAAGAACTTTTGAAAGAATATGTGGATGTATTTGCTTGGTCGTACCAAGATATGTCGGGTCTAGACACTGACATAGTGGTTCACAAGTTACCACTTCGACCAGAATGCCCACCGGTTAAACAAAAGCTCCGAAGAACAAGACCTGACATGACTCTCAAGATTTGAGATGAGGTGAAGAAACAGATTGATGCGGGTTTTTTAGTAGTGTCCAAATACCCCGAATGGGTGGCCAATATTGTACCTGTACCGAAAAAAGATGGGAAAGTCATAATGTGTGTGGATTACAGGGATCTAAACAAGGCCAGTCCGAAGGATGATTTCCCTTTGCCGCATATCGATACGTTGGTAGATAATACAGCTCATTTTGCAGTTTTCTCATTTATGGATGGGTTCTCCGGTTACAATCAGATTAAGATGGATCCCGATGACATGGAAAAAAATACTTTCATTACTTCGTGGGGGACTTACTATTACAAAGTTATGCCTTTCGGTCTAAAGAACGCAGGTGCTACTTATCAAAGGGCCATGGTAACTTTATTTCATGATATGATGCACAAGGAGATAGAGGTATATGTTGATGACATGATAGCCAAATCTCAAAGCGAAGAGGACCATTTGGAACATCTTTTGAAATTATTTAAGAGACTCAGAAAATATCAGTTGAGACTGAATCCAGCCAAGTGTACCTTTGGAGTAAGATCTGGGAAGTTACTCGGTTTCATTGTCAGTCACCGAGGGATTGAGGTAGATCCAAGTAGAGTCCGAGCCATTCAAGACATGCCAGCTCCACAAACGGAAAAGCAAGTCAGAGGTTTTCTTGGAAGATTGAACTATATATCCAGATTTATTTCCAATATAACTCCTACTTGCGAGCCCATCTTCAAATTATTACGCAAGGACCAGACAGTTGTTTGGAATTCAGATTATCAGCAAGCGTTTGATAAGATTAAGGGCTATCTTCAAGAGCCTCCAATCTTAATACCTTCAGTTTCGGGAAGACCTCTCTTCATGTATTTGACAGTGCTTGAGAATTCAATGGGTTGTGTGTTAGGTCAGCAGGATGAGTCTGGACGAAAAGAATATGCTATCTATTATTTGAGTAAGAAGGTTACTGATTGTGAAAGTCGATATTCGCTCCTGGAGAAAACTTGTTGTGCTTTGGCATGGGCTGCTAGACGCTTGAGGAAGTACATGATTTGTCATACTACTTTGTTGATTTCAAAAATGGATCCGATAAAATATATTTTTGAGAAGCCTGCTCTGACTGGAAGACTCGCCCGTTGGCATATGTTATTATCAGAATACGACATCCAGTATGTAGCCCAGAAGTCTATCAAGGGTAGTGTTTTGTCAGAATATCTTGCAGATCAACTAGTGGAAGATTATGAGTCTCTCAAATTTGATTTCCCAGATGAAGACATCATGTTGGTAAAAGATTGTGAAGAGCCAGGTCTTGATGAGGGTCCACAGGAAAGTCTTTGGTGGAAAATGATGTTTGGTGGTTCCTCCAATTACAGTGGGCATGGCGTAGGCGCCGTCTTAATGAATCCGGAAGGTGGGTACACTCCATTCACAGCCAGGTTGGATTTTGACTACACAAACAATATCGCCGAATATGAAGCATGCATTCTCGGCCTCGAGGCAGCTATCGACCTCAAAATCAAACTTTTTGAAGTCAGTGGGGATTCAACTTTGGTTATCTATCAGGTTACTGGAGAATGGGAAACTAGACATGACAATTTGATTCCTTATAGAGCCTACATCATCAAGATGATGGAATATTTCGATGAAATCGCTTTCAAACATGTTTCGAGATCTGAGAATCACATTGCCGATGTCCTAGCCATGTTAGCCTCAATGTGGAGAATCAAGGATGTCAATAATGCCACTCTCATTCGAATCGAACGCAAGACCGAGCCCGCCTACTGTCAGATGGTTGAAGAAGAAGCTGATGATAAGCCATGGTTCTATAACATAAAGAATTACCTGTTAAAACAAGAGTATCCAACAGATGCTACATCACTTGACAAGAAAACTCTAAGATGATTAGCATCCAAATTCTTTCTCAGCAATGATGTACTCTACAAAAGGAATCATGATATGGTCCTGCTTAGATGTGTCGACAGACGAGAAGCAGAGTTGTTAATGCAAGATGTTCACGAAGGAATGTTTGGTACTCATGCCAATGGATATGCTATATCTAAAAAGATTTTGAGGGCTGGTTATTACTGGTTGACCTTGGAAACTGACTGTATTCAATATGCCAGGAAATGTCACAAGTGTCAGATTTATGCGAATAAGATGCATGTACCTCCGACGTTGCTAAATGTGTTGTCATCACCATGGCCTTTCTCTATATGGGGCATTGATATGATCGGGGCAATTGAACCAAGAGCTTCCAACGGACACCGATTTATTCTGGTTGCAATTGATTATTTCACAAAGTGGGTTGAAGCTGCATCCTACACTAATGTTACTCGACAAGTGGTGGCTCGTTTTATCAAGAAAGAGATTATCTGTCGTTACGGAATTCCGAGCCGGATCATAATGGACAATGGTACCAATTTGAACAAAATCATGAAAGAGTTGTGCGATGACTTCAAAATTGAACATCATAATTCCTCACCCTATCGTCCCAAGATGAATGGAGCTGTAGAAGTTGCAAATAAAAACATCAAAAAGATTTTGCAAAAGATGGTGAAAACTTACAAGGATTGGCATGAGATGCTACCATTTGCCTTGCATGGGTACAGAACGTCGGTCCGCACTTCAACAGGGGCAACCCCTTTTTCTTTGGTATATGGAATGGATGCGGTACTTCCCATTGAGGTCGAGATACCTTCTTTGAGAGTCATAATGGAAACCAAGCTTGAAGAAGTGGAATGGGTAAGGGAAAGGTTTGATCAGTTGAATCTCATCAACGAAAAGCGCATGTCTGCGATGTGTCATGGTCAGTTATATCAGAAAAGGATCAAGAGGGCTTTTGACAAGAAAGTTCGTGTCCGAGAATTCCGAGAAGGGAAACTTGTACTCAAAAAGATTTTACCAGTTCATAAAGATACACGGGGAAAGTGGATGCATAACTATGACGGCCTGTTTGTTGTAAAAACAGTCTTCTCAGTGAATTCTGATGCAGTACGAAAATATTACGCCTAAAAGCATCCGATAAGCCGAAAACTCAAAGGAACGACTTATGCAAAAGTTAGGGTTGAAGGAAAAGAAAAGAAAAGAGAAAAAGAGAAAAAGAAAGAAAAATAAGAGCTCGCTAAGTTGAAAACCCGAAAGGGCGGCTTAGGCAAAAATGAGCGTCCCGGTGGATTGAAAACCCGAAAGGGCGGTCCAGGCAAAATTAGGGACAAAGGCGTTTCACTGCATCAGATGAGTTGTCACTAACGTAGAAGGTCCTACAAGAATTCACTCCAACCGCTCTCGTCAGAAGCAAGGATTTTGAGGAATTTTAGTCTTTAGGGATAGTTTGGTCATGGGATTCGATGTAACCTTGTCCACGTTGCCATTTTTTTCACTTGTAAAATTTCTATGGAATTTTGTCATTGGCAAGATTTCATCCTTGAATAAAATCAGTGTTGAGCCATTCTTTCTTTTGCAAATTTATCACTTCCTTAATTTTCTTTGTTATGCAAAATATTGTTCGTTGATCAACGATAATTTTGAAAACATTAGGGTCAAATTATTTGAATAAACTTGAAAAGATTAACAAACATAAAAACTTTAACTCATGGAAAAGAGTCGAGGAAAATCATACTTCCCCGAAACCTCAGGGTAACATAACTTTGATATGCAATCCAATTACATTCCCCAATGAAGTATAAGCAAGTCGAACTGCTGATTTTCCTTTGGTCATGTGTGGGTATCAAAACTTGAAGACTGTTTTCTCAAGGAACTTCTTATGATGATGTGAAGACTCGTCCCAGTAGAAGATGCCTGAGCACTTGAATTTACTTTGACATCTCTGAATAGCTTGTTTAGAAAGCTCGGTTCCCCTGTTAGGATTGGATTTATTTTCAAGACTACATACACCTTTTCAGCCTGGGTTCAGTGTGATTCATTTTGTCTCTCGAGTTCGGTGTGATATCTGTCGATTCCCCCTGAATGACCGATCACTGCTAGTGAACTTCCGCCTAAAAGTCCAGTCGTAACCGGCATTGTTTTAGAAGCCAATCGTTATTGGTAGTTTTTTGGTCATCGCCATATTTCTTGTTAAGACCAGTCGTAACTGGCATTGCCTTAAAATCCACTCATTGGTATCTATTGATTCGGTCATCACCGCCTTCTCCATTGAAGTCCATTCGTAACTGGTAGTGTTCGAAATCCAATCGTTATTGGTTTTCTTTTGGTCGTCACCATGATTTCCTTTGAGGTCCAGTCGTAACTGGCATTATCTTAACTTCACTCGTTATTACCTTTTGGTTCGATTGTTACCAACCTTTTCCCTCTGAAGTCTAGTTGTCACTAGAAAATGCCCATGGAAGTCTAGTCGTAACTGGTGTCACTTGGAATCCAATCGTTATTGGTATTTTTTGGTTTGGTCGTTACCAACCTCCCCAGCTAAAGCCTAGTAGCTTGCTAACATTCTCATAACCACATGTGTTGGTATGCCCTGATTTGGTCGTCACCATGTTTTCTTTCAAAGTCCAGTCGTAACTGGCATTTCTTGAAACCCAATCGTCATTGGTACCCGGACTTGGTCGTTACTAATCTCCTTTAAGTCCAGTAGTTACTGGCATTGCTTGAAATTTGGTCATCACCAATTTCCCCAGTCGAAATCTTGCGTGTTATCGATTGGATTTGAAAAATCTCATTTGTTATTACCCCAGGTTGGTCGTTACCATCACCTCCGGAAAGTCTAGTGGTTACTAGCACTGCCCGAACCATTTGTTAAAACTGGGTGACATCATTACCCCTACTGAAATCTTCCTCCCAGACAAGTCTCGGAGATCTAGTCGTCACTAGTATCCCCAACGTATTTGGTCTTTGTTTCTAGTCCATTCCTGAATATCCCGTTTGAACTTTTCACTATAGGAAGTTCCTCATCTGATCATCCCCAGTGAGGTTCGTGTTTTAGTTCTTCACTCCCCCAGTAGAAAGTCACTCTTTTCCCCGGTGGAAATCTAGCCCTTTCCCCAGTGGAGTGTTTGCTCTTCCCTAGTGAGATTGTCATCTTCATTGGACTTTGTGCATCCTCATATGAAATTTTCCTCTCAGTTATCACTAGTCATGTTTGAACTATTGGTTGTTATATCGCAGTTTCCCCCAATGTCGGATCCACAAAATCAGGTCCCGTGAGTAGTTACTCGTTGTTTTGTTTCCCTGTCTTCTGCATATGTCTTGCATCCAAGCATCATGAAGCATCATTTATAATTCATGGCATATCAGGACCTGTCCTTTTTCATATCATCGGATCTAAGGGACAAAATTTTCGGTTTTTTATATTTAAATACCTTTCACTGCGATTCTACGAGGATTGTCATCTCTCGGTTCCATCTAGTGAAGATATTTAAATAGGGGCAACTGTTGCACCCCAAATTTTGACCCCTTAGATTCTCATTATCATTTTAGGAGCATACTCATGAGTTATCTAACCTTAACCCAGTGCAAGTTTGTCTTTGTCAAGTTACAGATGAATCAGAGTTTTGTACAGTCAAATCGAAGCTTCAGGGATTGTGATCAATCAAATTTTTAGGCTAATTCAATCATGAAACAAGATCAAGGATATCATATAATGTCAATTGAGAATCCAATTTGAGGTTGTTACCCCAGAATCAAGAACAGTGTATTTCAGGGCACCCGATTAGGGTTTTGACCAAGTAAAAATCAACTGTAGTTTGACTTTGATGTTGGAGGATGTTTTAATGGTGGGATTATGATTCATGAAGTTCATATATATTAATAAAGTTCATTCGAGAAGTTTCAAAGTCTCACAAGGTCCAGAGTGTCAACAGACGACTCGGTAGTCACCGATCAATCGTACGGTTGACCAAAAAGTCAACTCTTCAAATTTAAGGAATTGGACTTCAAAGTGTGAATAAAAAATGTTCCTTATATCATATTGCACTTGCCTATCAATTTTCATGACCATTGGATCAAGGATGAAGGAGTAATCGAAAAATCGGGAAATTAGGGTTTTGAAAGGGGCTACACCATAACTCCTTAACCACACATCCAATTGAGTTGTTTCAAAGCTCATTTGAAAGCTATTGACAAATCTTACAAAAGTCACTAAGTGGTCCATGATCAGAAAATTCATAGATTTGGAGTTATGATCAAATTCATTTCTAGAAGGGAAAAAGACTTAAATAAATTTCACTTTTAAGTTCATTTTTTAGCAACTTTGGGAGACCTTTTGACCAAGTTCCTTTGGGAAATTGAAACTCATGAAAACATGGATGTTTTAGAGATATTTTAGGGCTTTCTAAAAAGTACTAGCACATCTCAAAAGGATTTGTGAGCTGAAAGTTATGGTTATGGCAAGTTGGTGATTTCACACTTTAGTCCCACATTGTCAAAATTTCAAAAATCCATTCTTTCATCAATCTGACCAAACTCAAGCCTTTGAATGTTGTTGTTTATGATATGTAGAGGGTTTGAAGCATAGAAATATGAAGGAAATGCAGAGGAGATGGAATTAGCCAAACTTGCAAGTGGGCTTGCAAGTGGCTTTACAACTTGCATTTGAAATCATAAGGCAAGCATGAGGTGGAAAAGTGAATCTGAACCAACCATCAACCTACACTCTCTAGCCTGCATTTAGCCCATTCAAAATCATAATTTTTCTTGACTATTGGGCTTACCCATCAGCCAAGGAAACCCCTTTGTGGAGGTTTGATCCAAAGGTGTAAAATCTTTCTTTCATGTGAAGAAATCTCCAAATCTGCCCCCTCTCTTCATTTGCCTATAAAAGGGAGCCCTCATCACTTCATTTAAGACACAATATTGATTCTAAAAACCATAGAAACACAAAGCTCTCACTCTTTCACATCTTACTTCAAAAATCACCAAAATCACAAAATTGTCAAAAACCACCAAAAATCTGTCTTGGTAGTTTTGCTGCCAAACTCCGTTCTCTACATTCAAACACCTCAACAATCATCCACACAATCTATGAATATGATATAGAAGGTGTACACGACCTTAAACCATTCAAAAACCTCACCATTCAAAAAGTCAACTTCCACACCAAGTTACTTTGACCAAAAGCCATAAAATCAGCCAAAACTTGTTATATGCATTTGCTTGGTGTTTTAATCAATCAAACACCTCTCATATATCATTTCTCAATTGTCTAAAGTGTTAAAGATCATTGGTGGAGTTTATTTCTTCAACTGTCACAAGGATTGCATTCTTGCTTAAAAAAGAAGAAAGCTTCAAAGCTAGTGTTATTTGGAAGTTCCTCTAGGTTTCTTGGTGTACTAACCTACTCAACACAGTCCACTATAGGTATGTAAACACTACATCTTTGCTTTGCACCATAATTTCATGTTCTAGCATTTTGGTTCATTATGTTGGAAGTATGTCATGTCTTGTATCAAACTCTACCATGAATATACCAGCTGTGATCTCAGGCCTAGAGATGGTTAAATTTGTGCTCAAATTCATCCAACATCATGCATTCAATATGTGTGTGGAATTAATTTGGTCAATAGTGCTTAAAATGATGAACTGCATTTTTCATGTCTTGTATCAAAATGGCCAAGTTTTCACTCAAACCCTTATTTTTCATGACAGTTCTATGTTAGCCCCAAATTGTGTTTGAACTTACTCAATATCATGTATGTATGCTATATGTGTGTGATTAATTGAATCAGAAAGTATGTGGAACTAAAAATTCATATCTCATGCCTCATTTTCATGACAACTTGCATTTTGTGAATCACTTTTCATGACAGTCTGTTTCCAATTTATTTTGGTGTTTGAATCCACTCAATATCATGAATATAAGATGTGTATATGTTTGAATTGGTCTGAAATTGTTTTGAACAGAAATTGAACATGTTCATGCATCTCACTTCACAAACCTAGCACTTTGTTCACCAAATTTTACACCAGCCATGTTTGAACCTTTTTTCTTGCCTGGACTCACTTGTTTGCATATATGAGGAATGTGTATATGATTCATATGATCAAAATGTGCCTAAATCTGGTTTTGAGTAATCTACTACATCATCCTAAAACCAAAAAGCAACTTAAATGTCATTTTCTGCACCAGCCAGTTTTGAGCTATTTGTTTTGCTTGATTTCATTTGTTAACATGTTTGCAAGGTGTATGTATGATTCACTTGACTTAAATATGCATTAAACTTGATTTTGAACTTTTCATGCATCACCAAACCTCAAAATGCAACTTATTGGTCATTTTCCATGACAGAGTGTTTTGAATTTCAGTTCTTGCTTGATCTCACTCAAAATCATGTATGTAAGGTGTATATGTGTTTGAAAGGGTTTGAAAGAACTTGGAATTAAAACTGGACATTGCCCTGCACCTGACAAGCACAAATTGGCAGTTTGAATACCACTGTTTACACCAGTTTGTTTTACATCAAAAGTGTGGTTTAGACTCATTTAATATCATGTACCTGTGATGTGTGTATGAATAATTTGATCAGAAAATGTTGGGAATTGGAACTGAACCACAACATGCATTTTTTCAAAATCAACCTTGCACATAAAATGTCATTTTTTATGACAGACTTATTTGAGCCCTTCTTTGTGTTTGAATTCATTCAACAATATATATGTGAACTATTTATATGATTTAATTGATCAAATTGTGCCTAGAATTTGAACTGGACATTGTCGCTACTGCGAAAATCGGCGCCAGCTGACAGAAGAGTCGCCACCGTGCGTTATTTATCCCACGGGAGGGAAAGGAAACGCTCAGAGTAAACCTCGCACAACACGGGAAATGTATGGTCATCGCAACCAAAACCTGGGTTCGGGAGTCGGTTACGCAAGGGGAAGGTATTAGCACCCCTCACGTCCGTCGTACTCGACGGGATCCACGCTTGTTGTCGGGTATGGATTGTTATTCTATCTACTCTAAAGGTCAGGGGTTAAAAAGAAAAGAGAATGAAAATAAAATGACTCGGCAAAGTATCGCACTTTATGCCTACGTATTCCCGCCTGGAACGAGAAATCAGAGTCAACGTAGTTCGCCTACCTACAGGAAAGGAGGGGAAGGTTGCTCGCTAGGATATCTTATCCTATGCCTACGTACTTTCATACAGCATGAAAGATCAGAGCAAACGTAGTTCGGGCCACGTACGACACAAGTCTGTCCTGGTTGATTTTATTCCTTCTGAAAAAGGTTTTCTGATTAGCAGTCCAAGCGGACAAAAACGAAGTCTTGATGAGTTCACATTCTTTTACGGAATAATTGTCTTTTATTGTGTTTGAAATCTTTATGGTGTTTTTCTGTTTGTTTTGAGAAAGAAAGAGACAGAACTCTAACCTACGGTTGCGAAGGGAAACAAACTAACCTAATGTTATCATGCATGGGTTAATACCTAGTGTCTATCATGCTCCTCTCTTGCACAGAGAGAAACAGGGATCCTACGGGAATAGACGGGAACAGAAACAATATCAGATGTATACAGTAAAGCGGTAAAATGCATGGATGCAGCAATACAAGCGAGGCAAGGGAGTCCCACTCAACCTCGAACCTAGAAAACAATAGGCAAAATTGAACAGGCTTCACTTTCAACCCAACAGGGTAAACAACAAACAATACAGCCAGGAAAACCAATCAATACATCAGAAATGAAATACAGCAAAAAAAAAAAAAAACAGCCACAGCAGCTCTGCATCACACCAGTCTTCAAGTCATCTCCAATCAGCTACAAGCATCACTCTCCATCTCCACAGCTTTTCAAGCAAGGTCTTCATCATCAGTCTTCCATCTGCAATGGCTTTTCTTCAAGTCTCAAGCTTCAGGAGAAACATCAGTCAACAAGATGAAGTGAATGAATGTTAGACAGTTAATTACCTACCAAGGGTGGTTCATCAACTGTTAACATTAAACAGAAAGTTTTCTCTCAAAAGTTCTATCTTTCAAATACATTCACTGATCCTTCCAAAGGAAGGAGGTGGATATTTGAAAGAGACTTTGAATCATAGAGAAAGGATGGATGCAGACAAGGCATTCCATGTTTGAGAAACAAGCTTTCTAATCTAGAGCTCTGCCTAGCTCCTAAACCCTAATCTCCTCAACAGCTACTAGCAAGAATCTCCTCTCCAACTCTGGAAGTTGGTCTTCAAGCTCTGGATCTCCAATGGCTTCAACATCACAAGTCTTTAACTTCCCCAATCCCCAGACAATCCCCATACCCACGCAGACAAATCAATAATCCCCAGAGGGCACACCACACCAATCAATCAAATATAGACAGTAATATACTAATAGCAGTAGGGGAATCCTATTGATTTCTAAGGGGATCTATCCTATACCCATAACCCCTATAGTCCATACCCCAAAAATCAAATTAAACTATCCTAAAAGAATTAAACTATTTCACCTAAGTTGATTTAAAACCCTAATTTTGTTCCTGTTGTTTTCACCTAAGCTAATCACCTCAAATTAATTCCTAAAAATATGAACTAAAATGCATATACAAGCTAACAATGTCTATTAATCAACCTAAAAAAGAATGGACCAAAAAATATTAAAGCATCTATTAGAACCAAAATTAACAAAATCATGCATGAAATTAAACTATTTAAAATGCTATTTACTTGAAAAATATGGGAAAAATATCAAATGAAAAATAAAATGCAATTTTTATTTTTTATAATTTTCTAGACTCTTTAAAGAAAATTATGCAAAAAGAATTATTAAAAAATAATGTTTTTCCAATTTTATATGATTTTTATAAAATGCATGACAATGAAAAGAAATTAAAAATTAAAATATAAAGAAAATAGAAAGAGAGGGTGAGAATAGCAAGGGCGCCTAGTTGTAATTTCAGGTGGGCCACAGGACAGGGGGTGCGAATAGAACAAAACCACAGGCCCAGCGCGCTTCAGAATATCAACAAAAATCAAAAACCTCATAACGGTGTGGATAGCAACATTTTCAGTTGATTGACGTTGGGCCTGGTTGAGAGGGGTGTCAAAAGCAAGGAATTCCAAAGCCCACTCAGAAATTTTAAGTGAAACGGGGCGTTTCACTCCTTTGAATTTCCCTCCGTTTTTCAACTTAAATCGTGGCCGTTTGATTGCAATCTGAGTCAAGGTCAAACCCTCATCGTGTGGTCAGAAGGTTGTCTTCAACCTTAGAAACCCTAGGGTTTCTGAAACTTCTTCGCCATGCACACTCTTTATACTCCTCTGTTCTCCACCAATAGTCCATGAAATCACATGCCATGAAGAGCAAACTTGGTCCATTTTCTTCCCTCTACACAACCCTATCAATATCTCACTCTAAAATTCACTCAAGAAATAAACCCGATAGGGGTAACAGATAGGATCCACCATTTTCACCTGCAATCAAATGCCTCAATTCTTGCCAAAACTTATCCTCATCTACTCTACACCTCATACTGGTCATTTTAAGCTATAAAGAGAGGATTATCGTGCTATATTCCATGTGTTATGAACCTCAATAGAATTTGTGCACCATGATCAAACTCCATTAAACCTCTCCAAACTCTGTGGAAATCATCATCTAACCTAACTTAACCAGTCTAAGCTATCAAAACCCTATCATGCTAACTAAAAACATGCAATTCGAATAGAAATCCAACCTGGTTTAAAATGGAGATACAGCTATGGAAATCCTTGAATCAATGCTTGCAGGGACTTGAAACTGATCCACACACCACCACTTTGATTCTGTATGCAAAGATCTAGGCTCAAACTTCTTGAATCTTGTACTTGAAACCTTCTTGCAAATTGGATGGTTATCTTGAACAGCACGATCCTTCCTCCAATTCTACCAATCTTGATGTGGATTATGATGCTTGGATGATGATGATGAAGATTCAATCAAAAAATGTGAAGATTGATGGATATTTGAGAGAGTTTGTGATGCTTATGCAAAGTGGAGAAAATGAATGAAACTTGGGGTTTTGAGAAAATGCAATCACCAACCATGGCATGAACCATCTCATATCCATATATACATGATGTTAGAAACTCCTAGAAGCTTGGAGAAGCTTCCCTTGCACAAATTCCCTTGGATTTGGTTTATGTATCTTCCATTACAAGCAACCATGGATAACTCCCAAAATGTGAACTATGCTAAAAATTCTACTTTAGCCAATGTCTTTAAAATGATCTTTCCATTCAAAATGACCTATAATTTTGCTTCATTTGGCCAAGATATGAAAAAACTCATTTTTAAGTCCATTTTTATTCATTAAATCCAACAATTTTGAAACCTTGTGCTATGAATCTTTCAAATCTCTCATGGTCACTTTTATAGACTCAAAATGTCATTTGGAACAAGTTTGATGTTGTAAAGTTTTCCATTTGAAGCTTCCTTGTATGAGTTTTGGGCATAGGTTAAAATGACCTGTAATTCTCAAATGACCAAAATACCCTTTACTTGCCAAGACCATAAGTAGAGTTCCACAAATCATATGAAGGCATACTATACCATTATAGAAATCTAAGACAATGAGGAACAACTCTTATGTTTACCAGAAATTTATTTGAAATCTCCTTGAGGGGTAAAAATATCTTGGAAGTCAAGTCACTTTCATAGACAAAATTTCAGATACCTCAGATGACCTGTAACTTGTAAGGACCATAACTTGAGTTCTATAAATCATCTTGATGTCTTCAACCACTCAAATTAAAGGTCTTGAGATCCTCTACAAGTTTCATGTTGGCCAAGGATCCATTTGAAGCTTGAATTTTGACTTATCTTGCTTGGAAATTTGACCTAAACTAGGGGATTTTACATAGAAACCCTAATTTAGAACCTCCTCTTCTCCTTGATTTCTCTTGATTTCTTATTATCATAACAACATATCCTTATTCTCCATGTCAAATGATGAACCCCACATCTCTTCAATAGCCCTCAATGCCTTTCCATCAGTCAATTGACCTAGGGTTGACCCAGAGTTGACCCAGATGAAACCCTAGTTGACTGTCTTCCTCCACAACTCTTGTGACTACACCAATGACTTGTTTCCTTCTCCAAATGACTTTCTAAGTCTCCCATGATGCCCACATACTTTCCATGCTCAGCCCACAGCTCACAATTTCTTTGTTGATCCTCAGCCACCCTCAGTTAGGAGATATACTCAATGCTTGATCTACTGACTTCTCCAAATTTCAAATTCTTTTCTGATGACTTGAATGAGATTGGATCAGGATAATAACCTCTTGATAGGCCTCTAGAGATGAGAATAATGATTGGTCCCCTGTTGGATGACTTGCTATGCTTATGCTATGCAGATGAGTAACCTATGTACATGACTCTACATGCAAATTGTTGCACCCCAAAATTTGACCAACAATTATTTATCCATTGAGTGTTTGAAAGTGGATACCTTCATTAGAAAGTTCAAGAGATCCTCAGAGGAGTGGGTTGAAATCAAGGATGTGTGACTCATAGCTTGAGAGTTGTGGGAGCTCCTCAGATGATTCTGAGACTTTAAGAATGAACTTGATGTTTTGAGAAAGCCTATGAGATGTCTTGATAGCCATCATGAAGCCCAGAGAGGTCATTATGCAAGAATTCAGGAGATTCAACCATGAATGGTAGAATTAGGGTTTTGACTGGGTCAACCCTAGGATAAATGAAAATTTGGAGAAGGTTGAGACCTAATCCAAGGGCCATGAGATCATGGAATGATGCATAGAGATGTTATAAGGATGATTCCTAGGCCAACTCATCCTGATTGAGGAGTTTGAGAAGTTTTGAGTTAGGGTTTCCAAGGATTGTTAGTGAAAAAACCCTAATTTGATCCCTATCTTCCAGGCAGTTTTAGCTCTAGAGGTGATTGATATCTCATCTTCCCCACAACATGAAGGTTGTAGATCTTGTTCTTAGCTTTAATTTGAGTGGCGGAAGTCCTTGATAGGAGTTACAGAGCTCAAGTTATGGTTTTGACAAATTACAGGTCAGCTGAGGTGTGTGAATCTGGGTCCTTGAAAGTCACCCAACTTGCAGACACCTTTTGCCCTAGTAGGATGATTCCTATGACCTCTTGGTCAACATGAATGTTGAAGGGCATCTTCTTAGCTTTAATTTTAGTGGTAGAAGTCCTTGAGAGGATTTGTGGAACTCAACTTATGGTTTGAACAAGACAGGGGTATTTTGGTCATTTGGCAGTTATAGGTCATTTTAAGCAAAGGCCATATCTCCTATTTCCAAGCCTCAAATGGAAAAACTCAAAACATAAAAGTTGTTCAAAATGGCATTTTAAGCCTAGAAAAGTGGTCATGAGTTATTGAAAAGGCCTAGAGCATGGATTTTTAAAAGTGGTTCAAATGGCTTGTAAATGGCTTATAAGTTGAAAAAGTTGAAATTGGAAATTGGTTTGGAAGATCTACAAATCCAAAATAGGTCATCCAATATATCATTTTGATTGGAAACATCATTTTAAAAACAATGGTTTAGCCACATTTTTGAGTTTAGGCTTAAAAGTTGGAGTTGCTTTGTAAATTTGTTACTTGCACATTAAGGCATCAAAAGGAAAAAGGAGAAAATGCTACATAAGGGTTTGTAAGACCTTATTTTCATGTCATAATATCATATGGGGAGAATTTAAGTAATATTGCATGGTTTATCATGAGATTGCATGAGATTCACTCAAGATGACAAATTCAAATTCTCATTGCGTGATACATTCTAGAAACTTCATGGAAGGTTCTCCAAAGTTCTAGAGGCTTCTATTCTCATCTATATAAGCCCTAGAGTGGCTCCATGCATTGGTTAGAGATTCCTAGAGCTTGCATACTACACTTTGATTCCTTCACTCCAAAAGTGCATTTCCATTCCAAACCCCATTGAAACTTCATCAATCACTACAATTCTGATCATCATCATCATCTACAAGCAACATTGAGTATTTGGCAAGAAAAATCAAGGAGAATTCGTGGCTGGTTCATGAGATCACAAGCTTCACTCCAACTTGCATGAAGGATTGGCTAGGTTGATTCAAGAAGTGTGAGCAAAAACTACTGCAAACAGAAGCACATAGAGTCATTAAAGATCATTCCAAGAGAGCACCAAGGCTTGAATTGGAAGAAAAACACCATAGCCATCATCACTTGCAAGGTATGCGTTTTCTTTTGAATCTCATTATTTATGCATAGTTAAGTTATGTGGTTAGGAGAAATGTGATATAGACCAATGTAGGATGAAGCATGGTGAGTTTGAGAGCATTACATGAAGGTTTGTTTTATGGCCATTTCTGTTTTGAGTTCAAGAACTCATGCCTTAGTGTACTATAACCTTAGTTTTGTAGTTTAGAATAATCACCATGGAGTGTAGATCATTCTAGGTTAATTTCAGCCAAGACCATTTCCATGCATATCAGTGCAATTAAAGTGTGCCCAGAACTTCCATCGTGTGTATTTCTTTTTAGGTTGAGTTTTAGAGGAATCTAGGACCATGGCTGTGTAGAGGGCAATGAGTAGGTTAAGTTTGGTTTTTGTATCGAGGGAAATGGTTGTGAGATGAGAGAGCTATGGAGGATGGAAGATTCGCGTGTGGGGGTTGTTTCGTGAAACCCTAGCAGAGCCAAGGTAGGAGACATAATCACACCCGTTGATTCGTGTTGGAAGTATTGACCAATTCACCTCAATCTACGGCCCAGATTAATCAACAAAACGGAGGGAAAATTCAAAAATTGAAACGCTGCCGTTTCAATTAGTGAGTCCGTCTGGGCTTAGCATGTTCTCTCCTATCCGCACCCCCCATGATCCAACCCATCTAATATAATAACTGGCGTGTCTTGCTTATCACACCCCCCTCCCCTTTAATTGTTTTCTTTTTTATTTTAATTCCATTTAATTTTCTTGCACTTTATAAAATTCATAAAAAATAGAAAATTTAATATTTTTTTAATTCTTGTTTTTTTCATATGTTAATAAATCTGTCTAGAAAAATATAAATAAATAAAATGTCCATTTTATTTTCTTTTCATATTTTTAATAGATTTTTCTTTTAAATAGCTTTTAAAATAGGATTAGTTTTGTACATGATTTTGTAGAATTTCTTTTAGGACCTTCCTTTAGTCTTTTTAATTCATTCTTTTTTGTGTAATTAGATATTGAATCATAGTTCCCCATGGGATTTAATTCTTGATTTTTAGATTAAATTTTGATTAGTTTAAATAGGGTAGCTTTAGGGTATCCTGATTAGGGTTTAGGTTGTGCATAGGTAAAGAAATTCATTTTCTTTAGATAGTTTTGTCTTGAATTTTGGGTAGGGGCATATGTGGATGTTATGGGTAGATGTTGTAGACCCTTGTGAATAATTGTTAGATTTTCCCCCCTTGGTTTAGTATTTTTAGGTATTTTTTGAAGTTGCCTATTGATTTTGTCTGTCCTTTGGTTGTCTGTTCATCTCTGGGGTTTATTGTGGGGAATTTGTTGTGGGGCTTGTGTTGTCTTGAAGAGCTTGTTCAAGGAGCATGGAAGAGAAGATTGTAGATCAAGACTCTGAGACCCAGAGCTTGGCTTATTCCCTGTCTGTGAGGTTTGAGATCCTGAAGTTTGAAGGAAGTTCATGGTACTTTCCTGAGGAAGGCACTATGAATGACTTTCATTCTTTCTTCTCACCTCTTCCTTAAGTATCCAATGATGTTGGAGCCAACTTGTGAGTTTAATTTCTCCTGAGGAGGAATGTAAACTGATCACCTGTTGTTGAGCCACATGGGATACAATTCCTAAGTGGAAGCCTCCTAGTATTTTCCTGAGGAAGGTCCTATGGGTCTATTCACTTAGTTCCATTAGTTTATCTAGGATTTCTCAAGTATCCAATGATGTTGGAGCCAACTTGTGAGTTTAATTTCTCCTGAGGAGGAATGTAAACTGATCACAGTTGTTGAGCCACATAGGATACAACTCCTAAGTGGAAGCCTCCTAGTACTTTCCTGAGGAAGGTCCTATGAGTCTGTTCATTTAGTTCCACTAGTTCAGATAGGATTTCCTAAATATCCAGTGATGTTGGAGCCTGCTTGTGAGTTTAATTTCTCCTGAGGAGGAATGTAAACTGATCACAGTGGTTGAGCCACATAGGGTATGACTCCTGAGTATACACCTCCTAGTGCTTTCCTGAGGAAGACACTATGAGTCTGCTTACTTAGCTCCCTTTCTTTGGTAAGCTTGTTCTGAAGCTTGAAGACTGGGATTGATTTCTTTTGGTTAGGTTTTGCTTTAGGGCTTTGCTTAGATTTGATCAAGATTCTGTGTTAGGGTTAGGATTAGAGAGTAGGTGATTCTTTCTCAAGCATGTGCTTTGTTTGCCTGATGGCACTTCATTTCCTTTATCTGTCCATTGCTTGATAGCATGTTGTTTATTTTCAGTATGATTACTGTTATTTCATGACTGGCTTGAGGTTGAGACGAGCTTGTGGAGGCTGAAGCCCCACACACATTTCCTCCCTCACTTGCATTGCATGCATTTTACTGTTAAAGCTGATGCTTTTGTCTGTTTTGGTGTATCATTGACATGATCCCTTAGGACTCTCATTTCCTTTGATAAGGATTTGATGATAGACTTTTAGGTTGAAACCTATGCATGACAACATCTAGGAGTTCCCTGTTCAAACCTCAACCATAGGATGAATCCATGGCATGATAGTCTCCCTCCTAGTTGGGCATGCTCTCTTCTCATCTCGAAGCAGTTTAAGATACAGTAATCATGAATGATTTCTTTCGTATGTTACGAGCCTTAAGCTATCTGAGAAAGGGCGCATTCACTCTCAGGTCATAGTCTCTAGTGCGGTTGAAATCGCAAACATAATAAAAAAACACTTCTGTTAGGAGATAGCCGTAGTTAGCCGAACTACGTTTGCTCTGATCTTTCATACCCGATGAAAGTACGTAGGCATAGGATGCGACGTCCTAGCGAGCAACCTTCCCCATCTAGTCCTTCGTAGGGCGAACTACGTTGACTCTGATTTCTCGTTCCAGACGGGAATACGTAGGCATAAAGCGCGACGCTTTGCCGAGTCATTTTTCTTTTCTTTTTCAGCCAGCCTTGATAGGTAGATAGATTATAACCAACCCGTCCAAGTAAACAAACAAGCGAGGATCCCGTCGAGTACGACGGACTTGAGGGGTGCTAATACCTTCCCCTTGTGTAACCGACTCCCGAACCCAGACAATGGTTGCGATGACCTTGTCTTACCCTTTTTCGTCAGGTTTTTCCGATCGTTTCCTTTCCCGCTCTGAGGGATAAATAACGAAAGGTGGCGACTCTTCTGTCATGCCGGCACCTTATTTTCGCGCAAGCGACACAAATGCTAATGAGATTGAAACATAAACCAAGTGAATAAGGTTGAGCAAATTTTAGGGTGCAACAGCTGCCCCTATTCAAGCGACTTGGACCCGATTGGGTGAAGAGCCCGGAGCCTTCAGACATTCGTGGTACGAGACGGTTGAATACAAGTGAAACCAGAAATTTGCCAACCGCAGAAATAAACTGCGCTCCTGCTTGGGGAACGATATTCGTCAGCTGAATCTGACTGTCACGACAACCCACTGATCTCGTGCTGGGGATTATTTTCATTAGCCTGAAAAAGATTTTATCATCGCAGAGATAGAATTTTGTCCACGTCAGGACTCCACCTGCCGTCAACTCGAGAAAACTTCAACAACTTTGTTGGGGATGGCTCGTCTGCCTTCTCGTCAGAAATAAATCGTCCACGTTAGGAATAAACTCTTCCACGTTAGGAATAACACCATCCACGTAAGGAATAACACCGTCCACGTTAGGACTCACCTTTCCACGTAAGGAATGATCTTCTTCGTCAGACTCCTCCACGTAAGGAATACGCCTTCTTTTGAATCTGTCCACGTCAGGACTAAACTTCTTAATGCCAGTAATACATCGTCCACGTTAGGACTCACCTTTCCACATAAGGAATGATCTTCGTTCCATGTAAGGAATCAAATTTGATATGTCCGCGTAAGGACTCAACCTTTCCATGTTAGGAATCAAACTTTGATCTGTCCACGTAAGGACTCAAACTTTTCCACGTAAGGAAACAACTTCTCTTTCCACGTCAGGAATCTGTTTCTTTTCCACGTAAGGAATCACTTGTCCACGTTAGGACTACATCGTCCCTGTTAGGACCTCCCTTTCCACGTTAGGAATAACTCTCTTCTTGATTTGTCCACGTAAGGATTCCCATTTTTTCACGTATGGAATACTTCTTCATCTGTCCACGTAAGGACTCCAGTCTGATATGTCCACGTAAGGAATCACGATCTTTCCACGTAAGGAAACCAACTCGTCTTTTCTGCGTCTGTCCACGTCAGGACTGAACTTGCTTTTCCACGTAAGGGACTGAAGCTTCTCTTCCCACGTAAGGAATAACCTTGTCCACGTCAGGACTCGCGCGTCTTCAACTTGCTGGGGAAATAAACCCCGTCCTCGTCAAGACACATACTTTGCCATCAACCCGAAGAAATATAAGTTTGTCCACGTCAGGACTCTCGTGCCTTGTCATCCCAAAGAACTCGTCCACGTCAAGACGCACATTTCACCATTACGAATAAAGCTATCTGCTGGAAATAAATTGTCCACGTTAGGACACCAGCACAAAGAGTAACCAATTTTGTCCACGTAAGGACTCCATACTCAATCAATACCGAGTACTCGAATTTGTCCACGTTAGGACTAACACATATGGTCACCTGGAAGAAATGCCCACGTTAGGACTCCACATTCCAACAATTCTGAGAAATCGAACCTGCCCACGTTAGGACTAGCACCTCCCATCAGCCCGGGGAAATAAAATTATCCACGTTAGGACACCCACTCCTCTAGCACGAACTACGTTTGCTCTGATCTTTCATACCCGATGAAAGTACGTAGGCATAGGATGCGACGTCCTAGCGAGCAACCTTCCCCATCTAGTCCTTCGTAGGGCGAACTACGTTGACTCTGATTTCTCGTTCCAGACGGGAATACGTAGGCATAAAGCGCGACGCTTTGCCGAGTCATTTTTCTTTTCTTTTTCAGCCAGCCTTGATAGGTAGATAGATTATAACTAACCCGTCCAAGTAAACAAACAAGCGAGGATCCCGTCGAGTACGACGGACGTGAGGGGTGCTAATACCTTCCCCTTGCGTAACCGACTCCCGAACCCAGACAATGGTTGCGATGACCTTGTCTTACCCTTTTTCGTCAGGTTTTTCCGATCGTTTCCTTTCCCGCTCTGAGGGATAAATAACGAAAGGTGGCGACTCTTCTGTCATGCCGGCACCTTATTTTTGCGCAAGCGACAGCTGGCGACTCTGCTGGGGATCGAACCCAGAGTCTCTGGTTCTCCGGTTCCCTATGAGAGTCAATCCTATCGTTTGTGTGTTTGCTTGTTGGGTTGCATTTATTTATCGCATTTCTACTTCCCGCACTTTACTTCCCGCATTTTATTTCCCGCATTTTATTTCCAGTTTGATATGATTATCTGTGATGCTGTGGGAGAGGGATGTTACTATGAGTGAGAAGCCGGACCTGGGCTTGAGTACACACCTAGATATAGTTGCGGAGAAGTAGTAGACGAACCTGTCTGCTGAGCAGGCACAGTTCCCTACGAAAATCTGCGCTCAGACGAGATTCTTGCAGAGGTGCTCCTTTCCGGTCCTGAGGATCTGAGGGGAGTCCAGACGTGAGGATTGTCGACTCTGGGGACCGATCATTTGGAAGTCAGCTAAGTGAGGCCTCTTCATGACTTGATGATGCCACTCCTTCTGGGAATCGTATCGTCACTCATGAAAGTCTGTGACGCTGATAACCGCATAGGATGCCGTACCTTTGTCCGTGGAATAGGTCCATACCTGTGAGTGGGGTTGGGATGTTGCAGGAAACTTTGACCTCCAGACTACCTGGTTTTCTTGACAGTGAATCAGTTATGTTGGGTTCTCAGTTGCAGATAGGTTCTTGGTAGAGCAAGGGTTTGATCAGAGGATTTTATCATCGGGTGTATGTCTGTTCCTGGTAAAGCAGATTTCGACCAGAGTATTGTCTTCAGAGGTTTGTCCTAGATGGAGCAGATTTTGAGTGGGGTCTGAAGATCTCATCGTCAGTTGTTGTTTGTTCTTGATAGGTCAGATTTTGAGTGGGGTCTGAAGATCTCATCAGCGGCTGTGTGTTTGTTCTTGATAAGGCAGATCTTGATTCGGGGGTCTGAAGACTTCATCAACAGATATTCCTTGATATTGCACCCGGGATCCTTATTATCAGGCACTTATTCTTGTCAAGGCAGAATTCTGATCTCGATCCTATCAGATGGTTATTCTCAGCAGATCAGATCAGTGGTTTTACACCGGGGTTTCCTTCTCATCAGTGACTGTTGACACCGAATCTCCACAGCAGCCACCTGGATATATTGTTGCATACCTGCATTTTGCATTAGTTTGCATAACCATTCGCATTAGCGTGTGTCTGTGACAGGTACCGTTTCCCCGACCCAGGATCTCTCGCCTCTTATTGTGTTACTACAGCCTCTCTCAGAAAGACCGTTGCGTGCGAGTTCTCGGTTCTTGATGTGTCGAATCTGACTATTGTTGATACTATGTGTGAGATTGATGTTTCCATGATTGGGCCCAGATTCCCCTCCTTGTTATTGTCAGCACTGGTACTAAGGCGCCAGGATCGGGGGAAATCTCTCAAGCACACAGACACCCGCATACATCTGCATAAAGCATTTTGCATGACATACATTTTGTGGCTTTTCCTAACCTTTAATGTTGACAGGTTTTACAGGTACTCAGGTTCCGAGCTGCTTTCAATCTCCAGGATTGATCAAAGACTCATCCACCGCTACTCAACTCGCGCTAATCAGACAAGGATAATGGACCAGGTGCAGTCAGATGTTCAAGAGCTCCGTGAACGGATGGATCGTTTTATGGAACTGATGCAAGTGGTCGCTAATGGGCAGGACCAGCTTCGTACTTTGGTACAACCTCTGATCTCCAGGGTTGACAGTAATGGCATACTGCACGGCGGGGTCGTGCCTACTCCTCCTCCAGTGGACACTCCACAGAACATTGTCCCTGCTGCCGGGGGCAACGGCAGCGCTAACGGCAATCTGATGACTAATCTCGGACTCAATGCGGCAGGCGTCGACAATGGTAGTTTGGGAGCCAATGTTAACATGGGGCCGGTCAACGGCAATGCTGGTGCAGGAAATCTGTTGGTGCCTCAACCGTGGCTGGAGGACCATCAGGATGACATATTCTCTCAGAGAGGTGTAGAAGCAGAGTTGAATGCTGAAGCTCGACTCAGGTTCAAGGCGCTGAAAGACAAGATGAGAGACATTGAAAATCAAAACACATTGGGCGTCGACATGTCCAAGCTTGGGTTGATTGCTGACTTTAAGGTACCTCACAAGTTCAAGGTGCCTACCTTTGAGAAGTATAAGGGAACTACTTGCCCCCGGGTCCACCTCCGATCTTATTATAGAAAGATGTCCGCTTATTCTGACGATGAGAAGCTGCTGATGCACTTCTTTCAGGATAGTCTTTCTGGTCCATCGCTCGAATGGTATATGGGTTTGGAGCCCGCTACTGTGCGCACCTGGAAAGATCTTGCAGAAGTGTTCGTCCTCCACTATCAATACAATAGCGACTTGGCTCCCAACCGAGTTCAGCTTCAGAATCTCTCACAGCGGAATAATGAAAGCTTCAAAGAGTACGCCCAGCGGTGGCGTGAATTGGCTGCTCGGGTTCAACCGCCTATGGTTGAGCGTGAGCTAGTGCAAATGTTCGTGGCTACCCTTCCTGGAATCTATTATGAAAAGCTGGTCAGTGGCATGTCTGGAACATTCTCGGCTCTCATCACTCTGGGCGAGCATGTTGAGAACGGTATAAAGATTGGAAAAATTCAGGGCGAATCATCCTCAGTTGGAGGAGCTAGCAAGAAACCCTATACTGGAAAGCGTCGAGAGGGAGATGCCAGTGCTGTCACTAATGCTCGGAGAAAGGGCAAGGGCCCTCAACCTCAGATTGCTAGCATAAATATCCCAGCTGCCCCACCGCAGCAGCAGCAGCAGCCTCAGCAGCAGAATCAGCAGGGGTATAGGAGATATCAGAATCGGGCTCCTACGACAAATCGTCAGTTTGAAACTCCTCCTATGTCGTATGCACAGCTTTTGCAAACGTTGCTTCAGCTCCAATTAATTCAAAAGAGGACGCTGGCTCCCTTAACAGGGGCACCACCACCGGGGTATGACGCCAGTGCTACTTGTGAGTTCCACACTGGGGCACCAGGCCATACGATTGAGAATTGTAAAGCTTTTAAGCACAAAGTCCAGGACTTGGTGGACGCCAAGGTTATCAACTTTTCGGACAACGTGCCCAACGTCACCAAAAACCCGATGCCTCATCACAAGGGGGGCGGAGTGAATGTTGTTATCACTGAGGAGAGTGCGGACTTGCTGACTGATGTCAAAGATTTGAAGACGCCGTTAAGTTTTGTCAAGGCTAAGTTGCTGAAGAAGGGCTTCTTCCCTGGATGTGGAGAGTTATGTATGGCTTGTGCTACACTTCCTGATGGGTGTGAGCAGCTGATCGAAGGTATCCAAAGTCTGATGTCCGAGGGTATTTTACAGTTCAGCCGGAGCATTGAGAGTGCATCAGGGGAGGTCGTGCTAAAGCAGGCAGACGAAGTTGCTACCATTACCATTCCTCGTCACCCTATCACCATTTCTGCGCCCCGTCCGCCTACTATCACCATCACCAGGGCCGGACCAATCCCATTCGAGAGTACTAATGTCGTTCCATGGCATTACGGCGCTGAAGTCTATTGTAATGGTCAGAAGATAGAGCTTGAGCCATTCGGATCGACTGTGCAGAATCTTACCGAAGTCAGTGGTATCACTAGAAGCGGTAGAGTGTTTGCGCCAGCGGAGGTTGCAGCAGAGAAAGTGGTCCGGGCTGACGCTGTGGATAAGGGTAAAGGTAAAGCTGTCGAAGAGGTCCCTGCTGGGGCAGAAAAAGATTTGCTAGTCAAAGATGCCGAAGAGTTCATGCGACTAATCAAGAAGAGTGACTACAAAATTGTAAATCATCTTCATCAGACTCCGTCAAAGATCTCGATTCTTAACTTGTTGTTGTGTTCTGAAGCGCACCGCAACGCATTACTGAAGGTGTTGAATGCTGCATACGTGCCGCAGGAGATATCAGTAAATCAACTCGAGGAGGTGGTGGCCCATGTTAATGCTGGTAATGGGCTGGGATTTACAGATCTAGAGCTAACTCCTAAGGGAAGAGATCACAACAGCGCCTTGCACGTCTCAATAGAGTGCAGAGGCACGATTATGTCACATGTCCTGGTGGATACGGGTTCCTCGCTTAATGTGCTTCCGAAGAAGGCACTGATGAAGTTGGATACCCGTGGATTGCTGTGCACGCCCAGCGATCTGGTCGTGAAAGCCTTTGACGGAACCAAGCGCCACGTCTTTGGAGAGTTGACCCTGCCAATTCAAGTTGGTCCGGAGACATTCAATACGGTTTTCTATATCATGGATATCATGCCTGCCTACAGTTGCCTCTTAGGTCGGCCATGGATCCATTCCGCTGGTGCCGTGACGTCCACGCTGCATCAGAAGCTCAAATATGCTGTCGGGGGCAGCATAGTAACCGTCTGTGGTGAAGAGGACATCATGGTGAGCCACCTGTCGTCCTTTAAATATGTTGAAATGGATGGCGAGATCCATGAAACGCTTTGCCAAGCATTTGAAACCGTCAGGGTGAAGGAGGTAGCTCCTGTCGTCACAGAGAAGCAGGAGATGAATCTTTCCTCGTTTAAGGAAGCTCGGGCCGCTGTCGAAGCCGGTTCCACCCTAGGCTGGGGGCATGTCTTGGATATACCAATCAAGCAGGATAAGTTTGGATTGGGATATTCTCCTGAAGCTGAAGCTTCATCTTCTTCTGGCAGCTCGTCTCGTGGGAAAGGGCCGATCCTATTCACCAAGGGGGGAGTAATTTTCGAGAGCATCAACGCTGCGTCAGAGGACAGCGGGGATAGTGACTGTGATCTTGACGCCTGGATTCAACCGAGCAAGCCGGGCGAGCGCCTCCATAATTGGACCATCAAGGAGATTATCAAGCTGACAAGTGAAGAGTAATGATTTGCTTTTTACAATCTTTGTACAACCCTATGTCCTGCCCGGGGCATAGTGGTTTTACTGTCAGGGCCTTGTTGGATTATGTGTATGCATTTTGTTAATAAATAAAAGGCGTTTTCTTCGTAATCAAATATTGTGTTCTCTGTTATTCCTGTTTTATGTTTATTTCGAAAGAAAAAAACAGCAAAATGGCAACGAGGTTTGTGCTAACTTGCATATTCTTGCTTTAAACTTAACCCTTGTTGTTGCAGGATCCACATAACAGACGACATCGACTCTGGACCCTCTACGGCTCACTACGACTTTGATTGCCCGATTTATCAAACCGAGGATGAGATTGATGAAGACGAAGACCTTCCAGAAGAGTTGGCCCGCTTGTTGAGACAAGAGGAGAAGGTTATCCTGCCTCACGAGGAGGATATTGAGATCATAAATCTGGGTTCTGAGGAGCTCGTCAGAAATGTCAGAATTGGGGCTGCGCTGCAGAATGATGTCAAGCATAGACTGGTCGAGATGCTTCGAGAGTATAGTGACGTATTTGCTTGGTCATATGAGGATATGCCCGGACTTGACGCTGATATCGTGGTTCATCGCTTGCCGTTGCGAGAAGATTGCCCTCCAGTCAAGCAGAAGCTTAGGAGGACGAGACCAGACATGGCTGTAAAAATCAAGGAAGAAGTCCAGAAGCAGTTGGACGCGGGATTTCTAGCCGTTACCACTTACCCTCCGTGGGTCGCCAACATAGTGCCTGTACCGAAGAAGGACGGTAAGGTACGCATGTGCGTCGATTATCGGGATTTGAATAGGGCGAGCCCTAAGGATGATTTCCCGTTGCCTCATATCGATGTGTTGGTCGACAACACAGCCCAGTTTTCCGTGTTTTCATTCATGGATGGCTTCTCCGGTTACAATCAGATTAAGATGGCACCGGAGGACATGGAGAAAACGACGTTTATTACCCCCTGGGGAACATTCTGCTATAAGGTAATGCCCTTCGGTCTGAAGAACGCAGGGGCCACTTACCAGCGAGCAATGGTAACTTTGTTTCATGATATGATTCATCATGAGATCGAGGTCTATGTTGATGACATGATTGCAAAGTCCCAAACGGAGGAAGAGCATCTGGTCAACTTGCTGAAGCTGTTTGAGAGGCTTAGGAAGTTCAGGCTGAGGCTGAATCCTAACAAGTGCACTTTCGGAGTGCGGTCCAGAAAGTTATTGGGGTTTATCATTAGTGAACGAGGTATTGAAGTTGATCCTGCAAAAATAAAAGCTATCCAAGAAATGCCAGCGCCAAAAACCGAAAAAGAAGTTCGTGGTTTCCTGGGCCGAATAAACTACATTGCAAGGTTTATCTCGCAGCTCATGGCCACTTGTGAACCGATGTTCAAGCTTTTAAAGAAAGATCAGGCGATTACTTGGAATGAGGATTGCCAGAAGGCATTCGACAAAATAAAGCAGTATCTTCAAGAACCTCCAATCTTGATACCCCCAGTGGCTGGACGGCCGTTAATCATGTACCTGACGGTTCTGGAGAATAGTATGGGGTGTGTTCTCGGTCAGCACGACGAGACGGGCAGAAAGGAGCATGCCATTTATTATTTGAGTAAAAAGTTCACTGAGTGTGAATCTCGATACTCGATGCTGGAGAAGACGTGTTGTGCATTAGCTTGGGCCGCCAAACGTCTGTGACAGTATATGCTCAACCACACCACTATGCTAATTTCGAAGATGGATCCGATCAAGTACGTCTTCGAGAAGCAGGCTCTTTCGGGCAGGATTGCCAGATGGCAAATGGTGTTAACAGAATATGATATTCAAAAAGCCATTAAGGGAAGCGTATTGTCTGATTACCTTGCCGAACAGCCAATCGAAGACTACCAGCCGATGAAGTTCGAATTCCCTGACGAGGATATTATGTTTCTCAAAGCGAAGGATTGCGATGAGCCATTGCCCGATGAGGGGCCAGATAGGAAGTCTCAGTGGAAGTTGATATTCGACGGAGCGGTTAATTCCTATGGAAGTGGTATTGGGGCTATCATCACGGATCCCACATCCCGTTTACTGCGAGACTGACGTTTCCAGTTACCAACAATGAAGCCGAGTATGAAGCATGTATTATGGGTCTAGAAGAGGCAATTGATTTGAGAATCAAGAATCTAGACATATATGGTGACTCAACGCTCGTAATCAATCAGATTAAAGGGGAGTGGGAAACTCGTCAAGCGAATTTAGTGTCGTACATGAATTATGCCAGGAGGCTGCTTCCGTTCTTCGATCGAGTGGAACTTCATCATGTACCCAGGGCTGAAAAACAAATGGCTGATGCCTTAGCCACGCTGGCTTCAATGTATAAAGTCAATTATTGGAATGAGGCTCCAAGAATTGTGCTTTCGCGTCTTGACAGACCAGCATTTGTCTTTGCAATCGAGGATGCCACCGACGGCAAGCCATGGTTCCACGACATCCAGACCTTCCTTATGACTAAGGAGTATCCTGCGGGTGCGTCAACCCAGGATAAGAAGACTCTGAGGAGGCTATCTGGAAACTTTTATCTCAATCCTGATGGAGTGCTGTATAAGAGAAACCACGATCTCGTGCTACTCAGATGTGTAGATGAGAAAGAGGCAAGTATGCTCATGGAAGAAGTCCATGAGGGCACATTTGGTACGCACGCCGGTGGGCACGCCATGACGAGAAAGATCCTGAGAGCAGGGTATTACTGGCTGACTATGGAGTCGGATTGCTTCAGATTCGCGAAGAAATGTCACAAATGCCAGATTTATGCTGATAGAGTTCATGTGCCGCCGTGCCCATTGAATGTCATGTCCTCCCCTTGGCCGTTCTCCATGTGGGGCATCGACATGATAGCCAAGATCGAGCCCACTGCGTCTAATGGTCATCGTTTCATTCTGGTAGCTATCGACTACTTCACCAAATGGGTGGAGGCAGCCTCGTATGCTAATGTGACCAAGCAAGTGGTAGCTAAATTCATAAAGAAGGACATCATCTGTCGCTATGGAATTCCCGAGCGGATCATTACTGACAATGGTTCGAATTTGAATAACAAGATGATGAAGGAGCTGTGCCAGAGCTTCAAGATTGAACACCACAACTCATCTCCTTACCGGCCGAAGATGAATGGTGTTGTTGAAGCGGCCAACAAGAACATCAAGAAGATTGTTCAGAAGATGGTTGTGACATACAAAGATTGGCACGAGATGCTGCCGTTTGCCTTGCACGGTCATCGTACGACGGTGCGTACGTCGACCGGGGCAACTCCTTTCTCCTTGGTGTACGGTATGGAAGCTGTCCTACCGTTAGAAGTGGAGATTCCTTCTTTACGAGTTTTGGTTGATGTGAAACTCGACTAGGCAGAATGGGCTACGAATCGTTTGAACCAACTCAGCCTGATGGACGAGAAGAGGTTAGCATCGATTGCATTTGGTCGCCTGTACCAAAGCCGAATGAAGAAAGCTTATGATAAGAAGGTGCGTCCTAGAAGCTTTCAGACAGGTGATCTCGTCCTGAAGAAGATTCTTCTGCCACACTCCGATCACCGGGGCAAATGGACTCCGAATTACGAAGGGCCGTATGTCGTCAGCAAGGTCTTCTCAGGAGGAGCTTTGTTGTTATCCACGATGGATGGTGAAGATTTTGCATCCCCGGTGAACGCGGACGCAGTTAAAAAATACTTTGCTTGAAAGAGACCCGCTGGACAAAAAAGAAAGAGTCCAGGCAAAAAAGGGGCATCCCGGCGAACCAAAAACAGAATAAAAGGTTCGGGCAAAAATTAGGGATATATTGAAAAAATGTACACCCGCGAAGTCGAAAACCTACACTGGGCGGCTTCGGAAAAAAAGGGTATCCCGGTGAACTGAAAACTCGTAAAGGGCGGTTCACGCAAAAGTTAGGGATCTGAATAAGCAAATGACTGCGTTCCGCGTGTGGACTTTCATTGTTTAGTGGTTTGGAGGACCTGAGGGCCGTTTATCTGAATCAATCTCTTCCGAAGCTGAAGCATCGGAGAAGTATCAAAGTCGAGTGGGTCTTAGAGGGATCAACTCATGGTGTTCGTCTACGCCTCGTTGCCGACATTTGTATATACTGATGTATATTTATGTTTTCTTTTTGCGCGACTTCATCATTCCAGGAGCTTGCCTCTGTTGTAAAACATTTTTGCCCATTCAGGGGTTCATCATCAATAAAATGCACATTATTCAGCAATTCTGCTTGCCTGTTTAGCATTTATCTGTTTTGTTTGCGAATGAAAACGCCGATGTTTTTTAATAAAATGCGCATACATAAACTCACGGGCCTAGGCCCATTTATTGTTGAAACAATTAATTAACTGAATATTGTCACGAGATAATAACCTGGATAGGCCCCTTTGAGAAGGGTATCTTGTCTGTTTGTTTGTGTTGTTGCAGGTGTAGCACCTTCCAGAAGATCTGTCGTGCGCATCCCCGAAGCAGGGCGAGCCCTCCTTCTCCAGCAGAGTTCAGTAGTCTCTCCTCCGCAGAATCTGAACGCAGGATAGTGAGCATTGATATGTCTCCCCGGGCAGAGACGATTCTTCTCCCCAAGCAGACGCGTCCTGAAGGAGCGTCACCCCCATCAGCTGCGCCAAGCACCGAAGAATGATGTCGTCTTTCCCCAGCACCGGGTCACAAGTGCAGATTTCATAGAAGTGTTCGGGTGTCGAAGCTCGTGTTTCCCCAGTAAAGTCTCCAGTGGAATTGAGATTCCTCACCAGAGTCATGCTCTCTCCTGAAGTTGGATGATTCCCTCTTCCCCAGTAGAGTGTTGGAACGGCTGATGTTGTATTCCCCTGCAGAGTTGTGCTCTCCCCCGAAGTCAGATGATTCTTTCTTCCCCGGCGAAATTGAAATTCCGCACCAGAGCCGTACTCTCCAGTGAAGTAGAATGATTTCTCTCCCCGGCTGAGTCCGCAGAAAAGCAGAATCCTTGGAAGCAGTTGAGACCGTGAGTGGTTTCCCTAGCAGAGCGTGGGGCAGCTGATGCTGTACTTCCCCAGAGTCGCACTCTCTCCAGCGAAGCAGAATGATTTCTCCTTCCCTAGCCGAGTTTGCAGATGACCAAGAGAGTCGAATCCTTGGAAGGTGATCAGATCATGATTGGTTTTTCACCAGTGGAGTGTTGAGCAACTGAAGTTGTTTCCCCACAGAGTTGTTATCCCCAGAAAAGTAGCCATGGCGGCCGCGCAGTTCATTCCCGCGATTGACATCGCTTTCCTTCAGCAGGTTCGGGTTCTCGTAGAGCTTCGTCCCCTGCAGCAGTCAGCTGAAGTTGTTTGCCCTGCAGCAGTCAACCGGAAGGTCGTTCCCCAGGCGGAGGCCAATTGATACCAGCGTGTCCACGTTTTCCTCAGCAGGATGATTCCTCTACCTGAGTAGTTCTTGTCTCCTTGACAAAAGGGTTTCCTCCCCCCAGCATTTATTTTACGGACGGGATCGCATCATTGTGCATGACTGCATAACATTTAACACTGCATAGCATTTAACGTTGCATAGCATTGTGCATAATTGCATGGCATTTAGCATAAACGCATATCATTCCTACCGTGTGGGGCACAGCGCAGAAGCATATGCATCATAAGCATGATCTAGGTCATTATTATTCTTGCCTTACAGGTGTTCGGCCGAAGGATCGGTTGCTCAGGATGATTCCTGATATTCTCTCCAACAAGGTCGCTTTCTTAAGATGATTCTTAAGACCCCGGTGTAATCCCCGCAGTCGCTCGCTCAAGATGATTTTTGAGAACCCCGACAAGGTCTTCAGTTCGAGATGATTCTCGAATCCCTCAGCGGGGCCGTTTGCTTAAGACCTCAGCGCAGTTTCCCGAGTGGTTTGCTTAGGATGATTCTTGAGCTCCCCAGTAGCATCCCCAGCAAGAGTTGCCCAGAATAATTCTTGGAATCCCCAACGGAGTAAGGATCTTCTCCCCAGCAGGTGGCTGGCATTTCCCCAGCAGCAGGCAGGTGGATTGATATCCCCAGCCGAGCACAACCATGAGTGGTAGATGAAATGTTTCCCCAAGCGGATCCTGCAGGTTTGTCCAGCAAACAGAAGTTTGTTCATCCCTGTGAGTTTGAGGACTTAATGGCGTGAGTGTCTTGTAACCTGAAGGCTATGTTCCCCAGAAGGGTCGTTCCTCAGAGAGCCGTTCAGGGCATTTATCGCATTCCCCATGCAGAGTATAGCAGAGGATAGTGTGTTGATCAGCCTGATGTGTTGTGTTCTCCGGAGGAGCCCGTCGTCCTTAAGTGTAAGTCCAGATGAGATTGGCAGAAAATGCAGTTCCCCTGAAGGGTAGCTCTTCCTCAGCATAAGGGTTACTCTCCCCGAGTGGACGGTTCCTCTTCCCCGCATTTATTTTGCTGGGGCATTTCCTTGCATGATTGCATAACATTTACCCAAAAGCGTAGTATTCCGTTTCGCACGGAGCATTACGCTCATTCTTCCAGCATTTGCATATGAAGCATGAACCAGGAGGTTACCTTGTTCTCGAGCAGAGATACTTGCTCCCCAGTAAAGTTGGTAGGAATCGTCTGAGTGAGCTCTTTCGTTATTCTCCAGCAGTAGTTGAAGTCGTTGGGGTGAACTCTCTCGTCTTTCTGCAGCAAAGTCTACAAGGTCGTTTGGGGGAACCCTTTTTTTCCTTTTCCCCAGTGAGTTGTCAGGATTGTTTGGGTGAACCCCCATTCTTCTCTCCTCAACATAGTTGTTAACTTGATGATTATGTCCGGTGACCCGGCGTGTTTGCTTTTATTTAGCAACGACTTGACAAGATGTCAAGGGAATAACAGCGGCTATGTTTGATTCCAAGCTCAGGTTTCGTACCTTTGGATATGTTTGATTCCAAGCTCAGGTTTCGTACCTTTGGATGTGTTTGATTCCAAGCTCAGGTTTCGTACCTTTGGATATGTTTGATTCCAAGCTCAGGTTTCGTACCTTTGGATATGTTTGATTCCAAGCTCAGGTTTCGTACCTTTGGATGTGTTTGATTCCAAGCTCAGGTTTCGTACCTTTGGATATGTTTGATTCCAAGCTCAGGTTTCGTACCTTTGGATATGTTTGATTCCAAGCTCCGGTTTCGTACCTTTGGATATGTTTGATTCCAAGCTCAGGTTTCGTACCTTTGGATATGTTTGATTCCAAGCTCCGGTTTCGTACCTTTGGATATGTTTGATTCCAAGCTCCGGTTTCGTACCTTTGGATGTGTTTGATTCCAAGCTCAGGTTTCGTACCTTTGGATATGTTTGATTCCAAGCTCAGGTTTCGTACCTTTGGATATGTTTGATTCCAAGCTCAGGTTTCGTACCTTTGGATATGTTTGATTCCAAGCTCAGGTTTCGTACCTTTGGATATGTTTGATTCCAAGCTCAGGTTTCGTACCTTTGGATATGTTCGCCTCCAAGCTCAGGTTTCGTACCTTTGGATATGTTTGCCTCCAAGCTCAGGTTTCGTACCTTTGGATATGTTCGCCTCCAAGCTCAGGTGTCGTACCTTTGGATATGTTTGCCTCCAATATTAGGATGTGTACCGTGGAAGTGTTTGTTTCCATCCCAAGCTCAGGTTTTGTACCTTTGAGATGTATACTTCGGATTCCTGGACCGGGTTTGTGTCCAGCGGCGAGGTTGGATGTTTGTTCGACGGCGAGGTTGAACGTTTGGATTTGACGGCGAGGTCAGATCATCATTTGTCCGGCGGCGAGGTTGGATGTTTGTTCGACGGCGAGGTTGAACGTTTGGATTTGACGGCGAGGTCAGATCAGGTTTGTTCGACGGAGAGGTTGAATGTTTGTTTGACGACGAGGTCAGACTCTTTAAATCCCCAGTAGAGATGATGTTTGTATGACGGCGATGTCGAGTGTCTCTAAGAGGATGTTTGTTTCCGACGGCGATGTCAGGTGATTTAGTCTTCCAGCGGCGATGTTGGGTGTTGTGGTTGTCTGAAGGCAATGATTAGAAGAATTTAATGTGGATAACTGACGGCGATGTCAGGTCGATATTTCTCCAGCTAGTTGTTGAGCAGCTAGTGTTGCAGTATTCAAAGATTTGTTCCCCGCAGAGTACCGTGTGCTCGCGCAGTTGGCAAATTTTCGGGTTTACCGATATTCACTCGTCTCGCACCTTGATTGGTTGAGAGCCGTTCGCTTCTCACCCAGTCAGGTTCAAGCCGTTTGAATAGGGGCAGCTGTTGCACCCCAAAATTTGACCAACAATTATTTATCCATTGAGTGTTTGAAAGTGGATACCTTCATCAGAAAGTTCAAGAGATCCTCAGAGGAGTGGGTTGAAATCAAGGATGTGTGACTCATAGCTTGAGAGTTGTGGGAGCTCCTCAGATGATTCTGAGACTTTAAGAATGAACTTGATGTTTTGAGAAAGCCTATGAGATGTATTGATAGCCATCATGAAGCCCAGAGAGGTCATTATGCAAGAATTCAGGAGATTCAACCATGAATGGTAGAATTAGGGTTTTGACTGGGTCAACCCTAGGATAAATGAAAATTTGGAGAAGGTTGAGACCTAATCCAAGGGCCATGAGATCATGGAATGATGCATAGAGATGTTATAAGGATGATTCCTAGGCCAACTCATCCTGATTGAGGAGTTTGAGAAGTTTTGAGTTAGGGTTTCCAAGGATTGTCAGTGAAAAAACCCTAATTTGATCCCTATCTTCCAGGCAGTTTTAGCTCTAGAGGTGATTGATATCTCATATTCCCCACAACATGAAGGTTGTATAGCTTGTTCTTAGCTTTAATTTTAGTGGTGGAAGTCCTTGATAGGAGTTACAGAGCTCAAGTTATGGTTTTGACAAATTACAGGTCAGCTGAGGTGTGTGAATCTGGGTCCTTGAAAGTCACCCAACTTGCAGACAACTTTTTCCCTAGTAGGATGATTCCTATGACCTCTTGGTTGACATGAATGTTGAAGGGCATCTTCTTAGCTTTAATTTGAGTGGTAGAAGTCCTTTAGAGGATTTGTGGAACTCAACTTATGGTTTGAACAAGACAGGGGTATTTTGGTCATTTGGCAGTTATAGGTCATTTTAAGCAAAGGCCATATCTCCTATTTCCAAGCCTCAAATGGAAAAACTCAAAACATAAAAGTTGTTCAAAATGGCATTTTAAGCCTAGAAAAGTGGTCATGAGTTATTGAAAAGGCCTAGAGCATGGATTTTTAAAAGTGGTTCAAATGGCTTGTAAATGGCTTATAAGTTGAAAAAGTTGAAATTGGAAATTGGTTTGGAAGATCTACAAATCCAAAATAGGTCATCCAATATATCATTTTGATTGGAAACATCATTTTAAAAACAATGGTTTAGCCACATTTTTGAGTTTAGGCTTAAAAGTTGGAGTTGCTTTGTAAATTTGTTACTTGCACATTAAGGCATCAAAAGGAAAAAGGAGAAAATGCTACATAAGGGTTTGTAAGACCTTATTTTCATGTCATAATATCATATGGGGAGAATTTAAGTAATATTGCATGGTTTATCATGAGATTTCATGAGATTCACTCAAGATGACAAATTCAAATTCTCATTGCGTGATACATTCTAGAAACTTCATGGAAGGTTCTCCAAAGTTCTAGAGGCTTCTATTCTCATCTATATAAGCCCTAGAGTGGCTCCATGCATTGGTTAGAGATTCCTAGAGCTTGCATACTACACTTTGATTCCTTCACTCCAAAAGTGCATTTCCATTCCAAACCCCATTGAAACTTCATCAATCACTACAATTCTGATCATCATCATCATCTACAAGCAACATTGAGTATTTGGCAAGAAAAATCAAGGAGAATTCGTGGCTGGTTCATGAGATCACAAGCTTCACTCCAACTTGCATGAAGGATTGGCTAGGTTGATTCAAGAAGTGTGAGCAAAAACTACTGCAAACAGAAGCACATAGAGTCATTAAAGATCATTCCAAGAGAGCACCAAGGCTTGAATTGGAAGAAAAACACCATAGCCATCATCATTTGCAAGGTATGCGTTTTCTTTTGAATCTCATTATTTATGCATAGTTAAGTTATGTGGTTAGGAGAAATGTGATATAGACCAATGTAGGATGAATCATGGTGAGTTTGAGAGCATTACATGAAGGTTTGTTTTATGGCCATTTCTGTTTTGAGTTCAAGAACTCATGCCTTAGTGTACTATAACCTTAGTTTTGTAGTTTAGAATAATCACCATGGAGTGTAGATCATTCTAGGTTAATTTCAGCCAAGACCATTTCCATGCATATCAGTGCAATTAAAGTGTGCCCAGAACTTCCATCGTGTGTATTTCTTTTTAGCTTGAGTTTTAGAGGAATCTAGGACCATGGTTGTGTAGAGGGCAATGAGTAGGTTAAGTTTGGTTTTTGTATCGAGGGAAATGGTTGTGAGATGAGAGAGCTATGGAGGATGGAAGATTCGCGTGTGGGGGTTGTTTCGTGAAACCCTTGCAGAGCCAAGGTAGGAGACATAATCACACCCGTTGATTCGTGTTGGAAGTATTGACCAATTCACCTCAATCTACGGCCCAGATTAATCAACAAAACGGAGGGAAAATTCAAAAATTGAAACGCTGCCGTTTCAATTAGTGAGTCTGTCTGGGCTTAGCATGTTCCCTCCTATCCGCACCCCCCATGATCCAGCCCATCTAATATAATAACTGGCGTGTCTTGCTTATCACACCCCCTCCCCTTTAATTGTTTTCTTTTTTATTTTAATTCCATTTAATTTTCTTGCACTTTATAAAATTCATAAAAAATAGAAAATTTAATATTTTTTTAATTCTTGTTTTTTTCATATGTTAATAAATCTGTCTAGAAAAATATAAATAAATAAAATGTCCATTTTATTTTCTTTTCATATTTTTAATAGATTTTTCTTTTAAATAGCTTTTAAAATAGGATTAGTTTTGTACATGATTTTGTAGAATTTCTTTTAGGACCTTCCTTTAGTCTTTTTAATTCATTCTTTTTTGTGTAATTAGATATTGAATCATAGTTCCCCATGGGATTTAATTCTTGATTTTTAGATTAAATTTTGATTAGTTTAAATAGGGTAGCTTTTAGGGTATCCTGATTAGGGTTTAGGTTGTGCATAGGTAAAGAAATTCATTTTCTTTAGATAGTTTTGTCTTGAATTTTGGGTAGGGGCATATGTGGATGTTATGGGTAGATGTTGTAGACCCTTGTGAATAATTGTTAGATTTTCCCCCCTTGGTTTAGTATTTTTAGGTATTTTCTGAAGTTGCCTATTGATTTTGTCTGTCCTGTGGTTGTCTGTTCATCTCTGGGGTTTATTGTGGGGAATTTGTTGTGGGGCTTGTGTTGTCTTGAAGAGCTTGTTCAAGGAGCATGGAAGAGAAGATTGTAGATCAAGACTCTAAGACCCAGAGCTTGGCTTATTCCCTGTCTGTGAGGTTTGAGATCCTGAAGTTTGAAGGAAGTTCATGGTACTTTCCTGAGGAAGGCACTATGAATGACTTTCATTCTTTCTTCTCACCTCTTCCTTAAGTATCCAATGATGTTGGAGCCAACTTGTGAGTTTAATTTCTCCTGAGGAGGAATGTAAACTGATCACCTGTTGTTGAGCCACATGGGATACAATTCCTAAGTGGAAGCCTCCTAGTATTTTCCTGAGGAAGGTCCTATGGGTCTATTCACTTAGTTCCATTAGTTTATCTAGGATTTCTCAAGTATCCAATGATGTTGGAGCCAACTTGTGAGTTTAATTTCTCCTGAGGAGGAATGTAAACTGATCACAGTTGTTGAGCCACATAGGATACAACTCCTAAGTGGAAGCCTCCTAGTACTTTCCTGAGGAAGGTCCTATGAGTCTGTTCATTTAGTTCCACTAGTTCAGATAGGATTTCCTAAATATCCAGTGATGTTGGAGCCTGCTTGTGAGTTTAATTTCTCCTGAGGAGGAATGTAAACTGATCACAGTGGTTGAGCCACATAGGGTATGACTCCTGAGTATACACCTCCTAGTGCTTTCCTGAGGAAGACACTATGAGTCTGCTTACTTAGCTCCCTTTCTTTGGTAAGCTTGTTCTGAAGCTTGAAGACTGGGATTGATTTCTTTTGGTTAGGTTTTGCTTTAGGGCTTTGCTTAGATTTGATCAAGATTCTGTGTTAGGGTTAGGATTAGAGAGTAGGTGATTCTTTCTCAAGCATGTGTTTTGCCTGATGGCACTTCATTTCCTTTATCTGTCCATTGCTTGATAGCATGTTGTTTATTTTCAGTATGATTACTGTTATTTCATGACTGGCTTGAGGTTGAGACGAGCTTGTGGAGGCTGAAGCCCCACACACATTTCCTCCCTCACTTGCATTGCATGCATTTTACTGTTAAAGCTGATGCTTTTGTCTGTTTTGGTGTATCATTGACATGATCCCTTAGGACTCTCATTTCCTTTGATAAGGATTTGATGATAGACTTTTAGGTTGAAACCTATGCATGACAACATCTAGGAGTTCCCTGTTCAAACCTCAACCATAGGATGAATCCATGGCATGATAGTCTCCCTCCTAGTTGGGCCTGCTCTCTTCTCATCTCGAAGCAGTTTAAGATACAGTAATCATGAATGATTTCTTTCGTACGTTACGAGCCTTAAGCTATCTGAGAAAGGGCGCATTCACTCTCAGGTCATAGTCTCTAGTGCGGTTGAAATCGCAAACATAATAAAAAACACTTCTGTTAGGAGATAGCCGTAGTTAGCCGAACTACGTTTGCTCTGATCTTTCATACCCGATGAAAGTACGTAGGCATAGGATGCGACGTCCTAGCGAGCAACCTTCCCCATCTAGTCCTTCGTAGGGCGAACTACGTTGACTCTGATTTCTTGTTCCAGACGGGAATACGTAGGCATAAAGCGCGACGCTTTGCCGAGTCATTTTTCTTTTCTTTTTCAGCCAGCCTTGATAGGTAGATAGATTATAACCAACCCGTCCAAGTAAACAAACAAGCGAGGATCCCGTCGAGTACGACGGACGTGAGGGGTGCTAATACCTTCCCCTTGCGTAACCGACTCCCGAACCCAGACAATGGTTGCGATGACCTTGTCTTACCCTTTTTCGTCAGGTTTTTCCGATCGTTTCCTTTCCCGCTCTGAGGGATAAATAACGAAAGGTGGCGACTCTTCTGTCATGCCGGCACCTTATTTTCGCGCAAGCGACACAAATGCTAATGAGATTGAAACATAAACCAAGTGAATAAGGTTGAGCAAATTTTAGGGTGCAACAGCTGCCCCTATTCAAGCGACTTGGACCCGATTGGGTGAAGAGCCCGGAGCCTTCAGACATTCGTGGTACGAGACGGTTGAATACAAGTGAAACCAGAAATTTGCCAACCGCAGAAATAAACTGCACTCCTGCTTGGGGAACGATATTCGTCAGCTGAATCTGACTGTCACGACAACCCACTGATCTCGTGCTGGGGATTATTTTCATTAGCCTGAAAAAGATTTTATCATCGCAGAGATAGAATTTTGTCCACGTCAGGACTCCACCTGCCGTCAACTCGAGAAAACTTCAACAACTTTGCTGGGGATGGCTCGTCTGCCTTCTCGTCAGAAATAAATCGTCCACGTTAGGAATAAACTCTTCCACGTTAGGAATAACACCGTCCACGTAAGGAATAACACCGTCCACGTTAGGACTCACCTTTCCACGTAAGGAATGATCTTCTTCGTCAGACTCCTCCATGTAAGGAATACGCCTTCTTTTGAATCTGTCCACGTCAGGACTAAACTTCTTAATGCCAGTAATACATCGTCCACGTTAGGACTCACCTTTCCACATAAGGAATGATCTTCGTTCCATGTAAGGAATCAAATTTGATATGTCCGCGTAAGGACTCAACCTTTCCATGTTAGGAATCAAACTTTGATCTGTCCACGTAAGGACTCAAACTTTTCCACGTAAGGAAACAACTTCTCTTTCCACGTCAGGAATCTGTTTCTTTTCCACGTAAGAAATCACTTGTCCACGTTAGGACTACATCGTCCCTGTTAGGACCTCCCTTTCCACGTTAGGAATAACTCTCTTCTTGATTTGTCCACGTAAGGATTCCCATTTTTTCACGTATGGAATACTTCTTCATCTGTCCACGTAAGGACTCCAGTCTGATATGTCCACGTAAGGAATCACGATCTTTCCACATAAGGAAACCAACTCGTCTTTTCTGCGTCTGTCCACGTCAGGACTGAACTTGCTTTTCCACGTAAGGGACTGAAGCTTCTCTTCCCACGTAAGGAATAACCTTGTCCACGTCAGGACTCGCGCGTCTTCAACTTGCTGGGGAAATAAACCCCGTCCTCGTCAAGACACATACTTTGCCATCAACCCGAAGAAAGATAAGTTTGTCCACGTCAGGACTCTCGTGCCTTGTCATCCCAAAGAACTCGTCCACGTCAAGACGCACATTTCACCATTACGAATAAAGCTATCTGCTGGAAATAAATTGTCCACGTTAGGACACCAGCACAAAGAGTAACCAATTTTGTCCACGTAAGGACTCCATACTCAATCAATACCGAGTACTCGAATTTGTCCACGTTAGGACTAACACATATGGTCACCTGGAAGAAATGCCCACGTTAGGACTCCACATTCCAACAATTCTGAGAAATCGAACCTGCCCACGTTAGGACTAGCACCTCCCATCAGCCCGGGGAAATAAAATTATCCACGTTAGGACACCCACTCCTCTAGCACGAGGAAAACCTATCCATAAAACTGTCCACGTTAGGACTCATCCTTTCATTGGTCCGCAAATTGCTTATCACTGACGTTACAGCAACTTTGCGACTGGCTCTACTGGGGATATTTGGAAACCAAACCACTGGATGCCTGCTCTGACAACCGGCGGTAGCCTCTGAAATTCTGGTTCATGAAACCTTTTAATGCTGACGTAACAACAACTTTGAAAGAAATGATCCGCTGGTCGGACTAGAGAAACTTTCAACAAGAAATCCTGGCGGGGAAGTAAGTAACTCTGCTTAGGGACAAAGAGAAACTTATCCTGCTGACTCTGTGGGGAGTAGTGCCACAGCTGACACTTCGTTGAATATCTCATGCCGAGACTCTGAATGTTCAGTAATTCATTGATTTATTTGAGCAAGAACTCCTCCCACCTGCGAGAGAAACAATACTTGAAACAAACGGTTAGCCAACCTAGTTTATGCTTCACAAATGCGTATGTTTGACAACGATGCAATGCTCCATTCGACATGGAAACGCTACGCTTTTATTTGGTGGATGCAAGTACGACACTATATGCCGATGCAAACATGACACTATATGCCAATGCCAATATGACACTATATGATAATGCAAATGCGGACTTGAACTGCTGGGTACAGAGACTGCTTCATCAAAATAAATGCTGAAGATAATGCCAACTCCGCTGGGGATAGCCATGTGCTACAGAATTATTCCAGTAAAATAAATGCTGGAAGAGTGAAGCCAACTTAGCTGGGAAATTGGGAACTCGAACCAAACACCTCGTTGAAGTGATACCTTGCTGGGAATACAACTTTGCTGGAGAATAACAGATGCGCTTGGTATGATCGGACTTATGTTGGAGAGTGAACGGATATCACACGGTATTCTGACAAAATAAATGCCAGGACCCGCACCAACTCTGTCGGGGATAGTCTTAATCTTTGAGTTCCACTGGGAGGAATGAAAATGCTTGCGGAGAAGAGAATCCCGCTGGGGGAGACTAAATGACCATGCGGGGAAAGGTAAACTGTCTGAATACAGCTCACCAATCTGAAACATTAATCTTCTGAGGCTAAACCCCTCTGCTTGAGATAAGGAATCCTTCTGAGAGACACCACACTGCCTGAACACAGCCTACAATTTTGGAATCGCCAATTCCGCTGAGAATAAATGGCTTTGTTGGAGCATGCCCTCTGGATAAGCTACGACCAGCTGGGGAATTCGATCGTTCTTCGAGAAGGATATGCATGACCTGCGTGGGGGTCGAGTCTTTCGTTATTGCAACCTTTTGATCATCTTCCTCGTACGGCTATGAAACCTGCAACAACACAAGCAAGACAAGACAAGCCTATGCAACCAAATAGATTCAGGTTAGTGACGTTATTTTCAGTTAATTCAAAGCTTCAGCAATCGTTGGCAAGGGCCAGTGATGATATACACATGCTAGTTTCAATAAACTTAGGCATTTTATCATGCACAAAATAGTAAAGAACCAGCATCACGTACTGAATAACATATTTTATTGATTGGGCCCCTGAATGGGCGGAGTTTTGTACACGGGCTGTAACTCCTGAAAAGAGGAAGCTACGCAAAGCAAATACACAAGTATGCACAAGAAGCATCAATACTTTGACAAATTAAATTTTGTACACATGTCGGCAACGGGATGCAGACGAACACCACGAATTGATCCTCCTATGACTCATCCGACTCTAATGCTTTCCCGATATCCATACCTCCGAAGCAGTTGTATCTGATAATCGACTCCTCAGGTATTCTCCCGCATTGATGCTCAGTGCAGTATCAAATTTGGACCGCAGTCATTTGCTTTTCAAATCCCTAACTTTTGCGTGAACCGCCCTTTACGGGTTTTCAGTTCACCGGGATACCCTTTTTTGCCGAAGCCGCCCAGTGTAGGTTTTCAACTTCGCGGGTGTACATTTTTCATTTTATCCCTAACTTTTTCCCGAACCTTTCATTCTGTTTTTGGTTCGCCAGGATGCCCTATTTTTTCCTGGACTCTCTTTTTTCTGTCCAGCGGGTCAATTTTAAGCAAAGTATTTTTTAACTGCGTCCGAATTCACAGGTGACGTGAAGTCTTCACCGTCCATGGTGGACAACAACAGCGCTCCTCCTGAAAAGACCTTCCTGACAACGTATGGCCCTTCGTAATTGGGGGTCCACTTGCCCCTGTGATCTGCTTGTGGCGGGAAAATCCTTTTCAGCACCAGGTCGCCCGTCTGAAAGCTTCGCGGATGTATCTTCTTATCATATGCTTTCTTCATTCGGCTCTGGTACAAACGACCATATGCTAGAGAAGCTAGCCTCTTCTCATCCATCAAACTTAATTGGTTCAACCTGTCTTTCACCCATTCTGCCTCGTCCAGCTGAACATCTCGCAATACCCTCAGAGAAGGGATCTCAACTTCCAATGGTAATACCGCTTCCATTCCGTATACTAACGAGAACGGAGTTGCCCCGGTTGACGTGCGTACCGTCGTACGATAGCCGTGCAAAGAGAAAGGTAGCATCTCGTGCCAATCCTTATAGGTCACTACCATTTTCTGCACGATCTTCTTGATATTCTTATTGGCCGCCTCGACAGCGCCATTCATCTTGGGTCGGTAAGGGGAGGAGTTGTGATGTTCGATCTTGAAATTCTGACAGAGCTCCTTCATCATTTTGTTGTTCAGGTTTGAACCGTTGTCCGTGATTATCCGCTCGGGGATCCCATATCGGCAGATGATATCTCTCTTGATGAATCTGGCTACCACTTGCTTAGTTACATTTGCGTAGGACGCCGCTTCCACCCACTTGGTGAAATAATCGATTGCCACTAGAATGAACCTGTGCCCATTAGAAGCTGTCGACTCGATCTTTCCAATCATATCGATTCCCCACATCGAGAATGGCCATGGCGATGACATCACATTTAGAGGACTCGGAGGCACATGGATCTTATCAGCATAGATTTGGCACTTGTGGCACTTCCTCGCAAACTTGAAACAATCAGTTTCCATAGTCAGCCAAAAATAACCTGCCCGCAACAGCTTTCTCGTCATAGCATGCCCACCAGCATGCGTACCAAAGGTACCTTCGTGTATCTCCTCCATGAGCAGCTTTTCCTCTCTTTCGTCTACACAACGCAACAACACCAAGTCGTGGTTTCTTCTGTATAAGACCCCATCTGGATTCAAATAGAAATTACCCGCTAATCTCCTGAGAGTCTTCTGATCTTGACTGGATGCCCCAGCCGGATACTCTTTGTTCTTCAGGAAATTAAGGATATCAAAATACCACGGTTTGTCATCGGGCGCCTCGTCAATAGCAAATACGTAAGCTGGTCTGTCCAACCGAGAGATAATGATTCGGGGAGCCTCGTTCCAGAAGTTGACTTTGTACATGGAGGACAAAGTGGCGAGGGCGTCAGCCATTTGATTCTCTGCCCGCGGTACATGATGCAACTCAACCTTGTCGAAGAAAGGCAGCAATCTCCTTGCATAGTTCATGTAATGTATCAAATTGGGCTGGCGTGTCTCCCATTCCCCTTTGATCTGATTCACCACCAGAGCTGAGTCTCCGTATACGTCTAAATTCTTGATTCGCAAATCAATGGCTTCTTTAAGCCCCATTATACAAGCTTCGTATTCGGCTTCATTGTTAGTAACGGCAAAGGTCAATCGGGCAGTAAACGGGATGTGCGACCCGTGTGGCGTGGTGATGATTGCCCCTATTCCGCTACCGTAAGCATTCACAGCTCCGTCAAATATCATCTTCCATTTGGACCCCAACTCTGGTCCTTCGTCTGGCAACGGCTCTTCACAATCTTTCATCTTTAGGTACATGATATCCTCGTCAGGAAAATCAAACCTCATCGATTGATAATCATCAATAGGCTGCTCCGCCAGATACTCAGCCAGCACGCTCCCCTTTATAGCCTTTTGCGAGACGTATTGGATGTCATATTCAGTCAAGACCATCTACCAACGGGCAATTCTCCCTGACAATGCCTGCTTTTCGAATACATATTTGATCGGATCCATCTTCGAGATGAGCATGGTTGTATGATTCAGCATGTATTGCCTCAAACGCTTGGCGGCCCAGGCTAGCGCGCAACAAGTTTTCTCAAGCATTGAGTATCGAGATTCACAATCTGTAAATTTCTTACTCAAGTAGTAGATCGCATGCTCTTTTCTTCCTGTCTCGTCGTGTTGACCGAGAACACAACCCATACTTCCCTCAAGAACCGTCAAATACATGATCAAGGGTCTGCCCGCCACTGGGGGTATCAAAATAGGAGGTTCCTGCAAATACTTCTTTATTTTATCGAACGCCTTTTGACAGTTTTTGTTCCATGTTACAGCTTGATCTTTCTTCAACAGCTTGAATAATGGTTCACACGTGGCCGTTAGGTGAGATATGAACTGGGCGATGTAGTTCAACCTCCCTAAAAACCCGCGCACCTCTTTCTCTGTTTTAGGCGTCGGCATTTCTTGGATCGCTTTTATTTTAGCAGGATCGACCTCTATTCCTCTTTCGCTTACGATAAACCCCAGCAGTTTACCCGATCTCACCCCGAAGGTGCATTTGTTAGGGTTCAGTCTCAGCCTGAACTTCGTAAGCCTCTTAAATAACTTCAGCAGATTCACGAGATGCTCTTCCTCCGTCTGGGATTTGGCAATCATATCGTCAACATAAACTTCGATCTCTTTGTGCATCATATCATGGAAAAGAGTCGTCATCGCACGCTGATATGTTGCCCCAGCATTTTTCAAACCAAAGGGCATCACTTTGTAGCAAAATGTTCCCCAAGGCGTTATGAAAGTGGTCTTCTCCATATCCTCTGACGCCATTTTAATCTGGTTATAGCCTGAAAAGCCATCCATGAAGGAGAATACGGAGTATTGAGCAGTATTATCAACTAGCACGTCAATATGAGGAAGTGGGAAATCGTCTTTTGGGCTTGCTTTATTCAAATCTCTATAATCCACGCACATCCGAACCTTGCCATCTTTCTTTGGCACTGGTACGATGTTGGCAACCCATGAGGGATATTTTGTCACAGCCAGGAAACCAGCGTCCCACTGTTTTTGAACTTCCTCTTTGATCTTCACTGCCATATCTGGTCGAGTTCTGCGAAGCTTTTGTTTGACCGGCGGGCAATCTTCTTTCAGTGGCAGACGGTGCACCACCATATCTGTATCGAGCCCTGGCATATCTTCATACGACCAAGCGAATACATCACTATACTCTCGGAGCATTTCAACCAGTCTTCGCTTGATATCGCTCTGCAGTGCGGCTCCGATACGAATATTCTTCTCAACCCCTTCCGACCCCAGGTTGATAATTTCGATGACCTCGTCGTGAGGCAGAATGGCTCTTTCCTCTTGCTTCACCAACCAAGACAGTTCTTCAGGAACGTCACTATCTTCGACAACCTCTTCTTCGGCCTGAAATACCGGGTGCTCAAAGTCGGGACGAGTCATAGGTGGTTCAAGGATGTCATATGAAGATGTTATCCTGCAAAAGGAATGGTTAAGTGCTTCAAAATGCGTATAAAGCGAATAACCACGTTGCCATTTTATTGAAAAATATAAAACAAGAAAGACAGAGATTACAGTATTTGCACATGAAAAAACGCCATTTATTTAATGATTAACACGCAATGTTCATAACAACACAACCCTAAGCAAATCCTAATGCCCTGGGCAAGACATCAGATTATTCAACAATTAATAAAGCAAAGCATTACTGTTTAAGAGTTACAGGAACAAGCTCCTGAATAGACCAGTTGCACAGTCCTTGTCCTGGCGTGCTTGGCTGAATCCAGGCATCCATATCACAGTCGTTGTCTCCTTCGTCAGACTCTGAAGCAGCATTGATGGTTTCATGACATACTCCACTGGCAGAGATGGTTATTGGCCCTCTGAAACGGGATGCCCCCACAGCGGGAGTTGATGACGACGGTTGGTACCCCAGTCCGAACTGGTCCATCTTCACAGGAATATCCAGCACTTTGCCCCAGCCCTTGGCTTCTCCTGCCTCCACTAGAGCTTGAGCTTCTTTATACGACGAAACGGCTATCTCCGACGCTTTGCTCGGCCCGGGACCTTTGTCCTTGATACGCAACCCTTCAAATGCCTGGCAGGGTGTTTCGTGGATCTCTCCGTCGACCTCCACGTATTTAAATGACGACAGATGGCTGACCAGGATGTCTTCTTCTCCGCATACGATGACTACGCTATCTCCGACCATATATTTCAACTTCTGATGCAGGGTAGACGTGACTGCCCCAGCCCCATGAATCCAAGGTCTTCCAAGCAAGCAGCTATACGCAGGCTGTATATCCATGATATAAAACTCAGTGGCGAACACCTCCGGCCCTACTTGCAGGGGCAATGTTATCGATCCAAAGACTGTTCTCCGCGTGCCGTCAAACGCTCTGACTACCAAGTCACTGGGCGTGCACAGGATTCCTCTGACATCTAGCTTCATCATTGCTTTCTTAGGCATCACATTCAGAGACGATCCGGTGTCGACCAATACGTGCGACATTACTGATCCTCTACACTCGACGGATATGTTCAACGCCATATTATGATCTCTCCCTTTCGGGGTCAAATCGAAATCGGTAAAGCCCAGGCTGTGGCCTGCATTTACATGTGCCAACACTCCTTCCAGCTGATTTACAGAGACGTCTTGGGGTACGAAGGAAGTATCCAGGACTTTCAGCAAAGCATTTCTATGAGCTTCAGAACATAGTAGCAACGACAGGATAGATATCTTGGACAACGTCTGTTGCAGATGCTCCATAATCTTATAATCACTTTTTCGTATCAAGCGCATGAACTCTTCTACATCTTTCGATGCCGCTTCTTTATCGCTGGCTTGTACTGGGACATTCTCAACCATCTTCCCTTTTCCTTTTGCTAGTCTTTCGGCCTCCACTTCAGGTGATATAAAGATCCTACCACTCCTTGTCATACCTCCTGAACCAACAACGTTATCGACAGTCTCAGCTGGCTGCTTATCAACCTCAATCTTTATCCCGTCACAATACACCTCCAACCCATATGACCAAGGGACTGCTTTCGTGTTCTTGTACGGGATTGGTCCGGCCTTAGTTATGGTGATCGGTGGTCGCTGGATCGGTGCTGCAATAGTGATTGTCTTTCGAGGAATCGTTACAGTGGCCACATCACTCTGATCATCTACTACTGCCCCGGCAGGCTCTTCAATTGCTGCTCGGTCAAACTCCAATGTGCCTCCATTAATTAAAGCCTGAATGCCTTTCTTCAAATCATCACACCCCCCAGCTAGGGTCCAGCATTCTAAGCAATACTCGTCACACCCTGGATACACACCCCCTTGTAACAGCCTGCTTTTTATCTCGCTTAGCGGCGTCTTTAAATCGTCAACATTCGTAATCAGATTCAACCCTTCCTCAGTCAGAATGGCGTTCGCCCCATGATTGGGCATGGGCTTCTGCACTATATTCGGACCTGCCGTTCCAAAATTGATAGTCTTATTGTCCAAAGGATCCTGCACAACGTGCTTAAAAGCATGGCAACCCTCTATATCGTGGCCCGGAGCCCCAGAATGAAACTCACAGTGCCCGCTTGAATCATAACCATACGGAGGAGTTCCCGTTATCGGTGCCAGAGTTCTCTTCTCTACCAGGCTCAAACCCAACAATGTCTGCAACAAATCTGCATAGGTTGAGGGAGGCTTCTCAAACACTCTTCTTGGTTTACCACCCTGGAATCTTCGCTGAGCCTGCTGCGCACCCTGCTGTGGCTGCTGCTGCTGTTGCTGTTGTTGCTGCATTGGCTGCTGCTGAACCGGTTGTTGTTGCTGAAGTGGTTGTTGCTGGTATGGGATAGTAACACTCGCCACCTGCTGCGGCTGATGATATTGGTTTCGACCCCTGCCTCGGCCTCCAAATACTGCGCTTGCCTCGCCCTGACGGCACCCACCAAAAGCCTTCCTATTACTGCCAGATGCAGTTGATTCCTCAGCCTGGAACTTTCCTTGCTTAATATTACGTTCGATCTTTTCTCCCATCAGAATTAGGTCTGAAAAACTGGCCAGAGATGTATGAAACAACATGTCATGAAATAAGCCTGTGAATGTGCCGACAAACATGTCATTCATTTCCTTATCTTCTACAGGAGGACGGACCCTGGCAGCCATATCGCGCCACCTTTGCGCGTACTCTTTAAAGCTCTCCCCCTTCTTCTGAGACAGCCCTGCCAATTGGACCCGATTGGGCGCCAAATCGCTGTTATACTTGTAGTGAGCTACAAATGCCTCTGCCAATTGCTTCCATGTCTTGATATTGGTTGGCTCCAACCCCATATACCACTCTAGGGAAGGGCCTGACAAACTATCTTGAAAGAAATGCATTAGCATTCTTTCATCAGTTGAGTATGCAGACATCTTTCTGTAATAAGCCCGTACATGCACTTTCGGACATGTGTCCCCTTTATACTTATCAAACGCAGGAGCTTTGAATTTGATTGGCACCCTCAAGCCAGGTACCAGGCCCATTGTTGCCATGTCCAAGCCCACAGCACTTTGGTTCAGGACCCCCCTCATCTGCTCTTCCAGCATTCTGATCTTCTGGGAGTCATCCATCGGCCCTTCAAAGCCTCCGCCGGAGAAAGCGTCCTCCTGCTGATCTTCTTGCCACATACCATTCCCAGCTCCATACCCATCATACCCATTATTGCGGCCAGCTCTGATCTGATTCATCCCTGGGCCTCGGCCTCTGTTTTCGTATCCCTGAACACCTCCAGCAGGCCCAAAAGCCATAAACCCAGCGCCGTTTCCATTTCCGAAACCTCCGTAACCCTGATTGGCCACACCATAACCCTCTTGCCCAAAGCCTTGAGCATTGAAACCATATTTCCCAGCGTTATCGAATCCCTGATCGTTGAATCCGAATCCAGTATTGACAAAGCCATTGCCTCCCATATTATCACCCACGTTGATATCACCAAGCCCAACGTTATGGACCGCAGTCTCATTCCCAACTCCGATGTTACCATTCACAGCAGCAGTAGCGTTGTTGACATTAGCAACAGGTATATTGACTACAGGTGGAGCCACTGGCGTGGGAGTGCCGTCTCCATGAACAGTATCGACTCGCACAGACTGATGCTCCTCATTACCGTGACCAGCATTTCGGGCCAACAGAGGTTGGACCATGGCTTACAAATTCTCCTTACCTTTTGCAATAGCTTCCATAGTCTGCATAAAGAGAGCTAGCTTCTCGCGCACATCTTGCATCTCGTTCTGCATTTGATCCATGATTCTTCGACAGTTGGTGCGAGTAGAATAGCGGTGCGGGTGCTGATCTGCAATCCTGAAAAGTACCTGATACAGAGCAGGAAATAAGACACCATCCAAAGATTACCTGTAATGCAATATGAATATGAATGCAATGCAATGTGTGTCTGTGCATTAGGGAAATTCATTCCCCGATTCTAGTGTGAAGGTGCCGGTGCAGTGACAGTGCTATCAATATAAAGATCGGAGCTGAATCACAGAAAGCCTCATATATTGCTGAGAAACCAATAAGCCAAGAATACGATATCACTGAGAGTACAAAGAGAAGACATGACCTCAACCAACAATCCTGGTGATGCCTTCTGAGAACACGCTTCTCTTTGTACTCTCAGTGATATCGTATTCTTGGCTTATTGGTTTCTCAACAATATATGAGGCGTGCGGCGTGTTCTTAAGAAAAGAAACCAACTTGTTGAAGGGCTGCTTGTACCAACTGTCATTCTCTTTGTACGTGCCTTCTTCCCTAACAACGGCTTCCCTCTTCGGTTAATACGTGTCCAGGCATGCTGCAGCTTGGCCCATAACTCCCCCTTCAAATCTCCGGTGAAGTACAGAGATTCTTGTACTTCTTCCTCCTTTGTCGGGTTCTTCAGCGCATATCCAAACTGACGGACCAACAGGGATGGGTTGTAGTTGATACACCCTTTTCTTCCAATCAGCGGCACATTAGGGTACCCAGAACAACTGAAGATAAGCTCGGATCCCAGCAGGTCTCTATCAAACCACTCGACATCTTCGGAAGATAGCCTCATTAGGCGCTCTGACCAGCTAGCGATGGTTGCACTCTCCACAAAAGACCCCTTCATGGGAAGATGACTTTTGAACCACATATTCAACAAGGGAGTACAGCAGTAAACAACCTTTCCCCTTCTGTTTTCATTCTTGTAGTGCAAGGAGTGGTAGAAGTCTCCGATCAACGTTGGCACTGGATTGCCGGCAGCGAATAGATGGAAAGCGTCCAAGTCTACGAAATTGGGCAAGTTAGGAAACAGCACGATCCCATAGATGCATAGAGCCAAAATAGCATTGAAAACCACCCAACATCCGCTCTTGGCATACTCCTGAGCTTTGCCAACCAAGAAGTCAAGAGAGAAACCTGAAACCCCAAGCCAAGAAGTCAATAACAGTTCTGCAGCGTCCATATGCAAGGCTTTGGCTAAGTCCTCCAACTTGGGCTCAGCAGCAGAGTGAATAAAGGGAACCTTGTTCTGCACAGGTAACTCAGTAAACTCCACATACTCCTCAATGGTAGGCCCTAGAATGAAGTCAGCAAACGTAAAACATCTCAATGCAGGGTCATAGAACTGCATCAAGGTGTACAGCCCGTTCATCTCATCAGCAGTGGGCTTGCAGACTAATCTCAGTAACCTCCCATGACTCATTCTGAAGCTTCTCCTAACCTCCTCATCAGCAAGAGATATCAGACCAAGCAAAGAAGTAATATCAGGTGAACGCAGCTTATACGCAACTGTTTTCCTCAAACCAGCCATAATCAACACTCAGAAGTCTGGGCACTAGAATCGGAGGATATGCAAATGCACCTGCAGCACAGACACACGTTAATGGGATGCAATGATAATGGGCATGCAAACAATGCAAGGCAAGTAACATGCAACGGGGACCAACTGCCGTAGCTGAATAGCCTGAACCATATCAAGAGGTCTCAACAGACTCTTCAGAAGTCCTCAAACCCTGGTCTCAGATAGACCTAAAACAAAGCTCCAACAATGGTCTCTGACAGACCTCAAACCATAACTCCAACTGGTCTCTGGTAGACCTCAAATCACATCTCCAACTGGTCTCTGACAGACCCCAGAACTATCCAAATGGTCTCTGACAGACCTCAGAACACATCTCCAAATGGTCTCTGACAGACCTCATAACTCGTCATAAATACCCAGGATCTCTGATCAAGAAATAACCGGTATCTGAAGGTCTAGTTACCTGCATAACCCCAAACCCTCTCACAGGTGGATGTCCTAGTAACTGACATAGATATGGCATCCTATGCGGTCGTCGGCGTCACAGACTTTCAGGGTTGATGATACGATTCCCAGAAGGAGTGGCATCATCAAATCCTGAAGAGGCCTCACTTAGCCAACTTCCAAATGATCGGTTCCCGGAGTCGACAATTCAACTGACCAACAACCCCTTCGACCCAAAGGGTAGAAAAAGAAGCCAACCAGAAGAACCTCGTCCGAGTGTAGATTTCATGAGACACTAATGCAAGCAAAGCCGGCACGCGCCCACTACTTTCTACTCTAATTCTAGGTGCACTCAAGCCCAGGTCCGGCTTATCACTCAATCATAGAACCACCCATCACCCCAATACAGCAATAATAATCAATATATATAATGCTGAAAATAAAGGTCAGAAATATAAATCCATACAAAATCCTCGACGGGAAGACAAGCGTTAGGATTGACTCTCTTAAGGGACGTTGGATCCCAAATGCATAAGAACTACCGCAGTCCTTAGCAGCCAGGGGACGTTGGATCCCCAGCAGAGTCGCCAGCTGTCGCTACTGCGAAAATCGGCGCCGGCTGACAGAAGAGTCGCCACCGTGCGTTATTTATCCCACGGGAGGGAAAGGAAACGCTCAGAGTAAACCTCGCACAACACGGGAAAGGTATGGTCATCGCAACCAAAACCTGGGTTCGGGAGTCGGTTACGCAAGGGGAAGGTATTAGCACCCCTCACGTCCGTCGTACTCGACGGGATCCACGCTTGTTTTCGGGTATGGATTGTTATTCTATCTACTCTAAAGGTCAGGGGTTAAAAAGAAAAGAGAATGAAAATAAAATGACTCGGCAAAGTATCGCACTTTATGCCTACGTATTCCCTCCTGGAACGAGAAATCAGAGTCAACGTAGTTCGCCTACCTACGGGAAAGGAGGGGAAGGTTGCTCGCTAGGATATCGTATCTTATGCCTACGTACTTTCATACAACATGAAAGATCAGAGCAAACGTAGTTCGGGCCACGTACGACACAAGTCTGTCCTGGTTGATTTTATTCCTTCTGAAAAAGGTTTTCTGATTAGCAGTCCAAGCGGACAAAAACGACGTCTTGATGAGTTCACATTCTTTTACGGAAGAATTGTCTTTTATTGTGTTTGAAATCTTTATGGTGTTTTTCTGTTTGTTTTGAGAAAGAAAGAGACAGAACTCTAACCTACGGTTGCGAAGGGAAACAAACTAACCTAATGTTATCATGCATGGGTTAATACCTAGTGTCTATCATGCTCCTCTCTTGCACAGAGAGAAACAGGGATCCTACGGGAATAGACGGGAACAGAAACAATATCAGATGTATACAGTAAAGCGGTAAAATGCATGGATGCAGCAATACAAGCGAGGCAAGGGAGTCCCACTCAACCTCGAACCTAGAAAACAATAGGCAAAAGTGAACAGGCTTCACTTTCAACCCAACAGGGTAAACAGCAAACAATACAGCCAGGAAAACCAATCAATACATCAGAAATGAAATACAGCAAAAAAAAAACAGCCACAACAGCTATGCATCACACCAGTCTTCAAGTCATCTCCAATCAGCTACAAGCTTCAACAAGCATCACTCTCCATCTCCACAGCTTTTCAAGCAAGGTCTTCATCATCAGTCTTCCATCTGCAATGGCTTTTCTTCAAGTCTCAAGCTTCAGGAGAAACATCAGTCAACAAGATGAAGTGAATGAATGTTAGACAGTTAATTACCTACCAAGGGTGGTTCATCAACTGTTAACATTAAACAGAAAGTTTTCTCTCAAAAGTTCTATCTTTCAAATACATTCATTGATCCTTCCAAAGGAAGGAGGTGGATATTTGAAAGAGACTTTGAATCATAGAGAAAGGATGGATGCAGACAAGGCATTCCATGTTTGAGAAACAAGCTTTCTAATCTAGAGCTCTGCCTAGCTCCTAAACCATAATCTCCTCAACAGCTGCTAGCAAGAATCTCCTCTCCAACTCTGGAAGTTGGTCTTCAAGCTCTGGATCTCCAATGGCTTCAACATCACAAGTCTTCAGCTTCCCCAATCCCCAGACAATCCCCATACCCACACAGACAAATCAATAATCCCCAGAGGGCATACCACACCAATCAATCAAATATAGACAGTAATATACTAATAGCAGTAGGGGAATCCTATTGATTTCTAAGGGGATCTATCCTATACCCATAACCCCTATAGTCCATACCCCAAAAATCAAATTAAACTATCCTAAAAGAATTAAACTATTTCACCTAAGTTGATTTAAAACCCTAATTTTGTTCCTGTTGTTTTCACCTAAGCTAATCACCTCAAATTAATTTCTAAAAATATGAACTAAAATGCATATACAAGCTAACAATGTCTATTAATCAACCTAAAAAAGAATGGACCAAAAAATATTAAAGCATCTATTAGAACCAAAATTAACAAAATCATGCATGAAATTAAACTATTTAAAATGCTATTTACTTGAAAAATATGGGAAAAATATCAAATGAAAAATAAAATGCAATTTTTATTTTTTATAATTTTCTAGACTCTTTAAAGAAAATTATGCAAAAAGAATTATTAAAAAATAATGTTTTTCCAATTTTATATGATTTTTATAAAATGCATGACAATGAAAAGAAATTAAAAATTAAAATATAAAGAAAATAGAAAGAGAGGGTGAGAATAGCAAGGGCGCCTAGTTGTAATTTCAGGTGGGCCACAGGACAGGGGGTGCGAATAGAACAAAACCACAGGCCCAACGCGCTTTAGAATATCAACAAAAATCAAAAACCTCAGAACGGTGTGGATAGCAACATTTTCAGTTGATTGACGTTGGGCCTGGTTGAGAGGGGTGTCAAAAGCAAGGAATTCCAAAGCCCACTCAGAAATTTTAAGTGAAACGGGGCGTTTCACTCCTTTGAATTTCCCTCCGTTTTTCAACTTAAATCGTGGCCGTTTGATTGCAATCTGAGTCAAGGTCAAACCCTCATCGTGTGGTTAGAAGGTTGTCTTCAACCTTAGAAACCCTAGGGTTTCTGAAACTTCTTCGCCGTGCACACTCTTTATACTCCTCTGTTCTCCACCAATAGTCCATGAAATCACATGCCATGAAGAGCAAACTTGGTCCATTTTCTTCCCTCTACACAACCCTATCAATATCTCACTCTAAAATTCACTCAAGAAATAAACCCGATAGGGGTAACAGATAGGATCCACCATTTTCACCTGCAATCAAATGCCTCAATTCTTGCCAAAACTTATCCTCATCTACTCTACACCTCATACTGGTCATTTTAAGCTATAAAGAGAGGATTATCGTGCTATATTCCATGTGTTATGAACCTCAACAGAATTTGTGCACCATGATCAAACTCCATTAAACCTCTCCAAACTCTGTGGAAATCATCATCTAACCTAACTTAACCAGTCTAAGCTATCAAAACCCTATCATGCTAACTAAAAACATGCAATTCGAATAAAAATCCAACCTGGTTTAAAATGGAGATACAACTATGGAAATCCTTGAATCAATGCTTGCAGGGACTTGAAACTGATCCACACACCACCACTTTGATTTTGTATGCAAAGATCTAGGCTCAAACTTCTTGAATCTTGTACTTGAAACCTTCTTGCAAATTGGATGGTTATCTTGAACAGCACGATCCTTCCTCCAATTCTACCAATCTTGATGTGGATTATGATGCTTGGATGATGATGATGAAGATTCAATCAAAAAATGTGAAGATTGATGGAGATTTGAGAGAGTTTGTGATGCTTATGCAAAGTGGAGAAAATGAATGAAACTTGGGGTTTTGAGAAAATGCAATCACCAACCATGGCATGAACCATCTCATATCCATATATACATGATGTTAGAAACTCCTAGAAGCTTGGAGAAGCTTCCCTTGCACAAATTCCCTTGGATTTGGTTTATGTATCTTCCATTACAAGCAACCATGGATAACTCCCAAAATGTGAACTATGCTCAAAATTCTACTTTAGCCAATGTCTTTAAAATGATCTTTCCATTCAAAATGACCTATAATTTTGCTTCATTTGGCCAAGATATGAAAAAACTCATTTTTAAGTCCATTTTTATTCATTAAATCCAACAATTTTGAAACCTTGTGCTATGAATCTTTACAATCTCTCATGGTCACTTTTATAGACTCAAAATGTCATTTGGAACAAGTTTGATTTTGTAAAGTTTTCCATTTGAAGCTTCCTTGTATGAGTTTTGGGCATAGGTTAAAATGACCTGTAATTCTCAAATGACCAAAATACCCTTTGCTTGCCAAGACCATAAGTAGGGTTCCACAAATCATATGAAGGCATACTATACCATTATAGAAAGCTAAGACAATGAGGAACAACTCTTATGTTGACCAGAAATTTATTTGAAATCTCCTTGAGGGGTAAAAATAGCTTGGAAGTCAAGTCACTTTCACAGACAAAATTTCAGATACCTCAGATGACCTGTAACTTGTAAGGACCATAACTTGAGTTCTATAAATCATCTTGATGTCTTCCACCACTCAAATTAAAGGTCTTGAGATCCTCTACAAGTTTCATGTTGTCCAAGGATCCATTTGAAGCTTGCATTTTTACTTATCTTGCTTGGAAATTTGACCTAAACTAGGGGATTTTACATAGAAACCCTAATTTAGAACCTCCTCTTCTCCTTGATTTCTCTTGATTTCTTATTAGCATAACAACATATCCTTATTCTCCATGTCAAATGATGAACCCCACATCTCTTCAATAGCCCTCAATGCCTTTCCATCAGTCAATTGACCTAGGGTTGACCCAGAGTTGACCCAGATGAAACCCTAGTTGACTGTCTTCCTCCACAACTCTTGTGACTACACCAATGACTTGTTTCCTTCTCCAAATGACTTTCTAAGTCTCCCATGATGCCCACATACTTTCCATGCTCAGCCCACAGCTCACAATTTCTTTGTTGATCCTCAGCCACCCTCAGTTAGGAGATATACTCAATGCTTGATCTACTGACTTCTCCAAATTTCAAATTCTTTTCTGATGACTTGAATGAGATTGGATCAGGATAATAACCTCTTGATAGGCCTCTAGAGATGAGAATAATGATTGGTCCCCTGTTGGATGACTTGCTATGCTTATGCTATGCAGATGAGTAACCTATGTACATGACTCTACATGCAAATGCTAATGAGATTGAAACATAAACCAAGTGAATAAGGTTGAGCAAATTTTAGGGTGCAACAGACATCAACCTGCATCTTATATTATAGTTTTGCATTTTGAACACCACTTCTCACCAGAACTTGTTTTGAACTTAACTTATTACTCACACTTGTTCATCAACCTGTTTGCAATGTGTGTATGTGCTGGGTTTGGTCTGAGAATGTTTAGAACTTGATTTGAACATCAAAATGCATTTCAAAAGCTCATTATGCATGTGTTATCGAATTTCAAAATGGAAGCTTGATCTTTTAAAATCACCACCACCACTAAATTCCTTGTTAAAATCCACTCAATTTAGACTAAAATTTTGCTTAAATCCATTAGGAATTGACAAAGTTATGGATCTTCATGCATTTGCTTGTTCTTGGTTCTTGCCTTGCCCAGGTTTTCAAATTGAACTTACCCATATATATTTATGGGGTGGCATTTACAAACGGATGTATAGCCACCCCAGTGGTAGTCACCTTGTCACTTAAGCGCCTTGCATGCCATGAACCTGGGTTCGACCCCTGAGGAGGGCAACCCTTTTGTTAATTTTTGTCACACTTCCTGCTTAACCAACTGCTTTGACTGTCACCCATGCATTTTAATTTTTATCATTTCACATGCTCACTTAATGGTTGTCACCATGGATGCATATTTATTATGTTGTTATCTTGTTCAAAATTTTCTCTCCCCCAAGTGATGAAGTTTGTTAACTCTCATCCAAGTTGTCTCTCCTGTCCCTCTCCAAAGGGAAAGCCTTTCCATTAACCCTAATGTTATGGATAACTCATTCACCCATTTCCTTGACTTTGTTAAGTCACTTTAAACTTAGTTTAGAAACCATTAGACTTTGCTTTAAGTCTAAAAGACCCACCTGTACTAGGAGTGCTCTTCAACTAGAACGCTAGGATAGAGTTTGTCAACTCTATGTAAGAATCATCGTCATGATTTCTTACTTCCCCTTTTGAATATTACAACTTAGAATAGGGAGTTTTGTCAAACTCCACACACACATTGTCATGTTTGTTCCCCCTTGAACCTTGATCATAATCAAGTGTTCTTCATCCCTTGTGAGGTGAACTACGATTGCTCTTATTCTATCCTAGTTAGGATACATAGGCAGAAGATGTGATGTCTTTGTGAGCAAACTTAGAAAACCATCTAGGTCGTTACATATCCATAATCCATATCCCAATCCATAGTACATATTCACAAACTTAGCAAACAATCAAACAAAAGGTTCCTGTAGAGTACTACAAATGCTTAGGGTGATAACATCTTCCCTAGGTATAACCAACCCCCAATCCCTGAATCTCTTAAGCATTGTCGTTACATCGCGAAAAAGGTTTTTCTTTCTTTAGACCTTCCTTTGGATAAAATAAAGTTCGGTTGTAAAATAATTAAGATTCAAGTTAATTTAATAGCTTGATATCCAATTTTAACCGCAACAGATGTTTAGTCAAAGATGAGAAAGATGTTATTCTAATGAGGGGGATAAGGTCTAAAGGCAACTCTATCTATGGGAACCTCAAATAATTGCTTACTCTCTTACAACCAATGAGGGAAACGTGAAGCTATGGCAGCAGAATCTTGGACATCTTCATCTCAAAAGAATGAAGGAGATAATGTCCGAAGGAGCCATTAGAGAAATGCCAGAACTCAAGATTAAAGGAGAAGTTTGTGGTAAGTGTGAGATTAGGAAACAGATCGTCGTGTCACACACAATGTTGCAACATTAGACTACTTCCAGAGTGCTGGAAGTTCTCCATATGGATTTAATGGGACCAATACAAATAGAAAGCTTGGGTGGAAAGAGGAATGTCTATGTGGTTATAGATGATTTTTCTGGGTGTACATGGATGAACTGACTTAGAGAAAAGTCACACATGTTTGAAGTCTTCAAAAATTTGTGTTAAAGCATTCAAAAGGAGAAGAACAATGTGATTGTAAAGATTAGAAGTGACCATGACAAGGAATTTGAGAATGCAAAATTCCCTGAGTTTTGTGATTCTATAAATATTAGTCATGAATTTTCTCTCGCTTCTCAGCAAGATGGAATTATTGAGAAGAAGACTAGAACTATACAAGAATCAGTTAGAGTTATGCTTCATACCAAGCAATTGCCATTGGAATTCTGGGCTGAAGCTATGAATACTGTTTGCTACATTCATAACAGGGTCACTTTGAGATAAGGTACTGCAACCACCCTTTATGAGCTATGGAAAGGAAGGAAACCTATAGTGAAATACCTTCACACTCTTGGAAGTAAATGTTGTGTCCTGACTGGCCAAGATCAAAAGGGTAAAGTAGCTCCCATAAGTGATGGAGGAATATTTTTGGGTTACTCTACAGGCAGCAGAACTCATAGAGTCTTTAACTCCAGAACTAAAATGGCATTGGAATCTATCAATGTGACAATTGATGATTCGATTACTAAGCAAAGTATGGATGTTGAAGCCAATGGTGAAACATTTTCTAGGCAGACTAATGAGGAAGGAAGAGAAGAAGTCTCTAATTTGTCTAACATTATGTCAAATAAATCTCAAGTCACTTCAGGCCTCTTTGTTGGAGATCAGGTAGAACAAACAAAGGAATGTATTGCAGGCACTCTACTAAAGACAAAAATACTGAATTTACAAAGAAAATATCAGACTCGTGTCGTGTCTCTAAGCTTGAACTAAGGATGAGTCCTATTATTCAAGGTAAGAAGATATTGAATTGAATTGTGGTAATAAGTGGTTATGGTGTGTTCTACTTTCACAACATTAAATTATTGATGAAATAATGTTACAATGTTGATGGATGTGCTTCTGGAAACACTGTCGTAACTGAGTAAGGTGAAACAAGAAGAATTTGCTCTCAGCTAGCATGGATGAAACAAATATGGAAGGATTATAATTTCAAGTAGAATGTCATGGCACTAGATTGTAAAGATATGAATGCTATCAGATATCTCATCCAATATGACTGGAACAACAACTTTGATAAACTTTAACTAATCAGGAGTCTTGCTGAAAGCGAGGTTGTTATTTGGAGCATGAGAACAATAAGGAATAGCTGACTATTATGATTAATAAATTCTTATATGCAAATCAATTTGAGAACATAAATATTGGGTTTGGTACTTGCCCTATTCAGGATTTATAGAAATTACGTGCATGGAGGAATGCTACAAATATTGTATCCTTCCTCTATTCTCTGAAGCATGATAAGCCTAAGCAAGTTGCCATTATTAAGGGATGGAGCAAAAATTCTCTGCAAAATAGAAGTGATGATATGGAAAAGGAATTTTTTATGGCTTTGGCAAGAGAATTCAGTGTCAACACTCCTCAAACATATGACAACGACAAGAAGTGCAGAAGGATCCTCGACAGGGGCAAGATGTGGGTGGAAGAGCACCTGAAGATGACCAAGTTTGTGTGTTTCCACCAATTTTTGTATGCTTCCATTACCTCAGATGTCATGACTTGATGTCATGCTTATTTTACTGCTTAGAAAGAGTAGTTGTGGTTAATGTTAGTGCTTGTGTGCAATTCTTCGGGGGAAGCCTGACAGGTTGTCAAGTCTGTTGGTGATACTGAGAAGATGTGGAGCTTATTGTTGTCTGGGTGATAATTTTCTCTGCAGTAGGTTGTAGTTTTCAGGGGAAGTGACTGATTATGTGTGACAGGGGGAGTTGTGTACCTGTTTGTTGTGGACCTGCTTTGGTACAACCTGTACAAAGATTGCATGTTCTCATACAACCTATTTTGGTGTATCTCTGGTAAGATTATAATATCATACTAGATGTCTGGACATTGTGCTATCATGTGTGTCTTTTTCCTTGACATTGTGGATGTGATTCTAGATATGTGTTTCCGCCTGTGTACCTCTAATGGGTGCCTCTGGTGTACATTTTGGAGCTGGTCATAATTGTTGGAGCAACCTAGTAACAGTATTGTTTGTGACTGAGAGAATTTACTTTTCTCTGCAAAAGGTTGTGGATCTCAAAAGAAGTTCTATTGTTGGAAGTGAAATACCTGACATGATGTCTTGACATTATGTTTAGATATTCAGCTGATCCTTGATAAAGATGTTATGAAGGAAATTTAGTGGGAAGCCTCACGTTATGGAGCATGTTTTGCACATGTGACTGCTTCATAGGAGTATACAATGTCTAGCAGGATATCAGAATATTGCATAAAGCTGGTGTGGTCAAAAATTGTCAAGAATCTCTCTCTGGTAAGAGTGACAAGGATGGTTTATCTAGTCATCAGTGCCTTCAGATTAGGCCTGTAAATCGTGTTTTTTTATGCATGCGTGTTGAAAGATAGCATGGGATTTGTCATGGTCAAAGCTTGGAAAGAGAGAACGAGAATTAAAAGGTGTGTCTCTCACATGTGGACGGTGGTTCTTTATCAAGGATGACTTCACTTTTTTCGATACTCTTATCCTTGACTTGTCAGGCGATACAAACAAGGAATTGGTGATACATATAGTGTAAAACCTGCTTGCTTTCATCTACTACTAAGTGGTTCTTCAAACATAATTCAATCCTCCAAAAAAATTATAATAATAAGGTTAACTTGAACGAAACCATGAAAGAGAAGAAAGATGAGTCCAAGATTATAACATCAGCTGTATCGTCAATTGGAGCTGTCTTGACAGGAAAAAGTCTGTGACAAAGATGAAGTCCCTCAAGAAAATTCGTGCTAAGGATCATGTCTCTGATTCAAATGGTGATGAAGACTAGGTTGAATTTGTTAACTCAAGAGGATGGAGAGAATAGCTAGCTCAAGAGGAGAGCTTATTTTTTTCTTTTCTTTTTTTCTGTTTTTGTTGTAATAAGGTCCTAACATCAATTGTATCTATTTGGTGTCTTAGGTTGATTTGTTTGTTACTTTTGGTGTGTAGCTTTTATTTAAACTACTGGTGTGTTTCTATTTTTGCAGAGTCAATTTTGTTTATTTGTTGTTTGTCAAATTTTAGCTCAAAAGGGGGCGAAAAGGTGTTCGGGGCTTTTGAGCTTGTGTTGTATGAAGAATGTCCTACCAGATGTTCTATCTTCTGGTTGTGTTATGGGGCTTTGTGTCATACGTCTTGTGTTCCTCATATGTTACTTCTGTTGTATATGTTTCTAATATGTGTGGCTTCTGCCATATGTGTTTCTAATGTGTGTGGCTTCTTCCATGCATGTTTCTAATGTCTTGAACTCTATTAGTTCAAGTTTATGGCCAGGTTGGTTTTCTTGAGCTTCAGAAAAGTTTCTTCTTCCATTATGATTGAGATATTTATTCCTCCATGACAAGAATAGGTTATGTGGTTTAGGGGGAGTATCTTGGATATTCCTGAAGAGACAGGTTATCTTCTTCCTCATGTACACAGTCTCCAAGTTTATTGTGCAAACGATGTTTTAGCCAAAATTTGCCAAAGGAGGGGATTGAAGGTTCCATGGTCTTAAGATTAGAAACAATTTGGTAAAACATGATTAATTTGGAGAACATGTATCACAACAAGAAGTTGAGCAAGATGTCGTGACATCTTGACCAACTTGTACAACAGAGTCTGCTGATAGGTTTCCTGAAAGATGTTGTGACAGATGTTGTGACATGTTATACAAGAACTTCAATACAGTTCTGCATTTTAAGTCCTTGAAGATTTGATTTTGAAATATGATATTCTTGATGTTTTATGTTCTCAATCAGGCGCAACTAAGCAAGGATATTTTAGGAACATTGCAGTTTTGGTTTGGCTTCTTAAAAAGGTTCTTGGAGACTTTTTAGGAAACTTTGATTATGTGTTCCTATTTTTGTGGAGAAGATATTGCATATGGTTTACAACTAAAAGAGTCGATTTGATTAAAAAGACCAAACCCATACTGCTAGAGTCTATATAAAGAAACTCACTAAAACTAAAATGTTGTAAAAAAAATTATTATTGAAAAAAGTTGTGTCTGCACAAATAAGGGTTTAGGGTTTGAGATTTATTTTAGTGTATTGTTGTATTGCATGTCACTCATGTATCTTCTGATACATTGAGATAGATTGATTGTTAATTGTCAATTGTTCACTCATGAGCTTTTAAGTAAGAGTGTATTTTTCTTAGTTGAAGCTTTTAAGAAAAACTAAGTATTATACTTGGAAGTGTGTTTACTTCTATTTTTGGTGTTGTTGAGTTGTCACTAGTTGTGACTAGTAGAAAGTGAGAGAGGAGTCTCATATCTAGGAGTGTCTTAGGTAGAAATTACATTGGGTTGTGATTAAGTGAGAAGTGTAAACTGGGATTGTTTAGCTTTGAATAGGTACTACTAATACCCTTTTTGCCACTCTGGTAATGTAACACAGAGGATGAGATCTTATTTGTTTTATTTGGAGAATTATTGTGTTCATTTCAAAAACTGATGTTATTTGAGTAATTTAAGTTGATGATACTATGTGAAGGTGTTGTTGAATGTTTCATTTTTCCACTACAAATTGTTTAATTTAATAACAAGTGTTTTATTTGAGAATGTGTGACACCTTTGGATGAAAATATAATTTAAATTATTGTATAATTTTATGAGTCTAAAATAGGGTATTACATGATTGTTATCACAATAGGTCGGTAAGTCTGGCTAGGTTTTGTGATTTTTATTTTTTCCTAGTATGCAACAAGTGTGTGAACAATGTCGATGCAATGTTTACTGGTATATATAGAAATGGATGGAACAAACAATCATGCAACCGCTGATGCTTTGGAAGCTATGGCTCATGTGATAGGACAAGGTTTGCAAGCTCAGCGAAACCAAAAGTTGAAGGTGGTGAATCCCATGGGCTGAGCATGTTTCATAGAAATAACCCACCTACCTTTAAGGGAAGGTATGATCCAGAGGGTGATCAGGTTTGGTTTCAAGAGATTGAGAAAATATTCAGAGTGATGGTTTGCACAAATGCTTAAAAGGTCTTGTACATTACTCATATGTTGGCTGAGGAAGCGTAGTATTTGTAGGATAATGCTCATCAAAGGTTGGAAGCTCTAGGTACTAAGATCAATGGGGAGAAATTTAAAACCAATTTCCTTGAGAAGTACTTCCCGACTGATGTTCGTATCAAGAAAAACATCGAGTTCCTTGAGCTAAAGCAAGGGAACATGACTGTTGCGGATTATGCTACTAAACTCAAAGATTTTTCTAGGTTATGCCCTAATTACAATGGGATAAGAGCTGAATGATCGAAGTGTATCAAGTTTAAGAGTGGTTTGTATCCAGAAATCAAACAGTTCATTAGGTACCAAGAGATTTGTCAGTTTTCTGTGCTGGTTAATAAGTGTCATATATATGATGAAGATAGACATGCCAGATCTGCTCATTACATAAGTTTTAGTGATAAGAAGAATGGTAATCGCAATCGCGGAAAACTATATGTGGTTCTAAATGCTAAAGGTAAATAGAAATTTCAATAGAAAAATAATGGTAGGAAAGGTCAAAGTGGGGGAGGTGCTCCTATTTCTTTTATGTTTTTCAAGTGTGGGTTGTTAGGTTATCATGCTTCAGAGTGTGCTACAATGATATGCTTCGAATATGGGAAACTGGGACATCGAGTTGCTGAATGCAAGAGTTCCATGGTGACTTGTTGCAATTGTTGGGAACCAGGTCATATTAGTACATAATGTTAAAAACCCAAGAAGGGGTTAGATGTAAATGTTAGTGGGAAAATATTTTGTCTCATTGGGAAGCATGGCTCTAAGACGGATAACTTAATTTGAAGTACATGTTTTAATAATGGTATTTCTTTAATTACTATCATTGATACGAGTGCGACACATTCATTCATATATGTTGATCGTGTAAAAAGATTAAATCTTATGGTGTCTAATATAAATGGTAGCGTGGTTATAGACACTCAAGCTAATGGGTCGGTGAGTACTTATTTGGTTTTTTTGAATTGACCTTTGACAATCTATGGTAAGGAATTTGGTATTGACTTAGTCTACTTACCATTGAGTCATCTTGATGTTATTTAGGGGAAAAACTTGTTGGAGTTCAACCGTGTTTATATCAACTACTATGATAAGTCAGTGTTGTTTCCTGAGTTTGTTGAAGAGGAAGATTTGAAGTTTATATCTGCTAATTAAGTGGGAGAGTTATTGAAAGATGAAGCCTAAGTGTTTGTGAGGTTCACTTCTTTGAAAGTTAAAAGTAAAACGACAATGTTTGACCTTCCTGTAGTGTGTGAATTTCCAGATGTGTTTCTAGATGACATTACTGATCTAGTGCCAGAGAGAGATTATGTTCACCATAGATTTGGTACCTGGTACATGACCTGTATCAATGGAACCATACATGATGTTTGCGTCAAAATTGGGTGAACTTAAGATTCAGTTAGAAGATCCGCTTGAAAAGAAGTTTGTCAGACCAAGTGTATCACCGTGGGAAGCTCCAGTGTTGTTAGTAAAGAAGAAAGATAGTTATATGAGGTTATGTATTGACTATCAGAAATTGAATAAGGTTACAATTAAGAATAAGTATCCTCTTCCTAGGCTTGACGGCCTTATGGATTAGTTGGTCGAGGGCATGTGTGTTTAGTAAGATCGACTTGAGATCAGGCTATCATTAAATCAGAGTGAAAGATGAAGATATTCAGAAGACTATGTTTAGGACACAATACGATCACTATGAGCACTCAGTGATTCTATTAGGTGTGTCTAATCCCCCTAGTGTGTTTATAAAGTATATGAATAGGATCTTCTATCCCTACTTGGACCAATTTGTTGTAGTGTTTATTGATGATATTCTGGTGTATTCTTAATCGAGTTAAGATCATGCTGAACATCTTCGAGTTGTGCTTTAGGTTTTGAAAGAGAAGAAATTGTATGCTAAGTTATCCAAATGTGAGTTCTGGTTGTTGGAAGTAAGTTTTCTTGGTCATGTGATTCCTAGTGATGGAATAGTAGTGGATCCGCCCAAGGTAGACGTAATGCTACAATGGGAAGCTCATATGTCATTTACAAAGATGAGAATTTTTCTGAGGTTGGCCAATTACTACAGAATATTTATTGAAGGTTTTTCAAAGATAGATAAGCCTTTGACTCAGTTGACTCGAAAAGGTCAAGCTTTTGTGTAGGATGTCTAGTATGAAGAAAGTTTTCAAGAATTGAAGGTGCCAGTTCTAATTTTATTCATGACATCATAGAAAGTCAGAAGCTGGATGTAGGCTTGGTTGATCGTTTATCATCAGTTGACCTGAATGGAGATGAGGACTTTAGAGTTGATGAGAATGGAATTTTAAAGTTTCGGAATAGAGTTTATGTGTCTAATGTTTCGGAGCTTAAGAGAATGATTTTAGAGGAAAGTCATAGAAGCAATTTGAGTATTCATCCCAAAAAATATGTTTTGGTGGCCGGGAATGAAAATAGACATTGCATAACTTGTTTACGCTTGTTTGACTTGTCAAAAGTTAAAGATTGAGCATCAGAAGCTATCTAGACTGATGCAACCATTGGATATACCTGAATGGAAATAGAACAACATATATATGGATTTCATGATAGGATTGTTAAATACTCCTATGGGAAGTGACACGATTTAGGTTTTTATGGATAGACTGACTAAGTCAGCTCACTTTATTCCGATTAAGATCAGATTTCCATTGAAAAAACTAGAAGAGATCTACATCAGTATGATTATGAAGTTGCATGGTATTCCATTAAGTATTGTTTTGGATAGAGATCTGAGATTCGCGTCCAGGTTTTGGGAGAGTTTATAGGAAGCTTTGGGCACTGAGTTGAGGTTAATTTCTGCCTACCATCGGCAGAAGGACGCCCCGACTGAGAGGACTATTCAGTATTTGGAGGAATTATTAAGGACGCATGTCTTAGAGCAAGGAGGTGTTAGAGTAGTTATCTACTAGTGATTGAGTTTACTTACAATAACAATTTCCATTTTAGTATTGGAATGACACCTTTTGAGGCTTTGTATGGCAAGAGCTGTAGGATGCCTTTGTTTTGGTTTATGTCTGAAAAGAGTGTGGTGCTTAGACCTGAGATTGTTCAAAAGACTACTGAGAAAGTCAAGATGATCTAAGAGAAGATGAAGGTCTGCAAAGCAGGCAAAAAAGCTACCATGATAAGCGAAGAAAGTCCCTTGAGTTCCTAGAGGATGACCATGTGTTTTTTAGAGTCACTCCTGTGACTGGTGTTGGTCGTGTGCTAAAGTCTAAGAAGTTCACTCCTTACCTGATTGGTCCTTATCAGATTACCCAGAGATTTGAAGTTGTTGCCTATCGAATGGCTTTACCCCAATCTCTTTCAAATCTCCATGTTGTTTTCCACGTGTCTTATCTTTTGAAGTATATTCATGATCCATCACATGTGATTCAAATGGATGATGTACAAGTAAGAGATAATTTAATATTTAAGGCATCACCCATGCAGATTAAGGATCAAGAATTGAAACAATTAAGAGGTAAAGAAATTTCTTTGGTGAAAGTGGTGTGGGAAGGACCTGCTAGAGGGAGCATTATGTGGGAGCTGGAGAGCCAGATGAAGGAGTTTTATGCGTAGCTATTTTTGCTAGGTAATTTTCAAGGGTGAAAATCCTTTTAAGTGGGGAAAATTTGTAACACCACGATTTTAATTTATTAATTAATTTAAATTATTAGATTTCATTGAGTATATACATATGTCTTGCTTGAATTATTGTTATTATTTGTTATTTCATGTGTTTTTATGGGATTTGAGGGTATTTTAGTAATTTAATAAATAATATGAATATAGAGTATTCAGAGCAGGGAAATAAAAGAGAACTATTTAATTTAGAAATAATTACATATTTTAATTATTTAGAGATAATTAGTGAAATTATTAGATTAATAGAAAATGAATATTCTATAGTTAATATATAATTTAGATTTTCATTAAACAATTATTTAGTGAAATTTTATTTAAATAAATAAAAATGTTATTTTAATTAAAATCAGATAGTGAGAGGGGGTGGAAATAATTTGAAACTATTAGGGTTACATTTATACTAACATGATTTGAGAGTTTTATGTGAAAAATTAGAATTTGAAAAAAAAGGTGGATATGAAGTGGGAAGAGAGCAACGTTGGAACGATCGTGAGAAAATGGGAAGAACTCCATCAACCTTCAAAACTTCAAGGTAGGGGAATTTCTTTACTTATGGGTGGCTTTAAATGTAACACCCTAAATAATCCCCTGCGTAATATAAATAAAATCAGAGTAATTATCCACAAAATTTTATTTAGGAATGTCACACTTTCAACATTCACTTACTCATCCAATCAGATATATAACACATGTCCTTTTAAAAAATTATTTATAATAACATTATTAGCAAAACATATTTGAAGGTTAATTCATATAGCAGCGAAAACAACATTTAATCATTCAAGTTAACAACTCGAGGCATATCATGATTGATAGTGTCATAAAGAAATAATATTCATAAGAATTAAAATATGTTAATCAACCACCAATAATAAAAATCACGCAACGTTCCATAACCCCAGTGCTACATATCAGAGCAGACGCCAAACTAAAAGAATAAACGGAAGACTTCATCTTTCACTCACATCTGAACTCCTATTGTGAAGTATCTGCATATTGCCCATGTAGAGGCAATATTCAAACAGAAGGAGTGAGATATTATGATAATATAAAGAAAAGCATATTAAACAACATGCATTAAGTTAATCACAACAACAATTCAACTAAATATCTCACATCAATCACCCAACAATATCATCATCAATTATTCACCAACCAACAGGGAATCACATGATAATAAATTGATTAATCACACAACATCACATATTTATCAAAATAGAAACATGGATAACATATAATGCAATGAGACTCACACCCGACTCAATACTTATGCATGTGGTACCAATTTTCATGAACACTCAGATGCACCGTTCTGATCCCTACCTCCTAGGATTAGAACCACTCACTGATCCATCACCTCCGAATCAGCTACCAGCTCAATCCACACAATGGGATTTTAGGCTCACCAACAACGGAACATTTGTCCATAATGTATGCAATGTGACTATTTATGCATACATCAACAACAACATCATCGTGCACAATAACCCACCACCATGGTTATTGTACACCGTCCAAATTGGCCAACTAGCAAAAAATAAAATTCATACAGTATAAATAAATAAATATATATATATATATATATATATATATATATATATATATATATATATATATATATATATATATATATATATATATATATATATATATATATATATATATATATATATATATATATATATATATATATATATATATATATATATATATATATATATATATATATATATATATATATATATATATATATATATATATATATATATATATATATATATATATATATATATATATATATATATATATATATATATATATATATATATATATATATATATATATATATATATATATATATATATATATATATATATATATATATATATATATATATATATATATATATATATATATATATATATATATATATATATATATATATATATATATATATATATATATATATATATATATATATATATATATATATATATATATATATATATATATATATATATATATATATATATATATATATATATATATATATATATATATATATATATATATATATATATATATATATATATATATATTATGCAACCACAACAACAACATCAAAACATGCTCATTTTACCATCATTAACATCACAACAACATCATTAGAACATCTTCATATTACCATCATTAACATCACAATAACAACATCAAAGCATCTTCATATTACCATCATTAACATCACAACGACATCATAAAAACATCTTCATATTACCAACATTAACATCACAACAATATCATTAACATCTTTGCAACCGTACTCAAGATTTATTGCTTACAACACGACTTCTTAAGGTACACAACAAGAAACAATCACATTTATTCAAGATATTAGACATAAAAATATTTGGAAAATAATTCATCTAATTATACTATGTTAAATTTCTACTTATTAGCTTTCCAACGCTTCAAACGGTTCCTCAATTGAATTAAGGTTAAAAAGTTATGATCAAAACCGTTTCTGGCGCTTTTCTGCCTATGAGTCGACACAAGGGTCGACGTGTAGGGTGCTCCGGTCGATGCAAAGCCTATGAGTCGACGCATAATATTCAAATTTTCACAATATTACATTTGGGTAACCTCAGGTCGGCCCAGGAGATCCTGCAGGTCGACGCACACTATTCTGACCCTCAAAAACTTTTTTTAAAATCTATTTCACACCAGTTTCTCATATCAAAGCCTATGCCACTAAACCCCGTCATCATATACCTAATTTTGTATCAAAAAAACATCTTAAAACTTAATTATATTATGCTTTACTTATGATTTAACAACATATCATCATCAATTTCATACTTCCGACTCGAAACTCCAAAACTCAACAATGGAGGAACTTTCAACAATTTCTAAAACAAAAGTACCACACACACCAATAAGTTAAAAACCCATCACATATTAGCTAACAAAAATTCGTTTATCATAAATCAACTAACAATTTCATCATTTATCAATTATTCAAAGCAAACATAACATAGAACAACATTTCACCCATAAAGCAAAATCCTAACTTTTACCCCTCACTCAACATACTAACCCTTACAAGATCAGAACTCCACTCTTACCTTAGATTTGATAAGCTTTTCCCTTCTCTCATGGAGTTCTTCACTCTTCCTTGCCTATAGCCTCTTTCACCTTCAGTTTCAATTTTACGTACGATGAAAAAAACTGATTCCAATAACCTTCAATTCCTTTTATAAAATCTCTCAACTATGGTCTTCCTCATTTACCCTCACTCATCCTCACACAATTACTATTTTTCCCTTCAAATTTCTACACATCCAAATTTTCATTTTATTTCATTATATTATTATTATTATTATTATTATTATTATTATTATTATTATTATTATTATTATTGATCCAATCTAATTAAAATAATAATAATAATAATAATAATAATAATAACAATTTCCAACAATTATCTAATTAAATTAATATCAACCTAACATTAAATAATTAAATAATTATCACTAATTTTTCTATTTTGTTTTATTTCTCACCCCACCAATCTCTACTCAACTGCTCACACACTTTTCCACCCTCAAGGTCTACTCTTAAGGTTACTACCTCATATCAAGGGTATCCCCAAACACAACAAAACACATATAATCACATTTATACGCACAACTTCACGTAATTAAATTATGAAAAATAATTTAAAATAAAACGGTGTGTTACAACTCTCCCCCACTTAGAATATTTTCGTCCTTAAAAATTACTTGACCCAAATAACTCAGGATATGATTCTCGCATCTTACTCTCCAATTAGTTTCACTTTCTCCATAGTTTGTTGGACTAATTCAGGTTCAAGCACCACACTTTCACCGGATTCATACCAACACAAGGGAGTCATGCATCTCCAATCATATAACGCTTCAAAAGGTGGCATCCCAATACTATAATGAAAATTGTTGTTATAAGTTATTTCAATCAATGACAAGTGACTATCCCAAGCGCCTCCTTGTTCTAGAACACAAGTCCTCAACAGATCTTCTAACGAATGAATAGTTCTCTCCGTCGGACCATCCGTCTGTGGATGATAAGTCGAACTTATCCTCAACTTAGTACCCAGCGCCTCTTGCAAACTCTCCCAAAATCTGGAAGTGAACCTCAGATCTCTATCCGACACAATGCTCAACGAAATTCCATGCAACTTAACAATTACATGGATGTAGATCTCCGCCAACTTATGCATAGAAAAACGAATGTTAATCAGAATAAAATGAGCCGACTTTGTCAACCTATCTACTACCACTCAATTAGCATCATGCCCTCTTAGAGTATTTGGCAATCCCATCACAAAATCCATAAAAAATGTTGTTTCATTTCCACTCTGGAATATCCAACGGTTGCATCAAACCAGTAAGTTTCTGATGTTCCACTTTCAAATTCTAACAACTCAAGCAAGCATACACAAATTGAGCCACATCACGCTTCAATTTAGGTCACCAAAATATCTTTTTCAGATCTTAATACATCTTTGTAGCTCCTGAATGAATACTCAAGCTACTTCTATGACTTTCTCCCATAATCATCTTTTTCAATTCAGAATCATCAGGAATACAGATTCTATCACGGAATCTTAGCACACCTTGCCCATCCACTTTGAAGTCACTATCCTCAGTTTAATTACTTCTAATCCTCAATTCCACCAACTTCACGCCCAACTTCTGACTCTCTCTAATATTATTAAGAAAATTATGGTTGATCTTCAGCATACCTAACATCACACTCTATGGTGTCAGCTCACAGTCCAAGCTCGGGTCTCTAAAATGCTCAATCAATTCCAACTCTCTAACCATCATAGCAGACATGTGCAGGGACTTTCGACTTAATGCATTGCCGACAACATTATCTTTATCGGGATGATAATTCAAGCTAAATTCATAATCTTTCAGAAATTCTAACCATCTCCTCTGCATCATATTCAACTCTTTCTGATCAAACAGATACTTCATGCTCTTATGATCACTATAAACCACAAATTTGGAACCATAGAGATAATGTCTCCAAATCTTCAATACAAAACCAATGCAGCCAACTCTAAATCATGAGTAGGATAATTCCTTTCATAAACTCTAAGTTATCCTGAAGCATAAGCCATAACCTTTCCATATTGCATCAACACACCACCTAAACCCATCAAGGACGCATCACCATACACCACGACCGGATCATTCGGTTTAGGTAGAATCAAAATTGGAGTTGTGGTCAACCTCTTCTTCAGCTAATGAAACTCTTCTCATAGTGAATATCACACAAAAAAATCTTTACCTTTACAAGTCAATTGAGTCAACGGGAGTGCCAACTTAGAAAGGCCTTCAATAAACCAATGTTAATAACCAGCTAGGCCCAAAAAGCTTCTAATCCCAGTCACCGACTTTAGAGCCTCCCATTGTAGAGCTCCATCTACCTTGGATGGATCCATAGCAATACCATCTCCTAAAATAACATGACCAGGAAAGCTAGCCTCTTTCAACCAAAATTCACACTTTGACAATTTAATATAAAGCTTTTTCTCTTTCAACACTTGCAACATAATTCGCAAATGTTCAACATGTTCCTCTTCTGACTTAGAATATATCAGAATGTCATCAATGAAGACCACCACCAATTGATCCAATTAAGTATGAAATATTGAAATATTCGGTTCATATACTCCATGAATACACCAGGTGCATTAGAAACTCTGAACGACATAACCAAATGCTCATAATGTCCATACCGAGTACTCAAATCCGTCTTCTGAATATCCTCATCCTTCACTCTAACCTGATGATAACTCGACCTCAAGTCAATTTTACTAAACACACGAGAACCTACCAAATGATCCATCAAGTCATATATTCTTGGAAGTAGGTACTTATTATTAATCGTCACTTTGTAACCCACACACAACCTCATACTACTATCCTTCTTCTTTACCAACAACATCGGAGCTCCCCAAGGCGACACACTTGGTCTTATAAATTCATTTTCCAGCAACTCTTCTAATTGCTTCTTCAACTCTGTTAACTTCGATGTTGGTATTCTATATGGTGCCACAGAAACAGGCCTGTTACCAGGGATAAGATCACTAGCAAACTCCATCTCTCTCTCTCTCTCTCTGGCGGCACATCTAAAGTATTAGCTCGAAAAACCTCTAGGAATCACGCACCACCTGCAACTCACCAATGACTGATCGACTTTCCACAGACAAGGACACAAACAACACAAGCACTTGAGCTTCCTCTTCCAAAATCTCTTTCAACCCTCTAGCAGATAAGAAAACTAGATTTTTCCTCATCACCAGGAATAGGAAACCACATCGATTGATTAAAACAATTAATCTGGACATGGTTAAACAACAACCAGTTCATTCCCAAGATAATTATCAAGATTCATCAGCGGAAAGTAAATGAGATCCACACCAAAATCTCTATTAAAGATTCTCAGAAGACAACTCAAGAAAACAAGAGAAGTAGTCACCGATCCTTAAGCAGGACTTTTGATAACCATTTCTCCCTTCATCACAGATACACTAAGGCCTAGCCTATCCACACAAGTCTCACCTTCTAAGAATCATTTTACTTGCGTAACAGATGGAACACTATCTACCATCCTCGAACTCGACTTCACGGTCCAAAGGC